>PYXC01000496.1:3262500-3282500 GCA_015244755.2 Tenualosa ilisha
CAGACGTGCCCGGGGGTGACCGACCACATGATTTTTGAATGCTAATCCACCATGATTTGTTCTTTTCCTTGTACTCTCATTCAACGTGTCCATTAGCAAGCGTCATTATGCTGCTTGTATTCAGTATCAGTGATCTTTGCCATTGCCTTGTCACTGTCATTTTCCTGTTATGGTTTCTACATTGAGTGTGTTCACGTTTGCATTGCACGTTTCACCTTTGCTTTGAGTGGAACTATCTGCCCTTCGACCACGCAGTCAAGTCTAGCAAATTCCTTTGTCATGCTTTCATTTTCTTAACATTACTGTTAAAAGAGACACTGCATATTTGTACAACCTTGTTGTTGTTCCAAAAAAATATATCAGAACTATTTACAAGGTTTCTGAGTTTATGTTCTGTTAACAAGCAAACTTCCCATGATTGCTTGCAAAGTACTGCCTGCTGACAAGGCGCTGAATCTAAAACAGTAGTGAAACATAGGCACAGTACAACTGAGAAATCCTGCCACTGAATTCAAAACGATGTCTTAAATTATTTACAAAACATATACAGTGGACTAGCATGTTGCTGAAAGTACCTACAGTGGGCTGCTGAAACACACCGGCCAACAAAATGGACAAACTCAACCAGGGCCGCTGACAGCCCTGGCCGGGCCTGGGACAAAATACTCTGAATGTGCCCCCACCCTCCCCCTGAATGCATGCAATAAAATCCTTGAGATAATACTTATGTAAAGTTTGTCTTTCTTTCATAAACTACACATTAATATGTAGATTTCAATCATATTTCAGTTGACCAAGAGAATCATCAGTAGGTTACTTCTACCTAGTCTACTTCTACTCCCTCACTTTATTAACATGAATGCCGTGACTTGGTTGGTACTTATTTTGAGGTCAGCTGGATCAGGTTACTCTATGTACCTTGCTCTGCCCTGCCTTTGCTAGTATCTTGTCACGGCCTGCCCCAGCAGCTCCACCTCCTAGTTGTGGTTCCCCGCCCCCTTGGCTGTTTAGGTCACACCTGCACCCACTCTCCTCGTCAGCCACCACTTTAAAAGCCATGGCTGGAGTATCAGTCTTCACCAGATTCTTGCCCTGTCACCTGCTTCTTGGCTTCACTCAAGTATCACAAGCTGCGCTTTTGGATTTTCTTGTGTGACCCCTCCACTGTGAATCTTCCACTTCTGCCTTGAATTTTTGTGCATTTTATGTTTTTGCCTGGGTGACCAGTTGCCTCTAGACTCCTGTGTGTTTTGGTAAAAGTAAACGATTAACTCCCATTCTGTGTCAGAGTCTGCTTTTGGGTTCTTTATTGACACCTGGCCTTCGGGCCCTGACAGTATCTGCATCATCAGAAGAACCTTTTTCATAAAATATCTATTCAGTGAATCCCTGAGGCTCCTGGTTTCTTCTACTCTTTTTCTCTTTTCTTTTCTTTTTTGTGCCCTTGACATGTTGGCATACTGAAGTGCTAATCAAATGACGTCACATTTTTGTGTTGGGGATGGCGTTTTTTTTTTTTATCCCTATTTCAAGGAAAATAAAGGTAAAAGCAACTAGAAATCATTTCTTTAACACAAACATTATACACTTCTTCCACAAATAGGCATATTTTGAAAGAAAATAGGATAATTATTCCGCAATTTCATGAGGGCCCAGTTCTGGGGGACAAGATACCCGTTTGTCCCCCCGTCGGTGGGCCTGAACTCAACCAGTCACAGTCCTTGCGGTGTGTGAGGGTGCTGGCGGGTAGTATTATGTATGCGCCTGCAAGATTAATTTGCGTTTAAAAATAAATTACTTGTTAAAATGTTTATTTTAATCATATGTGTTAAAGTGTTAACATTGACAGCACTAAACTATATATAAATAATACATATCATACAAACTATAATAACTTTAATACAAACTATATATAAAATAATACATACATTTATGAAATCCAATCAACTGGATTGCTATTCTTTATGCATTGCTGTAATTTCATGTATCATTTCAAAACCTTAAGTAAGTAAGAGAAAACAAAACACACCTACACACACACACACACACACAGATACACATTCACATACTTATGTGTTAATTCCTAATCCACACATATTGTCTTGTTGTTCATCGCTGTGTGTGTGTGTGTGTGTGTATATGTGTGTGTGAGCATATGATGTAGTCTTCTTATGAGCCAGACATCCAATTAAAAGACAGTTGGGCCAGGCATCAAACACACACAGACACACCCACACACATACCCCCACACACCCCCAGCCTCCTTAATTAAAGTGTGACGCCCTCTCATACATCTTTGTGTGTCCGTTACCACTCAAGCAGCCAGGCATCCAGGGGCTCTGAACGCAATCCCACAATCCCCTGAGAGGCAGGCAACAACATCAAGATGTCAACACTCCTCCTTTCCTCAGACTAAAGTCTTACCTGCAAAGAGGCTGAGTGAGACGGATAAGAGGCTATGGATCAGAAGACGCAGGAGGACAGACACAGGAGAGTGAACTTATGAACTTTTATCACTTTGAAAACTCAACGCTGATTGCTAAGTGATGTCACGTCTAGGTCACCCAAATCAGAGCTCTGTCTGCTTCTGTGTGTGTGTGTGTATGTATGAGTGTGTGTGTGTGTGTTTGTTGAGTGTGTGGGTGTGCGCCGAGGAGGATGGCTCATTTCAGTTTCTACAGATTGTCGCTTGTGCTTATCGGTGTCTCATCATCCTATATTTTGTCAGTCCTTGATTACTTGTTGCACCACAAATAAATCGACAGCAGCTTGAGGTATAATCTTATGCTGTTCTTTAAAAAAAGATGAGACACTCAACTCTTCACAATAACTTAAGAATTGAGTATTGAATCCTCATCATTAGGAATACTGAGAAAAGGGAGACTATGACATTACTCCAAATGTCATTATTCCTGTAAAGAAAAGTTTAGGAGGAGTATGACTAAAATTTCCTATATAAATTTATATCTTGGTAATTTAATCCCTGATTATTCATTCTAGCTGTGGCATTTGGTCTGGTCACTATCTTTTAATCCATCACCTCCTTGTACACTTCCGAAATTTTCCTTTGCTAGAAAGAGCATTGGGGTGTAGGAAGTGCCTGCAAAGTACCTCTTCTCCCTGCCATGTGACCTTCCTCAACATTCTTTTTGCTTACCTCACTCCTTACAAATTTGGAACCTTGTGAACTTGTGAACTAGGCATTCTAAATACTATAATTCCTCACAGTTTTAAGACAGACTCTCAGTAGTAACATCAGGTGTGTTATGTTCGCACTGTGTAGGCTGCAAAGACCGGAATCAATGGGAGAGAAACAAGGCAGACTCAAACTATTTTTTATGCAATGCAAACAGTTGCTCACCCAGTGTAGTCTAACCTGCAACAGTTCAGTGGTATCTGTATAAGTACTTCATAACATAAGCACTAACTACTGAATAATGTGGTTTATAACCACTGAATAATTCCATTTAAGTGTTCTGCTTGGATAGAGATGTTTATATATTGTATGTTAGCAGACAAACATGGAAATATTCACCAGCTGAAATCAATTTAGTCCATAAATCTTTGTATCCACAAACAGACACGGACAGATATTCATGAAGACATTGTAACCTCGGGCAGCAAATCACAGATTCATTTTTCCTCAACAATTCCGGGTTTTAAGGTCAAGTGTCTGGCCTTGAGGTCACTACGCAGCAGCATTGTTTGCCATGGCCCTGAGCATGTTGATTCCTGAATGATGGCACTCACTCCCAGGTCAGGATCATGTGACCCGAGAGAGTACTGGCAAAATGTCATGCTGTGCTTCCCCTCTGATAAATAAAGTTTCTGGCCCGAGGGGACTGACTGGTCTGACTTACAGAAATTGTGTTGCATGGCTGATACAGAATGTTTTTTGAGGAAATGTGTGTGAAGTGGAATGCTGAATTCTGTGTGTGTGTGTGTGTGTGTGTGTGTGTGTGCGTGTGCGTGCGTGTCTCTGTGCCACTTCATGGTGTTTATTTTGTGTGTTGTGTGTGTGTGTGTGTGTGTGTGTGTGTGTGTGTGTGAGTGCGTGTCTCTGTGTCACTTTATGGTTTTGTGTGTGCGTGTGTGTGTGGTGTGTATGTGTGTGCATGTGTGTGTGCGTGTGTAAATTTGGAGAGAGAGAGAGAGAGACTGCTACAGGTTTACACACACACACACACACAGAGGCAGACACATTGTGTACTCTGTGGCCTGTAAGTGTGTTAGCTGAGATATGGATTGAGTTGTGAGTGTCTTAAGAGCTTTGTGCTGGTCAGTGGTGCGGGGAGGCCGACGCGCTGCCTGGGTCGCGGAGATTAAAGCCCTAAAATAATGAACTCGACTGAGATTAGACTCTACACCATTTTCCTCAACACATTCCTTTCCCGAACCTCTCACCTAATCTCTCCGCTTTAATCACACACACACACATACACAAACACCAACTTCCTCTCACTCAGGTACCTGCACACTAAGTTTCTAGGCCTTGTGACAAGCTAGAATGCAAATGGACTGATAACAACTGAGACAATAATTAGTGCATAGTGCTTATACGTGACAGGGTGGATTCATCCAGGTCATGGTAGTCAAAAGTGTTAAGTTGTATGCAACTTGGTCTCTTTTTGGAGCTTGACGATGTTTCACCTTTCATCCAAAAGGCTTCTTCAATTCTGACCTGATGGTAGAGAACCAGGAGGTTTATCTCTGGACCACTGTAGGTGGAGATGTAGCTGTGATCTGTAGATCGCATCCCTCATCATGTGACAGTGGGTCACATGAGTTACCCATTGACACAATTGGCATAAATCAATGTGTGAATTGGAGTGTGTCATTATGATCACAGCACCCAGAGAGTGAGAACTGCTCTGATAGTGAAGAGCCGTTAAACTTCCTGGGATGGGATCTCAAGGCAGAATGGTATGTAGCAGATAGATGTTGCTGCAGCCCCTCTCCTCTGTTCAAGGTTGGTTGTTCTACATGGACATAGATGGCCTCCCTAACGCCTCTCTCAAACCACCTGTCTTCCTTGTCCAAAATGCACAGGTAAAGTTGTTATTGTGTGTTTACTGTCTGTGTAGGACACTAGGACATGCACTGTCCACAGCAGGTATGGCACACACTACCACCACACCAATGCAAACAGTATGTTCTTTGTTCGAAAGGAAATGTTTCTTTCTCGCTCATATAAAAAGAGAATACATTTAAAAAGCACAGAGAGAGACAGAGAGAGAGAGACTCGGACTAATGTTCAAAAAGAAATGTAAACAGTAAGACGTGTTGAAAAACTAAAGTCCAATATATTATCTATACCTGTCAGATATCATCTCCCTCTAAACATACCAGAACATTCATAAAATCTATAACATCTAAGCACTAGCTGATTACAAACATGTATGTTTTCAGGGACCATGGCTCAGTTTGTTGCATCATGAAGCTGATCTAATGTTTATACACTGTAAACACTTAAAGCAAGCATCTCAAAACTGCACCATGGCCAAAACACATGCACACTTTTAAATGTGACAATGCCTTGACAGATTGTGAGTGACAAGGGGGTCTATTAAACATCTGCGCTGAAAGCAAAACAGATGCGGTGCCTGTCAGCCCAGAAACAGAATAGCGACAATTTTCATGACATTTGTAAATATTTCATCTTTGGCGCATTTGTGTCACTTATGTGACTATTATTTGAGTTTCATCCAAAGACATCTCCCTTCAATTGTCATCAAAAACTTGCTTCAAGTCCAATTATTCCTTTCTCTTTGCACTAAAATCATCACAAATGAAGTGCGAGAAACAGTTTTGTCATGACACGAAGAGCTGAGACAGATGACTGTAGGGGGTGAAAATGAGTTCAGTCTCAACCCCTGATCTCCAATGAGATAACACATTTATAACCCTTACAAAATAGAGCACTAATGTTCAATGGGCCATTTGTCTGAGCACTTGACATGCCGAGGGATAAAAGTGGAGGAAAGTGCTGGTTTTTGTGGGCTTTTAAGTGGATTATTGTTACAAAGCCATAAATCAGGCCATGGAAGCGGCTTTTCCCCTTAAGAGTTTTCAAGGTTATGTTCCTCACGTGAGAAATTTGTTTTCCATGGCAATCCCCGACCGGCTCAATGGACATTTAGTTGATGAACCTCTCCAGGTCACCTGGTGTTAGGCTCCCAAAAGACATGCTCTCTCGCGCTTCCTCCCCCAAAATAAACAAGTTTTATGGGGATACTTCTACACTCCTCAGCCACAAAAATCGCAAAGAAGGAAGATCACTGGACCAAAAAAGAGGACGTCAAAAAAAAATTAAAATAAAAATAGAAAGATGTACAACTCTGACTGCATAAACCATGGTCAAAGCTCCTGTTTGGAGTATTATGGGAAACATATGAGCATCAGGGAGCAGGGGAGGGAGAGGCTCTGTCATGCTCCTGCCCCGGATCCCAGAGGCCTCTCACCTCCTTTATATTCCTGACAGGGTGAGGCAGAGGAATCACACAGAGTTAAGTCTCTTGGCTCAGTGGCAAGTTTCCGTCCCATTATGGATGTAATGTCCCGAGGCAAGTATGCACTTCCTCTATCTCTCAGTCTTTCTAACCACCCCTTTCTCCCTCTCTCCCTCTCTTTCCAGCTCTCTGTCTTCCTCCCTCTCTTGCACATGTTTACCCTCCACTTTTACTCTTTCCTTTTCAGCCTCTCTCTTTCTCTCTCTCTCACACACTAATCTCCTCTCCATTCATTTTCATCACACTTTCACTCTTTCTGCCCTCCTGTCTTTTGCATCTCTCTCTCTCTCTCTCTGTCTGTTTAGCACTTCCCTATATGCAGGCCATAGATGTTTTGCATGGCCTGCATGTCTTGTGAATGTGTTGTGCAGTGTGCTGTGCTGTGGGGCTCTGCTGGGCTGGGCCATGCTGTGGGTTTACCAGAGCTCAGTGGGAGCCTCGGAAGCTCACTGTGATGATAGAGCAGGAGCACGGTGGCAAATTGAGTTTGGACAGATGGTGGTTTTTGTGAAAGATGAAAATGAAAGTAGGCTGTTAAACACTCGATAAACAGCCAAATTACCCACCCCGTCCACCCTGTCGCAACGATGAGTTGAAAGGACATCATAAACAACCCCCCCCCCCCCCCCCCCGTTGAGAGATCTGTTGAGAGTAATCATCAACTATCTCAATAGTGCTTCATTGTTCCTAAACTCCACTTCTCTATGAGGTTGGATTGTTGTGTTAATATGTGCACCATTTGCATTGCAGCAGTCAGGGCTAACAGTGTTCTTACCCTATTATCATAGATAATGCTATATTTAGTTGAAAACTGAAAATCATTTAGTATTTCACTCAGCCAAATTGCTTGATTTTGTCCTACTGAAAGGGTGTATTAATGAAATCAATAGAACAGATGCTTTTGCCATCATTAATCTCACATCAAAAGATTTATATGATAACGGTGCCCAGTAAATATGATTCAAACTTTTTTAATATTCATCATAAACTTCATTTAGAAGCAACTTCTGACTAAAAATTCTAGAGCATAGTGCTTACGACAATGCAACCCTATTCAAGATCACAAGAACAATCAAAAACATTATATTATTGGGACAATTAAGTAAGGCGCCACTTCTTTCAGAAATTCTCTCATTTTATCAATACAGTAGAAACACAAATGAACATGTAACATGAGTTTGGGATATGCAGGTCTTTGAAACTGTTGAGACATTTTTGGTCAATTATTTAAAATAAAAATATACCATAGCAATCACTGAACTTGGCTGTGTGCAAACATTCTTATTTTGAAGAGTCTCAGATGGCTGTGACTCACACATGCTTCACACAATTTATCGTAGTAAAAACACAACTGATACACAGGACAAAGTTCATTTACCACTCCATTGTCTCAAAATATTTTTTTTTATATTTTATTTATTTGTTAAAGATGCATATATATCTTTTTTCCTTTGTATCCCTTGGGTATCTCACTCTGTCTTGCTTACATTTAATGGAACTGGGCTTCCACAGGCTAATCAGCCTACAGGATATCTGTTCACAGTTTGGGGCACTGGGTTTCCTCTGTCATCCGATGGCCACTGGGATGAGGATGCTAGTTATGACACTCAAATGGATCCATCCACAGCAACGTGGGCTATTTTTAGACAGGTGCTATGCGGCACCCCCAGCACTTCTGGAAACAGAGTCCTCCCCTCCAAATGTTTATAATTATGCACCGCTGTGAGCATTCCCAAGGCGGAAGGACACGGAAGGACACCATGTCATATCATCACCATATCATGAGAGATCTGTGGATGCCTGCAGCCACAATGAACCTAGTTTATTTCCACCCTGATGCTCTCTTGATGGCGGCACACAAACATTCTTACACACTGAGTCATAGCTGGGGAGACGGAGGATACAGAGTCCCATTTAGGGCTGATAGCTTCGGTGTCTTGGGCAATGAAATGGAGACACCTGCGTAGGCCTGAGATAAGCTTTTCCTCATCAGTCTGGGAGCCTGCTGACATTATTGTGTACAGGGTGTATCATCGGATGTCAGATACTGGACGATGCAAGAGTTTTTAGAGCACTTTTGCAACACTGGGGAAAGCTTTTAAAATGACATTAACTTTTTGTTGCTGTTGTTGGTGGTGTTGTTTTACCAGCTACTTTATCTACTACTAATTATGACAAATAATCCCAGTCCAACTTCTGGACCTACTTCTAACTTGTACTGCTAACAATCCCAACACTATTGATGCAAAGTAAAGTTGACTATAGCAGATGCTTTTATCCAAAATGACACAGACCCACAACATGGGGTCCAGGAATCAAACCCAGGTTGCCCGACTGTCAATCGAGCAACATAACTGCTGCTCCTCTATGCCTGTGTGGTGATCTAGCTAGCCTTAACATACTGCTCATACAGTACATACACACACAAAGTACAGTGAATACATGACATTGTGACTTTGCTATGAGTTTCATCAAAGAAAGAGCAAGTACAACAAATGAAATTACTAATCAGATTGAAAATCAAGGGAAGGAGGGACTCAGGGCTGCACAGCTCCTGAGAAAGCTAAAAGACAATGCCCATGTCTACTAAACCGAGAGTGCGGCTTATGTGAGCATAAAATAGAAAACAGAGTAATCTTGTTTCAGCTCAGATAGAGGAGAAAGAAAAGAATGGGCAACTAAAAGAAGGAACTAAACTGAAAGAGAGAGAGAATGGGAGAGCGGAGGGGAAAGGGAGGAAGAAAGATGGAAGAATGCACCCAGAGACCTGGGCAGGGGGAAAATGTAATCTTGCTATCACCCAAGTTTTAAAAGAAAAAAAAAAGACAAAAAAGGCATGCCAGAACAAGAGATAGAGAAAGAGAGAGAGAGAGAGAGAAAGAAACCAATAACGAAAGCCAGAGCAAAAGACTCCAAAGAGCGAAGTTGAGGGAAAAAAAATAAAAGAAATCATAGGTGGGATCCATCTTGTGGTGGGCAGTCGCAGCGGCGGCAAATACGATGGAAATATCGATCCAGCGCCGCTGAGTGAGGCCAGCAGATGATGGTGCAAAAATGTGCTCCCCAGCAGAGAAGAGCCCCTAAATCACCCCCACCTCAGCCCCACCTGCGCTCAGTGCCACTAGCACACAAAAACAAACACGAATATAAACACAAACACAAACACAGGGCTGCGGGCGTCTGCGTCTGCAGCTCAGCGTCAGCTCAGGTCCCTGCGCTTGTTCCACGCCAGGCCACCAAACACAAACAAAGGACCACTCCAGCTGCTCCACCAGATGAGCACGAAAAAGGGTTTGAGGGACACGGTCCGCAAGCAAGCACACACACTCGCATGCATACATGTGCAGACACACACACACACGGACAGTGATCCACAATTCAGATGGTACAGCGAGTAGATGATACATGTAAAATGTCTTGGTAAACAACCTCTATAACAGTCACCAATCAACTGCACTGTTATCTCCACCAACTACTCAAAAACATCAAAAGACAATAGTCTGCCCATAGAACATCAATACAGAACTCCACCCACAGATAGTCAACAATACAGATAAAAGTTAACAAATATTCTTTCTTTGTTGACTTCTTGCATCAGTTTGAACGGAGTTCAAAGAAATTCAAGAAAGACTTTAAAAAGTCACACCACTCTCACAGAACTTGATGCATGTCATGCCAATCCCATAAAAATTAAATTTGAGAGCTAACATTTCTAAGACTAGCACTAAAAAGATGAAAAAGAACTGAAGCCACTGAAGAGTCCAAATGTTACCCCATCGAAATCATTTTCTGTTCAGAGCCGTACTGTTGCAAACTCAACACACCATTCTTGTCCTCCTACTCCATAAATGTCTGCCTGTTTGCTAATATCCTAATTGCTCAAGTACATATGTTCAAGTGTCTCATCTGCCACTGATGGGCGCCTGTTTGCCCTGTGGTTTCCACAGCAACTGATTACAGACAGTGTGTGTGCGAGAGAACGAAAGATGGAAAGAAAAGGAAAGAGAGCGAGAGAGAGAGAAAGGGAAAGAGAGAAAGAGAGTGGAATTGAAAAAAAAAGGAAAAGGCCTTAATGAGAGCCCCCTCAAACTAGTCAATCAATTTAATCAGTTAATGCTGAAGACATAGTGGCAATAAATACCAGCACACAGACACAGTGACTGCTCTCTCTGTGCAGCAAGCCAACCCCCAATCCCCTCTAAGCGCTCCCCCAGCAGCGCGGAGCTCTAGCGAGGAGCATCCCTATCAGAGGAACGGCGGGGCTACTAATGAGGCCATCATCAGCCAGTGGCGCGGAGCAGACACGGCAGGAGCGCAGAGTAGGGAGAGGGGCGCTCAAACAATGGACTTTGATTACAGGGGTGCGGGTGAAGGCGCGGGCGACTCATCAGGTAATGAGGCCGACATCCAGTGACCTTTCATTTTTTCAGGGGGCGTAAGAAAGAAAAAAAAAAAAAGAAAGAAAGAAGAAATGAAAGAAAGAAGCCAATGATATACAGTCATGTTATTGAATGCACCAAAAGATGTTGTGATAATGTGATTTGAATGTGATAAAAACTAGGTTGCCTCCTTTTCTTGACTGACACAAAGAACCAATTAAGGAGAGGGGAGATGAAGATGTGTGGATGGTGTGTACCTACAGATGAGTAATGCATGTTTTGTTGTCCAATGCATGAATTATTAACAGAACAACAGTGTTGGCGCAGTCATTCTCACCAGCCTTATGTAGGGACAAACTTATGTAATTTACGGAGGAAGTTATCACACTGCTCATGTTAGACCTGAACAAGAGTTGGCGCAGGCGCATTTATACTAACAGGCACGTAGGACGTATGACGTCACATGAGAGATGAGATCACATACATTAACAGATATATGATGAACATATTACTCAATCACATTGATCTCAGGTCTTGTGGGAGTGTGAGAGTGTATGTTAAACCCTTTGAAATAATTTTATGAAACATTAAAATTTCTAGCTGCAAATAAAGTCTGGATAATGAAATTGTTCTAAAAGATGTGGAAGGATCTCTGAATATACTCAGAGAGCACACAATGTCAGCCAGGCCACCAAATACTGTAGTCAGGCCACCATATACTGTAGTCAGGCCACCATATACTGTACTGCGTACCCAAACTCTGTGTTTGGTTGTTTTGTATATTTTGCTCTTGGGTGGGGTACAGATCACTTTGTTCATAGCATTTACATGACATTTTGATTGTAGATGATTTTGATAGCAATACATTATTAGACAAGTGCACCTCCAGTTAACGTCTGGTTTGTCAGACAACAAGGTGCCATCCAGTGTCCAAAATCTGGATATGAAAAGTGTCTGACAGTATCAGCTGTAGCTCTGTATTTTACCAAGCATACGTGTTACAAGGGAACCTGTTTTCTCCACACAATCGTGGTGTCCTCAGCATAGTTATTTTATGGTTACTTACCCTTTGGGATTACGCTAAAATTTTCTTGATGGAGCAATTTCCTGCTTTGCTAAAATAATTTTCTGCTAAAAATGCACGGTTGCCACCTGAATAAAAATGAGTTGATTTTTTTTTTTTTTCCACTCTGTGGGTGGCGGTATGAAAGCAAAGCCGTTAAAAAGTTATGCATCTCGGGCGCGTTGTGGTGTTGTACAAAGAACAAATGGGAGACAGCATCTGGCACTGACAAATCATATTCCACTTGTGGAATTTGCACCTCTATGCAACAGAAACTGAGCTCAGATGTGAGATTTTTTTTTTTTCATCAATTTTAATATGTCAAGTTCCAAGCTAAACACTCCCTCCAAATTATCCAGCCCAGAAGCTGAGAGGGAAGGAGACTCAGTGTGTCAACTCATGTTGTCTGGAGCCCTTTAATGCTGTCTCTTTGTTCTAGCCAACTCCACAATGATGCCATCATCAGGAGAGTTAGATAGGACTCTCACACTCCCATACCTAATGCTAAGATGAAAGAATTTTAGTTTTTTTGCCAACGAAGGCCTTGAGTGAGGTGGAAGGCAAAAGAGACACAATGGAAACTGAACTGTAAGGTTCCCTGTAAGAGGGGTGATGGGGTTTGTCTCATGTGCAGCAGAGGCAAAACCAACTAAGCCTGTTTGCATTCACCCAGAGGCTGCATTCACCCATAGCTGACAAGTAGGCATGACTCTACTGAGAGCAGCATGTGAAAAAAGTGTGTGTGTGTTTATATGTGTGTGTGTGTGTGTGTGTTTGTGTGTGTGTATGCATGTGTGTATGTGTGTGTGTGTGAGAGAGAGAGAGTCTGAGTGTGTATGTGTGTGTGTGTGTGTGTGTATGCATGTGTGTATGTGTGTGTGTGAGAGAGAGAGAGAGTCTGAGTGTGTATGTGTGTGTGTTTGTGGAAATGTGCGCGTGTGTGTGTGTGTGTGTGCATCTATGAAAATGTGGGTGTAACTCTGTATCTGTGTGTGTGTGTGTGTGTGTGTATGTTTGTGTGTGTGTGTGTGTGTGTGTATGCATGTGTGTGTGTGTGAGAGAGAGAGTCTGCATGTGTGTGTGTGTGTGTGCATCTATGAAAATGTGGGTGTAACTCTGTATCTGTGTGTGTGTGTGTGTGTCTGTGTGTGTGTGTGTGTGTGTGTGTGCGTGTGTGTGTGTGTGTGTGTGTGTGTTTTGTACATGTGTGGGCTTGGGAGAGTGATAAGTATGAATGATACAGGAGTAATAGAAATGGCAGCATGACTGGCATATGTGGCAACAAGCAGAACTCATTTTCAGGCAAAAAAGATCTTTGACATTTCCTAGGACAAGCAGCTCTTTTTCTGACACGTTACTGAGAACACCGTGTGCTCCTCTGTATGCAACCATTACTTTTCCCTACCTCACACTGGACAAGAAGCTGTCCAACAAAACAAGGGCCCATACAATTCTTCCTTTTTTTCTGGTGAAATTGACCCATGTAAGCACAGGCAGACAGGACAAGCTGTACCTTTAGAACACAGACACACAAAAAAATGCATAGAGATTTTCCACAGCAGGGAAGCCTCATTTAAGCTTCTGTGAGTTGCACTGTTAGTGTTCCACAATGTCTAGAGACAAAGACATTTACATTTACATTTAGGCATTTAGCAGACGCTTTTATCCAAAGCGACTTACAAAAGAGGATAACATTCAAGCTACAACACAATGAAAGAACTAACAAGGAGTGCATATTGCTAACATAGAATCTGCAAGTTGAAAGTGCAATAGTGTAACGCAGTGTAGAGAAATTAAATTATTAAGTGCATTCTCAAAATTTACGCCAGGAGATATTCTTGGAAGAGCCGAGTCTTCACAAAGACATTAGTAAAGAGGAGAGCCGAATAATACAGTAAAATCTGAATTTGTTCTACTTGCCCCCTTGACCTTTGCTGCAAAGTGTGTGTGTGTGCATTTGTGTGTTTTTAGATGTTCGTGTCTGTATTTGTGCGTTTTTGGTGGTGTGCGGACAACTACCGTACAACATGTCAGACATCCCTGACAACATAATCATTCTCTGCAACTGTGTCCAGCCTCAAAACAATGATTGATTGGTACTTTCAGATTCATTTTTACCAGCGTATCTCTTTTTTTCTCCTCTCTCTCTCTCTCTTCTCCTAACCATGCTTTTCTGCACAGAATAAAATTGTCTGCTCTAAAACCTGGGAGCCAGCCCGCCCTGCTCCCAAATCTATCTCTGACAGTTAAGAACCGATTGAAAATAATTGCTGCACTGAGGAGCCATTTTTACATAATGTCTTTTAATGGGAGCCAACACTTTGCTGGTGTTAAGCAGGCATCTTCTGTGACCTTGGGCTATCCTCACAACTGCTATCGAAGCGTCAATCAGAGCTGCTGTCTCACGCTTAGTATTTGAGAAGCCAATCAGTATGCATGCTTTCCCTACCCCCTGAGTGAGCGAGACAGACAGAGAGAGGGAGAAAGAATGAGAGAAGAACAGTAAGCTGTGCTGATTTTAATTTTGGAGGATTTATATCAAACCAGCTGAACAGTGAATTTATTCCATAATCAAACTTGTGAAAGTGGGACTCTCTCTCCCTCTCTGTATGCGTGTGTGTGTGTGTGTGTGTGTGTGTGTGTGTGTGTGTGTGTGTGTAAAATCTCAGGTCAAATGTTGAAATATAAAATGTAAAATGTAAATGTAAGCTTGCATGGGCACTGTAGCTATATGTGTAAAATAGAAATGTACGCATGTAGTGGTACATTATATGACCACTGCTCAGCAATGTATTTTTTTTTCTTTTTTTTTTCTAATGACACATGATGACAAAAGTATGTTACTATTTATAACTACACATTTATAACGAAATGTGAACAAAAGCAAGTGTTCAATAACACAAACTAAAAGAGTGACTGTCTGTGTGTCTATGTGGGTGGCGTTCAAATGACCAACATGTGAAAACACACACGCACACACAAACACACACTCACACATAAAGATGGAGGCCACTAGACATATTAATCACAACCTGTGAGCTCACCATCTTTGTCCCATTAATTGGTTGAGCCACTGAAGCAAAAGCAAACTCTCATTTATTCAGCTGGACTGTCCCCTTTACGATGGATCATAACTTCCAAACAGAGCCGGACTGAACCAAGTAATGAGGTAAAAGCCACAGAGAAATAAAAGTTTAGGAGGCGAGGATGCTTTTAAATGGGGTACGCTATTGGACAAAGAGGATCCAGAGAAAACTGGAATGTGTGCGTGTGTGCAACAGGGAGGCAAGTATGGTGCTACCCACGCACAAGCTCCAGGATGTGTTCAATGCAAAGCCTATCTTTGAGAGCCAGCAAAGGGAATTATTCATAAATCCACAAGTTTGGTTTGCAAATTATGGATTGATTGCTTGGTTGTGGGTGGGTGAAGAGGTTACTGGCTAGGATGAAACTGCACCTCTATGCAGACAAGTGCCTGCCATTCACTGACTTATGATGTTTTGAGATGGTCCAATATACTTCAATACTACATTTCGTTAGCCTGACAAGCCAGACTATAGCATCAAAATGTATAGTCTGGACCTGACCAATAGACTGGGCTCAATCCTAGGGGCTGAATCAGCAGTTGTATTCCAAACTGCCTTTGCACACAATAGGATAGCGCTGAGACTAATCAGAGCAATGTCGGCAAAACAGCAAATGGAAACGGCATTCCTTGAAACAAATAACTTGCTTTTTTATGCTCAACTTTCAAAGAAAAGCCCAAGTTTAACTCTTCCAAAGTCGAAGCCAATGCCGATTCAAACGACCACTGTTCCTTGGCCACGGCCATCTTAGTTGTTTCACACTGTCACAGCCCTGTCGTCATCAAGCTAAGCCCGCCCAACGACTCTCGATAGAGCATTGTGATATGTCCTACCAAGCCTTGGTAGAAGACCTACTGAGGCCCTGTGGTGCATGGCTAGACGTACCTGCTGAGTTAAAGTATTTGCTACCACTAGGGTACGTCTAATACTGTTAGAAAGTTGATTTATGAGACAAGCAATCCTTTGTGATGCCTAGAAATGTGTCATAACATCACATCAAATGATGTGTATCTCAGAGATGAACTCTCAGAAAATACAGACTTGGCGCAAACTCATCTTACTTATCTTCTCAGAAAAACTCACAAGACATTGTGATTGAGACACCAAACAAATAGAGCATTCGTCCTCCTGTTGACACACACAACAAGCAAATGTGGTGATTCTGAATCTGGCTGTCACATTTTGTCACAGTTTTTGCAATGGGCTAATATAGCCTAGTAAGAGTTCAGTAATAGTCCATTCCAGTCTTGGCTTGGGTAGGGTAATTAAAAAGAAAAGTAAAAAGTAGACAGGTGAGGTTCAGGCATAGGACATGGGGTCACTGTGTGGTGTAGTATCAAGCAGACCAGTCTATCTCACCCCTCCTCTGTGTGGTGTTGTAGAGCTGTATGGCCCCTGGGACAAAGGACCTTCTCCAGCCTGTCAGTTGAGCATGTCAGAGACAGGAGTCTGCCACTGAACATACTCCTCTCTCTGGAGAGTGTGTTGCAGGGGGTGATGGTCATTGTCGAGTATAGATATCAATCAGCTCAGGGTCCTCCTTTCTGCTATTGATGTCAGTGAATCCAGTTTCATGCCAACAACAGCCAGACAGCTTTTATAACAAGCCCGCCTAGTCGTCTAGCATCCCTCGTCCTTGTGCTGCCTCCCCAGCACAAGACAACATAGAAGAGGACACTGGCCATGACAGACTGGTAGAACATAAGGAGGAGTTTTGCTGCAGATGTTGAAGGACCCCAGCCTCCTGAGGAAATAGAGCCTGCTCTGCCCCTTCTTGTAGAGTGCATCAGTGTTAGCAGACCAGTCCAGTTTCTTGTCAAAATGTCATCTAAGGTATTTGTATGCACTGACCGTCCCTACATCCATCCCATCAATGGAGACAGGCAGGATAAGGGGGAGCTGAACTCCTGAAGTCCACCACAATTTCTCTGGTCAAAAGCTTAGGCTTGTAGACAGTACAAATCCCTTTGGTTGCATACTTCATACACTTGTCTAACTTGGACTGACAGCTTCTGATCTCAGTGTATCCCATACATCATTCTAGGAGAGAAAACATGCATTAAGTACCAAGTGGTCTAATTATATCTGTTTCATATAGCTATTTAAAGGTACTAATTTTAAAGAATAATCATGGTTATTTAAAGTAGCACAATCAAAAAGAAACTTACTTTAATAATCTACTGACATGAAGATATGTGAAAATATTCTGGGCTTGACTTTGTTTGAGATGACCTTTTAATGACATACTTCAAATACAGATTCTTATATGGGTAAACATGAAGGTAAACATTGCAAAACATCTTTGTGTCATTGTTTACATCTCAGGAAACTCAATCTGGATCTATTAAAAGCACTGCTGGCTTTTAGCCATAGATGAGAGGAAGTGTAATCACATGCTGTCAGAATCATACGTGATCTTGTGCACCCATGCGACTCAATAGCACTCTATGTAATGCTTCAATTTACCAAACAGCAAATACTCAAATACTGCTCTTATGTGCAATCACAGAAGTGTAGGACACTTTGTGACTTTAAAATACTCTCTTTCTCTCAAAGCAGTGGAAGGAGCTGTTCGGTGAAGAGATGCATATTGAAAAGGTGTATTGAAAGCAATTTGTGTCAGCCATGCCGATATCACTTCACCGTTTGTGTTTTGTTGTTGGACCCCGAGAGAGAGAGAGAGAGGGTAGATGAATCTTTTCCTTACACTTTTTTACTCTCAAACAGACACATTATTCACCCCTCCACCCTCTCTTGCTCCCTCTCTCAATTCCATTGCTTCTCCCTCACCCCCTTCTCTAACAAGAATCACTCTCATTTATCTCCCAGTAATTACTAAGGGAAATGGAAGCTATTTCCATGCCCTGAGGTGTTCCTGTACGTGCTCAACTTCACAGCAATTTTTAAAGAGTTTGTTTAAGAAAGAGTTTGACTAAGTCAGATCAAATTCAGCTTGGTTCTACACTGGCATGAGAAGTAGGCCTTAACAAGACATTTGAATTTTTTTTTTTTAACATGTCATAACGCAGTGTATCTAATGCATGGTTAACTTAGTGAAATTATGTTGTACTGAACATTTGTTCCATCCCGTGGAAGATGGTTTTAATGGTAAACTCAATGAGCTGCTGCCATGATTCTGCAAACAATAGCTAAATCCAAATGAATGCTCCTATATCAACTGCTTGGATATTACATGCAACGTTATGACTTTAAGCACCAAAGCAGCCCCTAACTCCTGTGCCGACTTGTAGCTGTGACTGTAACATTACCATTAGGGTAACACTTTCTATGAAGACCATATCTATAGCGCATTATGAGCGCATTCATCACAAACTATAATATGAACTTTACTTAAAGCACACATTGACAGCTTATGATCCCACATGGAACATTATAGCAACTTATGAGCCCTTACAACAGTTGATTATCTAGGTGTGTGCATAGAGGAGTATTAGTAGTCATAATGTATTATAAGCCCCATCAGCCAGCCTGTAGTTTATAACCAGTCATGAACATTCATAACACCCTTGGATTTATAAGGCATTATAAGCTAGATTTATAGTTATTTATAACTGCTGATATAATGCATCATGAAGCATTATGAGTGTAGTCATAACGCATTTTGAGTAATTATGATGCGCATTATAGTTTGTTATGAATGCGTTCATAATGCGCTATAGATATGGTCTTCATAGAAAGTGTTACCACCATTAGTAGTAAACAAGAACATTCATGATCTTGACAGCAAATAGCTTGACAATCTTACATTTGTTGTCCAATAAATCCACCCAAGCATTACACCCACCTTCATTTATGTCAGAGAGCAGCATGCTAGCTCGACAGTAATGCTAAAAAAGCGTCACCCTTTGGAGGTGAGCTGTACTTGAAATGTTGTTCAGTTGTAAGTGATAGTGTAAAGCAGATAATGTCATATATGTATGCAAATTTTATAGGCGGTTTTATGGATGTTTTACATGTTGCTAACATTCTCCGTTTTACGTTGTGACATCATTATCCCTTGCCCTACTTATAAAATTGTTTTTTGAAATTGTGTAGTAAGTGGAAGGTCAACACAATACAACCTCTAAGTCCATAATTAGACACCACATTAAAGAAATGTCTGTTAAGTGGGAAATGTAAATGACTTTTCATTACAGTCTCTTTCAGTCGATAACAAGCTTTTGTCTGACCTTTAGCCTCATTTTCAAAACTCTAAATACAATTAGCACACCTGTAGCTATACAGTTGACACATTTCTTGCTGTTTTCACACTATGCATTTGCATTTCTACAATTGTTACATTTTCTTTGCATACAGGATCACCCCAACTCCAAAATTATGTATCTTGTATGCTTATTTGCAAATGCCTACACACAGCCTGACAGAAATGGAACTCTAATGTCCAGAACCTTAACCTAACTGAAAACTTGGCCTGGATTAAAATCTCTGTCCTCACCTTACTAAATTCCTTGCCTCTCAAAGGGCTGAGAATAGTGAGCAGCGAGTTACCTGCAGTGCAGTGAACCAACCCCTACGCCAAGCTACCAAAACTCAGCACCATGGCCCTAGAGCCTCAGTGTCGAGCCTTGCATACCTGTTCTTCATATACATTTTTTATATACTCACCTACAGTATCTAAGTTTCCATCTTGAGCTGTCTGTCTGTCTGACTTTCCCAGATTTCTCTCTCTCTGTTTCTCTCTCTCTAACAGAGATCCTCAGCTCTGTCCCTTAGCCCCTTCACTGCCTCACTCAAAATATCTCTTCATTTTCACTTCTTTTTTCCCCTCTTTTGTTTTTAAAAAAGGTATTTTGGGCCTCTACAGCACTGCCATTCCTTGCTTGAGATCTAAGGAGGTGCCTATGAAAGAGGCCTCCTGACTATCTCTGTCTGAGTGTCGCATGGCAGCTGCCTCCAACTCGTGGATTTGGTGGAGATTTTGCAAAGCCATGTGTGTGTGTGC
>PYXC01000496.1:3285000-3322538 GCA_015244755.2 Tenualosa ilisha
AGCATTGGATGACTCATTTCATCCAATATTGTACACATAGCTGAATCATTGCACTCTAGGCTGGCATTTACCATTCTACATAATTACCTGACAGTTTTGGCAACAGTAGAGTGACAAGTCCATGTTTGGGGGTGTTAACAATGTATACAAATGTTTGTTTGTAATTGGCATTTCAGTTATCAGCCAGAGGTCTGATAGCATGAAAATCATTTGTCACCTATTCCCATGGACAGAGAATCACACAGAAAGGGTTTCTAAACAGATATTTCCAAAGTTTCTTTGTGTGTGTGTGTGTGTATTTGTGTCTGTGTGTGTGTGTGTGTGTGTGTGTGTGTGTGTGAGAGAGAGAGAGAGAGAGTATAGTCATTAACTAGTATTTTATAACTGAAACAATGTATATAAATAAAGTGTAACTCTTCAAAAAAAAAAAAAAAAAAACATTTGTGTGGTGGTCTTGTTCCTTCTACGGAATGGTCAGTCACAAAAACACAGCCTCATTGATCAACAGCATTATACCACGGTGTTACCAGTCGTCTGTAGACTATGTTGCCAAAGGCTATATGACAAAGAAAGTGAGACTGAGAGAGAGAGAGAGAGAGAGAGAGAGAGAGAGACAGAAAAAGAGCGAGAGAGAGAGAGAAAGAGAAAGAAATGTGTACACAGCACCTGCTACTTTACACCTGGCACAACACCAAAATCAGCCACACAAATTGTTAAAGTCTAAGGTCTCTGTTTGTTTATGCTATTTTTTTGCCCAGAAAAATACCTTCAAGCTCACTTTCACATCGGAATATTGAACTCTATTTCAGTTGATAGAGATGCAGACAGAACTCAAAATGGAATCTTTGAGCAATTAATGGAGTTTTAGCAAAGTTTTAACAGTTACACTGCAGTCTGCATCAGTGAGCATGTCCCTGATAGAGAAGTGGTCTTGATTTCAAAGTTGATTTATTTAAGTGACTGACTATGTGTGGAGTTCATTTCCATTTAGATTATCCATTAGATTATTAAAGGAGATAGGAGACATAAGACAGCATCTGATTTGGCCAAAAATGCATCCCTTATTGGTGTGTGTGTGTGCGTGTGTGTGTGTGTGTATGTGTGCGTGTGTGCGTGTGTGTGTGTGTGTGTGTGTTTATGTTCTTAGAAGATTCTGTCATTGTTGTCATTGTGACAAAAGGGAAAGAAGTCTTTCTGCTGTAGAGGAGAGTGTCAGTGAATTAGTGCTTGAGTAAACATTCCATCACACCAGAGCATTCCCTCATGGGACATCTCATCTATTAGAAGGGTCACATGTTTACTGAAGGTATAAAGACAGAGCAAAGCAGACCAGCCTTTGCCGCCTCCAGTCAGGCCCCTTTCCTGATCACTGGTAGGAGACATGTTTGCCCCTTTTGTCTGGTTCCTTTTTTCTAGATATTAACATAGAAGCTAACTGTTACAGCTAACTGTTACAACTGTTACAAGCTAACTGTTACAGCCCCCGTGTAGTTGGTTACTGACTGCAGCCAGCAGGTGCCAGATACCAGAAACATTTAATGGGGGTTATGCAACTGATCAGCTGCTGCTTACTAGGTATGTAGTCCGGTTGAGTATTTTAGTTGTGTCCCATTGTGTTATTTTTATTAATTATTATTGTATCCTGCATTCTAGGAAGCGTGGGCGTGAGTTAACAGCAGGGGGTGCTGAACTTGCTCACTGCTGCTTTGCTCCCTTTAATTGTAACTTATCCTTGTCTGTGGTCTTCACCATTGACATGGTTGAGGCTGAGGTGACGACGAACCTAGTTGCCCGCTGTTTGTTGTGTTTTCTTTATTTCAGTTGTATGGCGTGATTGTTGCAGCTCCCTGGTTTTTCGTGTGTATGATTTAATGTTTGTGAATGAGATGGTTGAGTAGATGGCGTGGAGATGTGTGCATGATTTGGGCCTTATAGTTCATATTCCTTTCAGCGCTGGTGGGTGGCCGCTTGCAATTTACTGCAGATCACCAGTGACTGCAGTTAACCTCCTGGACCTTTGTTGGTTTCTGAATTTCGTTTGTATGTTGTTTGTTAACTTGTCCTGTGCCTTCTGCATTTCTATTATATTTCTTCTTATTATTGTTTGATCTCTGGTAGGAGGCCATTTTACAACTGCTGTGGATCGCCAGTGATCGCCGCTATTGGCCTGTTACTTTGAAATTTGTGTTTATGTGCGTGTGTGTGTGTGTGTCTGTGTTTGTGTGTGTGTGTCATTCAATCCCATTGTTTTCCCAGGAATTGAGAGCCAAAAGTGAGGAGTCAGGTGAACCCTGAGGTGGTGGTGTCCCCCTCCTTTTTGCTGTGCTCACGTGTGTTTATCAAATTGGATCTTTTTAGTTGTGTATGAATTCACTCATGAATGTTGGTTCTTCCTTCCATCCATAGTTGTGTTTGTATGTGTGTGACCATTTATCTTTTCGTGAATAAAATTATGTAACGATCGGAACCACGTCTCTTTATGAGCTTTATGAGTAAAATGAACGTGTGCCTTAAAGCATGTTTTGGGTGTAGAAATCTTGGTCTATTTAGAATTCCTAGTGATAGTCAATATCAATACAACTCATGCTACATTGTGAAAGTATTTAATGTGGCAACCCCATAGGCTATAGAACCCATGTCTGTTAAGCTCTTAATCTTTTAACGTTATCTGTCGTAGTTCACATCCAGTAGTTCGCATGTATTTCGTTTTTTTTTGTTTTTTTCGGCTCTTACCTGCACTTCAGTATTGCATCCGGTGAATGCATGTGAGAGGTAGATTGGTCTCACCGGACTGAGCAGCAAAAGGCACTGTGTGCTGCTTTTAACAATATCCTTTGCAAATTTGAGGTCAGTCAGATGAATGGTTCACGGGTTTTACATGGAACAAACAAACATACAAAGAAAAAAACACCCTGCACATAGGAGTAACTTCCATGACAGGCTATCAGACTGCGCTGCATGTTGGAAAATGATGCAAAAAGGCTACTCAGCTCATCAGTAATCAGTATCAGTAATGATAAGGCTCGCATCCCTTCACTGTACGACAAAGATAGATAGCACAGTCCATACCAGATGTTCCAAGCACAGTGCCAGTTCCAGGCTCGTAATACAGTGGATAGAGATGCAGTTCTCCTGATTATGAGTTAGTATACTCTCAAAATGAATTTGAAGCTGCTTTTTGAAGTCAAATAAATAAATAAGTAAACAAAGCAACAGTATAATGCAATGTTTCTTCAAAAAGCTGTGTGTGAAGTGAGGACACACTTAGCCAGAAATTGACTTGGGAACAGAGGCATCCCTGTTGTGTTGCCAAATCAGGGACACCTTTGTTCTCCATTTGCCTAGGGGAGTCTAAGTCCTCTTGCTGGCCCGGAAAGACCATCATTACCTGGCTACAAAGATACAATAAGACAGTCGTATGAAACACTGTGTCCTCTAACTGGCTGCTAATCACAGGGAGTTTGTTGTGACGGCCGGACACCTGATTGTCTCCTTTGTGCCAGCCGTCACCGGGGAAAATGTTACCGCGGGAAGTGGCCCAGTGGGTGAATGCAGAGAGGCCGATAAGCAGCATGTGCAGTGTGAGGGATGACGGAATGACATTTCGGTTTTTATTCAACCGTAAGCTGCACACACACACTCACACACACACACTTACACGTGCACACAGAAACACTCACATGCTTATCGATGTGCTCTAATCGTCTGGCTTGACACTTAAATCTTTGCTTAGTCAGCCATGTTTGGGCATGCATAATATGATGGCACTGGTCAAAAGGGCCACCGACAATTACAGTTTTGGCCAATTATTTTCACACTTGTCTTAATGCAATGTCTACTTTTTCAAAACTCTTAACACTTTCACAAAAAACATAGACTATGGGAGCCAAACAGTATTCTCTTTTGCATTGCTTTGTAGTGCAACATGCAGGAACAGGAGACAAGGTGACATTTTGAAAACAATTTGAAAAAGTAGGGTCTGCTCGGTACTTGTTACTTCTTTAAAAAGTAATCCATTAATTTATTACCTACCCTCTACAGAAAGTAACTTTTTATGTTACTTGTTACTTTCATGTTGCTCGACTTTGGGCAGAACCCCATATATTTTCCTTAACATGTAGACCTACTTAAAGTTCTGCTATGGTGGACATAACAGTCATTTCTTTTGTGAATGCCAGGCTATTACAGGCTTCAAACAGGCATATAGGTGAACACAGAACTTACAGGCTGAGGGCTTATTTTATAGCCCTATACTCTTATTGACCACTAAACTCCCAGAAACTCCCCATTTTCCAGTATCCTGTAAACGCACCATAAGCCCTGCTTTAAAAAATTCCCATCAGCATGTTTTTCAAGTATACATCAGACTTTCTATGTCTGGATGCATGCCTTTTACCATCTCCTGTTTTTTTCCATTCCTTCTTTCAAAGGTTCCTTTCTTCCCTGTGATTCATCAACCAAATAATCCTGAGAAAGCAAGAAAGCAATTCCAGTTACATCTGTATGATGGCCAGTGGCGCTGTGCTGCACAGCCTACGATCATAATAAAACAATGCCTGTTTTGTTTAGAGACACATCGGCCTACTATAGCGTAAGCGTAGCAGCCAATACCTGTTAATTCGAGTAGCCTCATGTTTCCTTAATGTATCGAAGGTGAGTGAGTTGTGTTTATTGCCTTTTCATTGTTGTTTCCGCTCATCCTACGTTACTGAAAACAGAATTAAGAATAGACAAATGTTTGATGAGCATAGATAAATCTTTTTAATGACAATGGTAACTGATAGCTAATCTCGTAGACATATTAATAGCTTTGATTGGGCTTAAGTGATATACGTTTTTAGAGAACCAGACAGATTGGCCGATACGGAAACCTGGCCATAGGCTGCCGGACGCTGATGGTCGTTCTGGACTTTTCCAGAACACACTGGTTGTAGTCCATCCCTGCCTCCATCCCTCAAAAGTTAGTGCTGGCTGCTTCTCACTTGCCATGATTGCACTTCAAGCTACCATGAGAGGTTACTACTGCATAAGCGGCCAGCTTAGAAGGCAGTGTTGCTGTCAAATCTGTACCTGGGAAAAGTAACGTTGTGCAAAAATGACTGCAGGGCTCTGTTCATTTTAAGATGCCAGATGTCTGCCAGATAGACTGACCAAACAAAATATTTCAGATAGCTTTAAAGGCAAACCAAGCAACATTTTAGGTAAATTTACTAGCTTCGTAGTCACTTCCATGAATAAATGACTTATTACGGGGTGAATGAAGGCTCTCGCGGGTCTCTACCTACATTCCTCAGTTACTACACTTGCAATCTGCATAAACGGCGAGCCGAGTCAAACAAATTTCTGGTTGCTATTCTTTAGTCTGCAAACAAATCTACATGAATTGGTGAGAATGTGCAACATTGTTGCTATGTTTTTTTAGTCGCAGGACTGCCTGGTATGCCTTAACTGTAAGCCTGGTGTACTTTGTGATCTATCAACCAGTCTAATTACTGCACTTATGTATTTCCTATGTGCTAACACTGGTATCACCACTGCCACATACAGGGAAGTAATTTGGAAAATATTTCATGTTATTTACAGGCTTATATGGCCTTATATTAAACTTCTGAGATGGGTTGGGGCCATCCTTAGCTGTCGCCTCACAAACTACAAGCAGGGCACCCACTTCGACAAAGTCAACTGACCCACATGCACAGATGTTCATCATGTAAAAATAAACAACAGAAAATTAGCTGTCATGACAGCACTTATAATGGGCATGTCAAGACATAGCTGTGCAGAGCACCTATGTATTACATTTCTCCAGAGCAATGTGAATTGTACCTTATGCTGTGTATTGCATATTTATTGAGGAATAACATGTACACTTTGTGTCTGTAAGAGTTCTTTCTGTGAGAGGAATATGAAAGAATGTGTGTGTGTGTGTGTGTGCATGCTTGTGTCTGTGTACGTGTGTGTGAGTGCGTGTGTACATGTTTTGATACAATATTCTATAGGCATGTTATAACAATTAAAGATTGTTATAACTTAGTGTATACTGGACATGTAAATCCATGTTAAAGACACTGGATGTGCACATGTGGATGTTTTGTTACTTACATAATTCTATTTGATAAAGGTGCTTAATGGAAACAGGGATACATAATCTCCTCACAGCTAACACTTACACCAACCTAATGTAGCCTAGTTGAAGAGAAACCTGGTGATGTGCAATGATATTTCATGATTTTGTTTAGTATTGGATGTCATGTCTGTGCCTAATGTGAGGGGATATCTCTTTTGACCATGCCTTATTGATTTTAGTATGAAAGCAGTTTTCACATATTTTGGCCCATTTGCTAATCAGGGATAGTATTAGCTATAACCATGCCAATTTGACTATATTTAGCAGGAAAGGGTGTCTAAAAAAGATGAATGCCAAAGCATCTGCTTTACAATCCCCATCCCCCATACCCCACTCCCCCACCTGTCTAGTGCCCTGTCCTCCCTGTCTCATGCTCTTCCTGCCTGTCTCTGTGTTCTAAAGCTGTCTTCCCTCCCAATGAGTGCACTGCAGACCTCAGAAGCAAACCACTGCAACAAGTCTAGCTGTGGAGACACTCAAGTGAGGACATGGTGTGGGGAAGTGAGGACAGATGAGTTTTGAGTTTTGACAGGTGAGTTTTGGGGCAATACAATGCGGTAGGGACAATAATGAGGTAACAGGATGGGGGAATGCATGGGGGAATGAGAATGCAGTAGAATGTTCCAGGGATCTGAACAGATGAGTAGTGGAATGTTGGAAGTAGTAGAATGCTGTGGGGACATAAAGACATGAGGTCTGCTGTGCATTGATAGTGGACTGGTAGGATGCTGTGGAGACATTAAAACATGATGGTGAGTATTGGAATAGCTAAGAGCATGCAAGAGAGTAGTGGCATTCTAGAAGACATGAGCAAGTAATTAAGGTAATGGTAGAATGCTGTGACGACATACGGGTGAGTTGGGGTCAGTCAAATCCTCAGGGGACATGAACGTTTGTGAGTCAGAGTAGCAGAATGGCATTGAGGCAAGTGAGGGGTAGCAGAATGTCATAGAGCTGGTTGTTGTCAGACGGGGGAATAAGAGAAATGCCTGTTTTTGAAGGCCGGATCCAATAAACAGCATGACTAATTCAAAGCTGTGCTGCAGATAAATAATGCATCACAATGCAGTGTTTGATTCTGATTTGCTTGGCTAGGCTTCTCTCTGCATTGCCTCTTGCTACGGATCACAATCAACTAAATCAGAGCAACCAGGACAGGAAGAGAAATTGTTTTTTTGTTTGTTTGTTTGTTTGTTTGTTTGTTTTCAAGGACGGAAATAAAAAGGGAACACACCAAATGCAATTTCCTCTAATCGTGGACGGTATTATCTTACAGATCTGCAGACCCATGCATACTTTAGCAAATGAAAAGTATTTGTTTCCCACTCCAGTCCAAGTCCAGACCAGATGGATGGTACCAACAGCAACCTGACAGAATTTTGCCTCAAACTTTTTAATGTTTCTTCCAAATAAGCATTTTCCACCAAGGCATTGGCATGAGCTGAATTAGCCATTAGAAAATTGAAGGGGTTGGATAATGACCACTCCCCCCACCCTCTTCTGCCCCCTTGAAGACAGCAAAGATCTGCTGCTGTGGCAGAAAACTATGCAGCACTGTTTGTTATGCGCCATGGCCGTTAAATCATGACCAATGCCACAAATAATATTAATGGCCTCCAGAAAATGCTGTTACATTAAAAAAGGGTCTACAACTTCTCAAATGTTATTTCCCCAAAGTCAGAGCACTTCTGGACCAAAGGAATATTAAAATCTGAGGCACTCGCTCAGTTGGACTCTGCAGCAGTAAGGGGATTGGCACAGATATGTGTCGGCAGATACATGGGGACAAGCAGCATGGAAGCTCGTTAACAATTTATTTGGGTAGTCTGCCTACCGAGGTTATACCAAACATTTGCTATAAATCATACATATGAACTTGCTAGTTGAGATTCAGTAACTTTACAGCACATTTTCTTATGTCTGTGCGTGTATAATAGATCTATAATGATCCATGATGTGTGATGATGTGCAAATTGTCACAATTTTATTTGACATATCCAAAATGATTTGCAAACCAGTTAGTTACTGTAATATTTACTTAACTTTCAGTACCACTTTACAGATTGGAAATGAGACGATTGTTTTTGTAGAAATAAGTTGGTAAAATCATAGTAAAACTCATAATTATTCATGTTACTGAATAATAACTGAATAGTTACTGAATAAATTCTGTTATATCTAAGTAATAACCCACTATCTGTTGGAGCTATAAGTCAATAACAAAATGGTAATAACAAGAAATAACACTGGTGCTACAGTGAGATGTGCTGGAAAGACATGTAGAAATGCAGTAATGAAATGGTGTGATCCTCTATTAATTTACAGTAATTACCCAGTATTAACCTATAAACTTTCATAGAAATTACCTGAATTCAGGACTGCATGGTAGGTTTAGACAGCATCTGCTTGTTTCCCATTTTCTGCTGTAAGTTTTGAAGTTGTTTATTTACTTAGAATGCATGCAACCTGGGATGTCCCCTTGCAAGATCTTTGTTATTGTTCTCTATAGAGATTTTTTGTATTATTTTTTATTATGGTTTAGGTTTACTCTTAAGATGGTCAAACCAGCCAAGCCATCATAATAAACCAAGCTGGTCCAGCCTAAAATGGTCGCACCAGCATGTGCCAGCCTCTGAAACTGGCCATTGTTGGGGTATGCTGGTTATGCAGGTATCCAAGCTGGAAAAGGTTGGTATGTGGCCAGCAGATGCTTAGCAGATGCTTTTATCCAAAGCGACTTACATATTGTTAACCCTCAATCATATTATGGCCAGTTTCCTCTTAGGTTTTTAAGGAGAAATCAAGTGTGAATCAAACCATAGCCCTGTGGTTCAAGGTCACTAAATCCATAGACCAAACAGTGAACCGGCAACTAACACTAAGTGATTGGGGCACAGTTACTTACTATCAGTTTCATTTCGCTATGCATCACTCTGTTAACATGAGTTATTTGTTCGTTATTCAGTCTATATTGCATCATTTTCTAGTTCTTTCCCACAGACATCATTCAGTGGCCTTCAACAACAGGGCTATGGACTGATTCACACCAGATTTCTCCTTTAAGTGCTTAAGGTTACTAGCATACCACCACCGCCCTCCTAAGCTACTAGAACCAGCTAAACCACCAAAACTCAGAAAAGTACACCTTAAGCAACTAGCTGGTGATTCCAGCTTAAACACACAGTACACACACACACACACACACACATACACACACACACACTTCAACTTCAACACAGGACTTTGAGCAAACCACATCTGCTCCAGGTTCTGAAGCCTCCTTAAGGCCTACTTTACTCATGGCAAACAGGGAGGACTACAGATGTCAAATGGGTGTAGTGAACCTTCAAACACTTGACTGGGGCCAATTGAGAAGGAGTGTGTGTGTGTGTATGTGTGTGTGTGAGTGTGTGTGTGTGTGTGGTGTGTGTGTGTGTGTGTGTGTGTGTGTGTGTGTGTGTGTGTGTGTGGACTAAAATATCTATCATTGCATTTGGTTCTTTCAAATGATTGACAATTAAAGGGAGGAAGAGAGAGCTTCATCTCATGCTTGTGTGTATAAATCACCTCAACAACAACTCAGTATCAGGCTCTCCAGCACTCAATGTCACCCAATCTATTCACACACTCGCACTCACACACACAAACACACACACACACCCTACAGGCAAAAAAATACACCACCTCCTCTCTCCTTCTCTCTTTCACTCACATTCACACACCAACCCACACAGACACATGCACATGCAGCACACACTCAAACCCTCTTAAGGGCAAAATGACACATTATCTCCCTGTTTCTTTCTATCTCACTGTCTCTCACTCCTACACACAAACATGCACGTCCTTACACAACACAATCTTTAGCAATGGTCCAGTGCTTCAGCTGATGGAGTGTCATGCTTCTAGCCACGTCAGAATCAAAGGAGTGCAGGTGTGTGTGTGTGTGTGTGTGTGTGTGTGTTGGGGGGGGGGGGGGGGCTCCACTAAGAGGAAAGCAGGTAACCGATCAATGAATAAATGAACTGGTAAATACATGTAGGTGCCAGCGGCCAATTGGAATCAGCAGCATTTTGGTTAATATGGCACTGGTTGAGGAGACATTTAACCTACTCAGTCAGTCAGTTCTCTCTCTCTCTCTCTCTCTCTCTCTCTCTCTCTCTCTCTCTTTCTTTTTCACTCTCTTTCTCTCTCTCTTTCTCTCTTTCTCACCTATGTTTCTCAATGGTGGGATGTGGACTGACTTGTGCAGACAAACAACCTGCCCAGCCCTGTTAGATCAGATCGCAGATCCTGGAGGCGGATTGGCGTCCCGAGGCGCCTTGGGGTCAGGCAAATGGCAAACCACACACAGCCAACTGCCAACATCAGGTCGCTCAGGCTGGATGTGTCTGTTTGTGCGTGTGTGTTGTATGTGTGGGCGTGTGTCCTCACCTCTTTCAAATCATCTTTACAAGTGATGACTGAAATGCAATATAAAACAACAATGTAGGAAGAATGATAATAGTATATGTGTGTTTGTTTGTGTGTGTGCGTGTGTGCGTGTGTGTGTGTGTGTATCTGTGCCTGTATGACACAAGAGAGTGCTCATGTGCCCCCCTGTACTGTCCCTAAGACCCCCTAACCCTTCTGTTGACTTTCAGTTCATCCTAAATTCACTGGTGGGCATATTTGATAGCATCATTTTCTTGAACATGACTCTGAACATGTAGGCTTAGTAATTTCTATTTATTGACTTATTTGGGCTGTTTTCAAAATAGAGACAATGTAGGCCTATTGTCAGGAGTTAGAGGAAGAAAGACAAGGGATTTTAAAAGAGGGCAGATAGAGAAAATGTGTCAGATAACATGCACTTAGAAATGCTCTCTAACTAATAAGAATGAAAGTAATGTAGCCTATGTAAGTATGAAGAAAATTTTTCGGCCCGTTTGTTTTGCCCATGCAGTCATACCTATGGTCAAGGGACTAGCCCCCTCCCATCTTTCAAAGCTAGTGACATCCCCGATGTTGTCCTTTAACTGTTGTCGCACTAGGACCATACGACATTGCAGTATGGGAGATGAGTATCACATATGCATCCTGTCCCTCTAAGCGAGTGTGTGAGCGTGAGAATGTGAGCGAGATTAAGGGCCCAAGAAAAATAAGTAAATAAATAAATATGTAAATAAATAAATATATATATGAATAAATAACGCAGCTCCTTACTGGCTCTCATCATCCACCGAGCTCTGAGCCAGAGTGAAAGGCAGAGTCCTGCACAAAAGAGGACTTGGCCATTTATTTCTATCCAGTTATGGTGCCTGGTTGGTCACCGACAGATTGGTGCAAATACAGAAGCACTGAAAAACCTGCAGTCATCACTCTGTTAGATAGGGCAGTGTGGCTTAGGTGCAATACCTTCACTCTGCCTTCCATGGAAAGGCAATGTGGTTTGGTGAGTAATAAGGAAGGATGGTGCAGCTGGTTGTGTGAGTGAGAGTGTCAGAGGTGGAGGTGGGTGTGCAGGTTGTGATGGCGAAAGGAATGTGATTGGGCTGAGGAGAAACGGCATTGGCCGAAGCTGGCTCGCTGACTAATCACCTGTCTTGTTGTGTGCTTTCAGAAGTCCCGGTGTCGCACTAGACCAGTGTGCCTGGGAGACGTTTGCAGTGAGCTGAAACATTTACTGACACTCTACCAGTTTCTGAAAACATTCGTCACTCAGAGGAGAGGCGACCGACCCCACACCCCTCCCAAATCACACACACACACACACACACACACACGCCTCAGAAAAAACTCACAGTTCACTCTGCCAAGTCCATCCCCTCTGCAGTGTAGACACAAACCCACAGACACTGTTAGACTGTCACAGATTCATGTGCACACACACACACACACACACACTAATCACACATTTTCCCACTCAGACACAGACACCGACAAGAAAAACCAGACTCACAAGGTGTGCACATAGTCACACTCACACACATTTACTGAAGCACAGGCAGGCGTCTAAAAAGAGAGAGCATTGCTATGGAGATCCCGTAATAGACCAATGCATTTCCTCTTTTTTTTTTTTTTCTTGTTTCTCACCTCTTGGTAAACTGATAAGCCTGAGAGTAGTGTGTGTGTGTGTGTGTGTCATTTTGTACCTCTGTTTGTGTATTTATGAATGCATGTGCATGTTCACATGCACATGTGTGTTGGACTGTACACCTGTATGCTTGTATGTGTGTGATTGATTGCCTGTGTTTGCACGAGGATACATGTGTGTGAGCGTGTGTGCTCCTGCTTGTGTGTGTGTGTGTGTGTGTGTGTGTGTGTGTGTGTGTGTGTGTATGCGTGCACATGTGTGTGTCTGCTCTATTCAGCATCTGCTGAGTACACTGAATCCTCCTTTTCTGCTCATTCCTGTGTAATTACATATAGTAAATAGCTCTCCATGCTGCTGGGGAAATGCTTTAACACACTGCTATCTAATTAACACAGACCTCTACCAGTGCAAACACAATAGATGCTTTCTGCTCTCCTGTGTAATTATGCCGCATTTAACATGTGCACTTAAAACAGGATCTGTCAGCACACAGTGCCACAGCACAATTATTAACAGATTTTATGAATTATTGATTTATTTATCTGCCCTTGTTTTACTTATTGGAGTGAAAATAGAGCAGAGCGAAATGTATGGGATTTGGGCTAAAAGAAGCAGAGCAACAGCGCCCCTTAGTGGTGGTCGTACTTTTAACTTTACAAACTTTATGAAACGGGGCAGGGATTGCACCTAAATCTCTGACCCAGTAATTCATCTATACTGACAAATTACCTGTTTAAATTGTGATTAGTAGGTCTTAGCAGATGTTACAGACCCCTCTAAATGTACAGACAGAGAGATTTGCAATGTCACTGTCCAAAGACAGATATGTTATCTCTTTTTTCCTTATCATAATTTTTCCAAAGTTCTCAACTTTGTTTCATGAAAAATAACTGCTGTATCCAACAACTATTTTGCCTCTCTCTCTCTCTCTCTCTCTCTCTCTCTCTCTCTCTCTCTCTCTCTCTCTCGTCTCTATGTGTGTGTGTGTGTGTGTGTGTGTGTGTGTGTGTGTGTGTCCCAGTCCTTGGTCATAATGGCCAGGCTTAAAAGTACAACTGGCTAAAATGTTTTTGCACTGCATGGTTTTCCAAGCGGAACATGGCGGCTTATGGATGACATGCAAACTTCAGTGTATCTTGACCAGTAGGAGGCAGTGTCTTACTGATATCTTCAGACCTCCGCCTGTGCCTTACTGTTTTCACTTGTCCTGATATGGTCTTACGGCTGGATCTCATACAGTAATAATAAAGCATTACTTTTTATATTGTGTCAACAGCGTTGTGTTTTGTGAGTTACCTTGTGTCACATCTTGCACATCTAGCACACTCTGCATGTTGAAATTGGCCACAGTGTTTTTAAAGATCAAAGGACTCAGTGAACACAGCAACGGTTTTGTCAGGGTCCATGTTCAGATCTGTGTTTCGCCCTCAAGCTAAATACCATGTAGCATTTTTAGCTCACACATTTCCTAGCATATGCATACAGTACACCCGCGGAGACACTTTGCCTTGGTCTCTCAACTCAGATGGATCAGGGGGGATTTTTTTTTAGAAAATGCTGTTGCTAACCACTGTTGCAGTCTTCGTCATTACACCGTTACACCCAATGGTGTAACATCCAAGTTTCTGATGGAGGATAGTAACATTGCATTCTGAAAACTCACAATCCAGAATCAGGACATTGACCTGAAAAAGTCTCAGTACCTCCCTCCAGAGACAGATGAGAGAGGGGAGAAGAGAAAATGAGAGTAGACGTAGAAATGTAAGAAAAGGTGACACTAGGGTGTTTTAAATCACAGGTGGTGTCATCTTCCTCTGACCTACTATCTCCTCTTGCTTTACTCCACTACAGAAAGACTGCCCCAGTGGAGTATGGCTAGGCAGCTCTCCATTCATATCTAACCCTGAGCTGTCAGGACACACTCCAGGCCACTGGGCCACTCTGTACTCCATGATGATGTATGACTCCCCCCCCAACCCTAACCCCAACCCCTCCCTGAGCTCTGTCCCTCTGGCTAGCTGCAGACAGGGCATCAAAACGTACTTATTGTATTGGCGCGTCTCATCGTCAGGGAGTCACTGCAGGCAAATGTGTCAGATGTCATAAAGGCACTGTAACGAGCTGACACTGTTGAATGCAAAACACTGGCAGTGACTGGAGTGCTGTATGACCACCATGCGGTTTCATGAAGACATCCAAAACATGCTTGGCATAAGGCCCAGGACTATAGATGTCCATATTAGAGGTGGTGGAGGTATTATAAAATCCAGTGATGGATGAAAATGCATCAAAATGTACTTATCCTCAAGTTGTAAATTAATCAAAATAAAGCATAGGAGACCAACCATATCAAAGACAAAGACCAAAATATTAAAATAAAATAAAATAAAACAAAATAATATAAAATATAAAGCATATATTTATGTAGAATATAAAAAATATTAACAAGGTAGCATATCACAAATCTGTACTCTGCACTGGGGCATTTGATCATAGTACTGACAGCTTTTCATTGGTTAACACAAGCACATGTGAACACAAGAACACTTTATTACAAGGGCTGAACAACAAAACATGACATGTTTTATTCACTCTGAACTGAAATGTACTCCTGCACTTTGTCTACGCTGCTAAATGCTATATTTTCTACCACCACCTGACTGTGAACCTAGCTTACTTAGCTACCTAACTTACCTTAACTTACTCCGTGCTCTGTTACAAGTCTACTTATGCCCTGTCTTTTGTTGTCTGTTGTCTGTCTTAAATGCTGTACTTACTACATAAGTAGGAACTGCAGTCTATGTATAACTATTATGTGTGTGCACTAAATTTAGCCTGTCTCAAATGTCTTATATATTTATATATGCTAAATGCAGCACCACTTGAATCCATGGTGAAACATCGTTTCATCTCACTACGCTATACAGTGTATATGGCTGAAATAAAAAAAAAAAAACACCCAGTTGACTTGACTTGATAGGGAGGATTTCTAAATCACATAGATGACGAAAGGGGCAAAAGCAGGAGACAAAAACCCTTGGAGGTAAGAGGGTAAAAGATCTTACATGAAACTGAGGGAGGGAGAATGAGAGAGGATGTCAAATGTTCAATAGCCCAGTCTCAATGTCTGCCCTTACAGACTCGTAGACTTAAATGCAGGTTCACGCTAAATTTGCAAGGGCTTAGGGGTGTCAAAATGAAGTGTGTGAGGTCTCGGATGCACTCTTTCTGAGCCCTTTCCTTAAGTGGACATCATATGCAAATTTTCCTAAAGGGAATGATCCATAGTTCATAGTGTTTTGACGTGTAAACAAAGCACCTGTAAACAATTGGCACAAAATGGAAACATGGTTGCAAAGTGGCTTAAGTGTTAATTAAACAATTTGTTATAGGTGGTGTCCCATGTCTTGCATTAGCATGAATAGTTCCAGTCTGCATAAGTGGGAGTGTCACATAACATCACAAAATAAACTTTTCAGTGATCTTCTGTATCAGTGTATGATTTGACCCTGGTCTGCATAAAGGGGGATTTTCCCCCTCCTCCTTGTAAAAATAGAACATGGAAATTAATTTTGGAACATGGAACTTTGTGCCTCTCTCTCTGCTTTTACCCTCTCTGCTATTTCCTCTGTGAGAGGTGTATTGTGCTGCATAACATGAGATCTGTTTTTCCAGTGTTTTTGTTTTGTTGTGTCCTTAGTCTCATATCTGCATCCAGCAGTTGTTTCCATTCTAGTGTGAATGTCTTAGAATCCAGTATCTCTAATAGATCTCCCTTGGACTGTGTGCATCTTCAGTCTTTCCTGTCTGTCTCCACTTTCTCGGGATTGTGTGGATGTGGGTCTGCCATGTTGGATTAACACTGTTCAGGTGGATGACGCTGTCTTGTTCAGAGAGACTGAGGGTGGGGTTCATGTGTGTGTGTGTGTGTGTGTGTGTGTGAGGGGGGGGTGTAAGTTCACCAGTCTGCACTCCCACCTGACGTGAGCGTTGAGCAGGTTGCCCTTGCCGTCAGCTCCTGACTCTGGAGCTCAATACATCATCCTCTTGCTTTGTGCCCCCTTCCGGGCCTGCGAGGGGAAGGGGAAGGGCATGAAGAAAAATCAATAGAAAGCGGGACCTGACATGCTATTTCTGCTACGAAAACAAAAGCCAAAGATTGCTCTCTCTCTCTCTCTCTCTCTCTCTCTCTCTCTCTCTCTCCTCTTTCGCTGCTGCTTCTTACTTCCTCTCACCTTTCCTTTCCTTTCTCTCACTTTCATTTTCCCTCTCCTTCTATCTCTCTTCCTTCCCCTCTTACCCCCAACTCTCTGCTATGCTATCGTTCATTCTGTTCCAGGGTAGTTCTGTCTCTAGGGATGAGGATGCATATCTTTTCATGGCCCATATAACAGAGAGAAAGAGAGAGAGAAAGAGACAGAGAGAAAGAGAAAGACACACATAGAGAGAGAGAGAGAGAGAAAGACACAGAGAGAGAGAAAGAGAGAGAGAAAGGATTACCTGCAGCAGGTATACTCATGTGCACTGACAGGCATTGATCTCTCATTAATCCATATAGTTTGGCAAAAAAGAAGCTTTATTTATCTAAATTTGCATAGTATCACTGTTGAACTGCTCCATCACTCTATAATCCATCACTTTTCGGTCACTCTTACATCATTTGTAGACACACAGAGAGAGCGAGAGAGAGAGAAGAAAGACCTATACTCACTCTCTCACTCACCCCTCATGACAGATGTCCCTTTGACTCTCCAGGGGTCATCTTACAGATGAAGGCCCGCCTCCACTGACCTTAGCTAACGAAGCAGGTCTAAAGTTAAAAGCCAAAGGTCAAATGTGTGTGTGTGTGTGCTTGTGTGTGTGTGTGTGAGTGGGGGGGGAGGTTGAGAGGCACGTGCTCCTGTGTGAATGAGAAGGAAGACTAATGTGTGTGTGTGTGTGTGTGTGTTTCATGGTGCAACTGGCTGGTCCTCTTCCTGCTTATCAGTGAGCCAGAACCTCTGTCTAGCACACATGAATACATACACGCACACACACATACACACACACACACACACACAGGGGGTTGGACCAGATTATATGGTCTGTTGTTCAACCTTGACTTTTGACTTGTCTGTACCGATTTTTCTCTGTCATTATTTTTTTGTCTCTTTTTTTCTCCTCCTCTTCTGCAGTAATAATGGCAGGGAATTGGTTAGGATTAGGATGCTTCAAAGGGCCTGGCACTGACAGGGGGCCCCAGCAAACATTTTAATATTATAATCCATGTTTGGAGGACCCAAAATCATTTTCTATCATAGAGCCCAACATTTCGAGAGGCACTCCTGATTATAGTCAAATATAGTAATGAAAATAGCCTTTAAGAACGTCCTGCATACTGAAACCTGTCTTGCAATCTCTGGGTTTTATTCAGCATCTCTATGAGACAGTTTCTGTGTGGTGACCTGTTGTGCAGGTCAACAATGCAGCCTGACTACTGTCTTTTTGTGCAACATTTGTATACCCCCAGTCTTAACATTTGGATCAGTTTATGGCTGTAAAGATTTGATGCGCTTTTAAGTATCCGTACGGTGCCATTTAAACTTGCGTTGCAATAACTGTCCATAGACAGTTATTGACAATAACCACCCCATATGCTCCGCTTGCACTCCTACTAAGATTAAGATTATTGTGTTGTTATAAGGATGTGATGCTTATAGCTCTCAAAATGTAGTGCCAAAAGTAGTCTCTTTGTTGTGTCCAGTGAGCCATACTTGTACTCATCTGGAACTTAAGTGAGATGGACCTCACAATAGTCCCGTAATGGCTTATTTAAATGTACACCAAAGTAAAAACAGTCTGTTTTACAGTTATTGGTGTACAACATTTGTATTCCCAATGAAATTAAGATCGCTTTACAGTTATAAAGATGTGGTGTACCTTACAGCTCGGCCCCACTATGTCTACCTCCCCCCGTGCTGTGAAAAATGCACCTAGTCGACAGAAAGCAAATTGGGAAACTTATTCATCCATAAACAAGCCTGCCGTGTGGTACAGAGTGTTGTGGCTGTTTCGTTCACTGGAAGCCTGCTTTTGTCGGGGCAACTGTCCAAAACCTGTGCGATCAAGCCGACTAATTTTTTCCTGGCAGCGTGTCGGATGGGAACAGAAGGCCCTCGCATTAAAGTGTCACATCGTCATGATAAACAGGCTCATCAGTCTGACCTCTGTAAACTTTTGGCTTTGATATGTTGCTGCAAAACATGTCTTAGAATGGACCACAACAAAGGAGCACTTCGATTGAGTTTTGATGTGTAATGAAAGTTTGATTTAATAGCAGGCCGTTATAAGGGGAACCCCCAGCCCAGTAAGGACTCCAAGTGTGCCTCCTAAAAGAACAGAACTTGACATCTGACCTTGACTTACAGAAGAAGTACAGAAGCCACTGGCTAATCCAGCTCAAGACATGTTGCAATGAAAATGTTGCAATTCACCTTAACTTAAATGAACTACCATTCATTTATTATGGGCCTCATCATCATATTTCATAGTTTGGTTTCCACAATACAGTTATGTTGTCTGCAAGTCTCAGAGTGGACCATCGAGAGTGTTTTTCAATTGAACTTGCATTGGAATGAAGTTTGATTTACCTTGCAGTGCTATTTTAAAGGAGGGCAGCTTCACTATGAAAATCCTCAAGTCTGTTCTAAAGAGAACAGAACTTCACATTTGACCCTCAGTTACATAAATGCCTTAAGACAGGCCTAAGGCTCGAGGTCATTAAAATCATCCATGCACTGTTAAAGAGTTACTGTCAGACCCTGTTGACAAAATGCTAAGATTGCAGTTCACCTGTATTAAGTATTAATCTTATAAGTTATTACCATTCACAATTTACTTATGTGTAGTATATTTGCTACATTTCCAGTCCTGTTATGTTCATTATTTTAGCAAAAACTTAAATTGCATCACTAGCCATCAAAATGGTTTAAACCAGATAAAGTGTGATTTAATGCATACTTTAATGTCCTCTCTATGTCCATGGTACTCAAACATGGACACAAATGAAAGCAGTTGTTGTTATCTGTGTAGACAGATGAATGGAAACAATTTTTCAAATCTATGTCAACAGGAAGGACATACTGAGGTTATCAATTGCTGGTAGCTTTTTAAAGAACCTATCCTCTTGTAGTCAAATAACATGGAAATGTTTTTGAACCCTAAGGGCAGGACGAAAAAGAAGTGCTGTCGTTAGTGTCAGGACAAACAGGCACATGGTCTGTTTTCATTTAGGTGCCACTAAAATAAAACTCGGATGTGTTAATTTTCTTTAATCTAATCTTTTTATCTATTTCATCCTAATTTATGCATATTGAGACAAAGTGCAGGATAAATGAAAGAGCAAAAAAAGAAAAAAGTTATAACTCCACCTTCATTATTGAAAATCTTGTATTTCATTGCATATATGACACTTTCCTCCTCCAAAAAACTTACAGATCAGATCAGAACAGAAAGTGATCATACATAAACATTATTCGGTAAGACAACAAGACAGAAGGGAGGGCTTGTTGGCAGATTACCCAGACCCCATGACAGCAGGCACCAAGCCACACAACAGCAGCCACTGAAATTGAATCCTGCAGCATTTAAGGCCTCAGTGGATGTGCGACCCAGTGGCCTTGGGGGCCGTGCTGGTTCAGTGGGCACGGAGGCCAGCCCTGACCCCAGGCCGAGGGCACCGTCTCTGGGGCCCAGCTCAGCCCAGCTCTGCTCGGCTCAGCCAGGGAGGGGGATGGGGTGGGTGGGGGTGTTTGGGTGTAGGGGTGGGGGTCATTGCACATCTCCCTGGGTCTCTGTTCTCTATTTACTCAGTATTGATCTGTGGTCTGTTGCTGGGATCCTGCTGCTTTGTGGCATGGCATTGAGGGCAGCAGGGAAGGAGGGGTGTGTGTGTGTGTGTGTGTTTATGTGTGTGTGTGTGTGTGTGTGTGTGTGTATGTGTGTTTATGTGTGTGTGTGTGTGTGTGTGTGTGAGTCTGTGTTTAAGGTGGATAGGAAAGAGGAAAGGGGGGTAGGTCAGCTTGTGAGACACCAGGTGTTCCGACCGACCAGCAAAGTCTGCCAGCCACCAAAACAACATCTATTACAAACACCTTGCCCCGCTGGGATTGTGCAACCAAAGCTATAATACCAACAGATTTCTTTAGTTCTTTGAGGAAAAGTGCCAGGGCATAGGTCCCTTTTGTTAACAAACAAATACCTCAAGTAGCATTTATCTTCAGTACCTAGCGTGACAAGCTTATTTCGATTTAAATTATAGGCATGCATGTTGAAGACTTCAATCATCTGGTCAAATGAGACATAGCTGTGCCTTGCGTTTCTGCTCTAAATCATAGTAAATACCCAGTACTGCCTCAGTGAGGACCTAGACAGAACCCAATGACATTTTATATCTGAGATATAACATTCTACCTCGTTATTTATCCAAGGTTATCATATCAAAATAAAATTCTCATAAAGGGCTATTGACAAAACTTTTCTGTTGACATATGAGTTATGACTTTTGAGAGTTAGCATCTACACCTTAAACTTATATTTCACAGGTTTTTTTTCCCCATAAAGAACCTCTGTGGTAGAGAGATGTCATTAGAAAGTCAACATTCATACACTGGACCCCTGAATAACAGCTCTCCCCTCTAAAATAGAATATGTGTGCCTGCATAAATCTCTCTCACAAACAAACAATGTGACTCATAAGGGCGTGTGGAGAAATAACTCACTCACCAAATGGCTTTGCTCCCTCAAGCTTTCCCGCTGGGATCTCTCCTCAGTTCAAGATACACAAACATGGGACTCAAAAAGTACACCCTCCCTTTGATTTCCTGTGTATAAAAAAGACAAGTGAAAGATAACAGTTAGAGGACAGGAGAGGAAAGGAAATGAGAGGCAAGGTTCAGTGACGTGAAGAGAGGGAAAGAGAAGAGAAAGAAAGTAACACAAAAAAAGACGAGGTAAGGAGAGGAGATGGAGGGAAAGGAAAGGAAGGAGAGGAGAATAGTAGAGAGGAGAGGAGAGTAGCAGAGAGGAGAGGAAAATAGTAGAGAGGAGAGGAGAGTAGTAGAGTGAAGAGGGGAGGAGAATAGTAGAGAGTAGAGGAGAGTAGTAGAGAGGAGAGGAGAATAGTAGAGAGAAGAGGAGAGTAGTAGAGAGGAGAGGGGAGGAGAATAGTAGAGAGGAGAGGATAGTAGCAGAGAGGAGAGAATAGCAGAGAGGAGAGGAGAATAGCAGAGAGGAAAAGAGAGTAGTAGCAAGAGGAGGAGAGGAGAGTAGTAGAGAGTGGAGGAGAGGAGAGTAGTAGAGAGGAGAGATGGGGAGAGCAGTAGAGAGGAGAGGTGGGAAAAGCAGTAGAGAGGAGAGGAGAGAATAATAGTGAAGAGGACAAGAGAGGAGAATAGTAGAGAGGGGAGGAGAGGAGAATAGTAAAGAGAAGAGGAGAGGAGAGTAGTGCAGAGGGGAGAAGAGGGGAGTAGTACAGAGGGAGGATAGAAGAATAGCACAGAGAGAGAATAGTAGAGAGGGAGGAGAGGGGAGGAGAGGAGAATAGTAGAAAGGAGAGGGGAGGAGAGTAGTACAGAGGAGAGGGGAGGAGAGTAGTACAGAGGGGAGAAGAGGGGAGTAGTACAGAGGGGAGGAGAGGAGAAGAGTAGAGAGGAGAGGTGAGGAGAATAGTAGAGAGGAGAGGTAAGGACAGTGGTACAGAGGGGAGAAGAGGGGAGCAGAGGGGAATAGCAGAGAGGAGTCATAGAGAGGAGAGGAGACGAGAGGAGAGGATGCTGAGACAAGCTGCTGTGTGAGCTGAAGGTGAACCCCTGTCATTAGGGCAAGCTGCACTGATTAAAGGGACAGGTGCTGCAAGTATTATTAGGTAGCAGTTACAAGTGTAAATACACAGTAGACACAGTAATGCACACTTACTCTGTATAACTCTCTCTCTCTATCTCTCTCTCTATCTCTCTTTCACACAGACACACACACATTCACACGCACACGCACACACACACACACACACCACACACACACACACACACACACACACACTCACACGCACGCACACACACACACTCACTCGCACACACACATACACACACACCTGTAAGTTCTAAAACCATACTCGTGCAGGAAAACACAAACACACACACAAACACACACACACATGCACGCACACACGCATGTGCATGACACAGAAACACAGAATCTCTTTTTAGACACATACCCAAACTCACACACAAACTTTAGACACACATACATGTATTTGAGCTCAAACATGGTGTTTGATAGTTGTTGTATGTATTGACCTAAATCATTCAAAAAGAACAAGAGCAGACATTTTCAACGTACCTATGACAAGACAAGTTGGCAAGACAACAGAGAAATGACAGGTGACACAGATTCAGACAGTGACACAGACGCGGAAGAGAGACGACTATGATTGCTCCTGTTTGTGTAGATCAAAAACTCATTCTTCTGCCAAAACATGCCACCCGTCTTAGTATTCGTCACAGCCCTGCCTCTACGTTGAAAACATGTTGGGAGTCGAATACATTGCAGTGGGTGGCCAAACATCATTAGGGGATTTAGCCTGGAATCTGTTGATACAGGCACACGCTGTGGAGTCCAGTCAACTAGGAAAGATTTTTACAGATTAAAAAGCAGGCAGATACAATAGCGGGAAAGGGCTCAAAGGGCTTTGGCTTACCCAAATTGAGAGCTTGTTTTTGACAGCTGTAAGTTTTTCATTTCTTTTTTCTTTCTGTTTTGTATGTCTTACTGCCTTCAACCCAGCATAAGAATGTTTCACCTACACATAAGAGATTTGGTCAGCTAACGTTATGAAACACAAGTACAGAAAAACAAAAGGAGAGTAAGAAGGAATTAGAAGAAAGAAAGAAGAAAGAATGAACAAATGACAACATGAGTGAGTGCAGAGGTTGGGGATGAGAAAAAGATTAAGTGGCTATACTTATCCCAGAAAGAAAGAGCGAGAGAGAGAGAGAGAGAGAGAGAGCAAGAGAGATGGGGACATGAGGAGAGAGGTACAGAAAAGGCACGGGATGAAGGAATGAGAGGAGGGACTGCTTGTTTATGCAGGAATGATAGAACGCCCACATCCTCACAGATACAGATAGGGAGAGAGAGAGAGGGAGGGAAAGAGAGAAAGAGAGAGGGAGAGAGAGAGAGAGAGGGAGGGAGAGAGAGAGATAGGGAGGGAGAGAGAGGGAGGGAGAGAGAGAGAGAGAGGGAGGGTGGGAGAGAGAGAGAGAGGAAGGGAGAGGATGAGGAAGAGAGTGAGGGAGTAATAAGGAGAGGGCAGGCAGGCAGTCCCATTTCTTTCCAGCAGTCTGAGCAATTCTCCGTTGACATCTGGAGGGACAGCAGTGGAGTGCGCGCACTCACACACACACACACACACACACTCACATGAAGCTCGGGTCAGGGAAGTCTTACTTTGTAACGCACCTTGTGATCCCAACTGCAGGTTCAGGTAAGTCCAGCTGATGTACTGACTGTTAGATTGATCTTCTGGTGTGGGAGACAGTGGTTTGCCCAGACAAAGTAAGAGTTCCAAGGCAGACTTGTATTGTTATAGGGCTTTCTGGTTGCCTCTCTCTCTCTTTTATCTATCTATCTATCTATCTATCTATCTATCTATCTATCTATCTATCTATCTATCTATCTATCTATCTATCTATTTACTGGTGTGACAGAAACATTATTTTGGCATACATTCTGTGACTATTTTATGCTTGTCTATGTGTGAGTTTTTGGCTCACAGGTTACATTTGTTTGCTATAAAAGAAGAAAATCTTGTCAAGCATTGTCTCTGACTATATTTAGCAGCGGTAATAAATATTGCATAACTAAAAACAACATGGTTCAACAGCAAGCAGTAACAATGCCTCAGACACAAGAATACTTCTATATCAGTTTGCTTCCTAGTCTGATAAATAGCCTCATACAAGTGACTTGGCAAAAGCTCACTTACTTAAGTTATTTTTGTTTTACTACACAGCATTTTTAAATAAGGGTTCTGAGTTGTGTTGTGTAACATTAGGTTCAACTGCAGTGTGAGTTATGGTTTGCATGTCTTGCATCACACCTAATCTCAGTGATCACTGTGCTTAAAGTTTAGGTGTTAAAGTCAGGTGTAGGCCGGAGATGAGACAGGTCCCAGCTTGTGCCATCACAAACAGACTTAACGGATTTTGTACAGTATCTCCTGGGCGTGGGCTGCTAGGTGGAAGAACCTGAATCCAGTGTCTGCCTTGGCAGCTTATTGACACTGACAGGGACAATGAGTGTGAACTGTTTGCAAAAGACACAAATCTGGGAGAATGAAAGAAGACAAGCAGTAACTTGTGGAATCCCAGGTGTGTGTGGCATGTGTGTGTGTGTGTGTGTGTCTGTGTGTGTGTGTGTGTGTGTGTGTGTGAGAGAGAGAGAGAGAGAGAGAGAGAGAGTAATTACACAAAGACCATGTTTTATGAAGCCGTGTGGTTTCCAACCACTGGGATGTTTCACGGGGGAAGATGAAAAAGACCCATATAAATCTACTGAATGCAACATCAGCCCAAGACAGGACATCAATGGCTGAACTTGCAATAGCTTGTCAGTGCCACACATAGCTCTGAGATGGGCGTGGGTGAGGGCCTGACACACAAATCCATACAGGGTCTGCAAAGGGCCTCCTTCGGATTTCAGGTGAATGATGGCCAGGTCTCCCAAAACACAAATATCATGATTTACAAGCTCTCAGCAACAGCACAGTCCACTTCAAGATTTCTATTACAACACAACTTCACTATGTGTAGGTGTGTGAGTAAGGAGGTTAGGGATATGTGTGTGTGTGTGTGTGTGTGTGTGTGTGTGTGTGTGTATTGAAAGACATATAACATGCTGAAGAGTTTTCTGAGGGAGGATGCATCATCCATCTTCCTCCACTCTGCCCATATCTCGTGGACTGTGTTTTTGCAGAGAGACACAGGATATCTCTTGACCTAATAAAGCAAACTCAACTCACAAAATACTTTCTCTTCAGCTCCTCCTCCTATATCTGTCATACACACACATACGTACACACACACACACACACACACACAGACATGCACACACTCAGAATTTCTTCCCTCTCTCTCGGACTTACACACACATACCCATTCGCTCATTTTTTTTTTTTTAGCTAGCTTTCCATCTAACACACTTTCTCTCTCCCAGTCTCTCTCTCTCTCTCTCTCTCTCTCTCTCTCTCTGTCTCTCTCTGACGTTCTTCTGCAATCACTGAAAGTAGGTTATGCACTATTTAGTCCACTGCTCCGCTGGTCTAATCCCTCATGGGGAGGACTGCCTAAGACAGTTATCACCATGTATTAGACACCCCAATGCTCTGCATGCACAGTCCCATCCACCCATCCCAGCCCAAATCATCTTATCAAGCAATCTGGCTTCCCTCTCACGACACCCATGAAGTCCACTAAATGTTTGTACTAGATAATATACAAAGCTAAAGTCTGGTATATTATATTTGATCACAAAATCAAATTTTCCCATTTGAGGGTTACAACCTCACCTCTCACTGTGCTTACCTTGCTTTATCACTCTGTTTGTCTCTATGAGAGTAATGCTGTATCAGAAGGTTCATGCCTATTTTTTGCACAGCAATTGCATAGGAGTGAACACTTCTTGTAGTTTATAGCTTAGCTAAGGTTCAAGTGTTTCCCTGGAATTCCTCTACTCTGTGGACAAACTCCTTTGCTTTCCCCACCAGATAGTGCAGACCCCTAGGCTTGTGCCAGGGTGAGGGATTGCCTTGATCACACAGGGCATGGCTTCACTCTGGGCTGACAGTTTTATCACCCTTTTCACTTTACTGAGGGGCAGCTAATGTTAGTTTCACCCCAATAAATGAGAGGCTTAAATCCTGAGGGGACCATTCACAACGCTACTCTGCATGCATGCCAACAATAACCAACCGACAGAATGATTAACACTGAACGAGCTATAAATTAAATTCATTTTAATTCTGAATCTAAATCTAATCGTAGATTCCTTTTGTATACATGTCTGTATTGTTGTATGGTGAAGACAGCTATTTGTGAGTGCAAGACTGTGTAGAATAACAATATCTCATAATGGCTTCAGCTATTAAAATCAGGCAGCTTGTAGGCCATCCAGTTGATGAAACAGAGTATGATTCACCTAAATTTCACCATCGTCATAACTCACCCTGTTACTTTACACTGGCCTGTGGAAGTAGATTTGCTGGTGTCTGTTGCCATTTGTACAGGCGGTAGGAGACATGACATCTTCCTCCTCCAAAGATTAGTCACTGAGGCCCAGGGGGCATTTGCAATGCATTGTGGGAGGACAGACCTACATGTACGTGCAAATTCCCTCCAGGAGAGGTTATAGAGAGTGGGAACCAGCGGGGGACATCACACATTGCACAGTCAGCCCCTGTCATATGATGGAGTCAGGGCTCTGACATTATCATTGCTTGTGGAGCGCTGTTCCAGAAAACTTTTCTACAGCAACTGCTGTGGTTTTATGACAAGGGCTATCATTTTGAAGCACATAATTCTGCTTGCCTTGGTGGTTGCTGAATGCCACTTTTGGGAACTGCACCTCTGGTCTGTTGAAGTAAGTGCCAGTTTCTGTCAATTCTGTGCCTAGTTGGCTGTCATCTGGCTAACTACCTGTTCATCCTCCAGTGGTGCATTTTATCTTGCAGGAGTGCAACAGCAGAGATCAGGATATAGTATACCGCTGTTTCACTATGGACATTATAGTATACCGCTGTTTCACTGGATTTTGCATCAAGTGGCATCTCTTTAAAGTTTGCAACACTTTGGCTAATAGTCATGGCCTGCCCCATACATGGATCTAGCGTGATGATTCACTTGGCAAATGCTGTAGTTTTCATATGGTCTAATAAGCATGTGTGGTTGCTATTGTGGAGACTTTGACTATGGAGTCCAAAAGAACACAAAAGCTGCCAGCCAAAATCATATGATGAATAAGAACTCATAAGAGCAAATGTGTCTGTGTGTCTGTGTGCGTGTGTGTGTGTGTGTGTGTGTTGTCTGTTTCTTTTAAGATTCAAGGGTGAGGCTCAGGAATGTCTCCTGCACCTTCACTTCCTATCTGTCTATGCACTTGCTAATTCATTTTCATCAGTCCATTTAACCATCTGTCTGTTGGTCTATCTATCCATCACTCTCTCCCTTCACAGTTGTGACTTTTACTCAAAACCTTTTCTGGCAGGGATGCCATTAGAGAGAGAGAGAGAGAGAGACTCTCTCTCAGGCATTCAGCACAACAGCTAAACTGAGTCCTCCACAGGTTATCTTCTGAGAATTTCAAGATGAACTCTCCCCCTTGAACCAACTGAATTATGTCCAGAGATCCATGTATCCACTTTACACCATGGGCTGGATCAGGCCATGGTGGTCTTGGCTCACTCAAGTGTGTTAACATCAGACCAGCTTGCTTTTACTTTTTCTCAGCTAGTCACCCTGCAAATACTCCTTTTCCTCCTGTGATCTTCTCTCTCTCTCTCTCTCTCTCTCTCTCTCTCTCTCTCTCTCTCTCTCTCTACTGATTCAATCATGAGTCAATCGTTTTTATCCCAACCTTTGCTGGGAACCTCACTACCAGCTGGTGAATGTGCTTTTTTTCCACTGAGCCCCAGTCAAGAGACATGCTCTTCAATGCTAGCCTTTATTTAGCTTTTTTAGTCCCTCAATTATTAACACAAGCAGTGGAGCAGCAGAAAGAATTCATTCATAAGCTAGCTGCTCTAAGCATACTTTGCACATTATGAGCCTCTCATTTCTAAAGTTAGGACAGCGGCCTTGTCTATGTGAAGGTGTTTATAAAACACATTCATAGATCCATTTGCCGATTTAGCGCTCCCATGCCATTCCCTGGCTTCTTTTGATATGTTGTGCTCTTGTTTTTTAGTAACAGGGTAAACTCTAGGATTTTTGCTGCCCTAGGCCAGATTTGATTTTGAGTCCCATCTGTTCTAGAAATACAAGTGAAAAGCTGAAGAAAAAAAAAAAAAGAAAAGAAATGCATTGCGATGACCCCTGGAATTTGGTGCTCCAGGAGATTGGCCTAGGTCACCAATGCCAGGAACCAGCGCTGTGTAGTAGGACCATGTTCTGTGGAGAGGAATATCTATGATCGGGTCTGTTGTGTTGCACTAATGGTTAGTAGGCTGTTGGGAGTTCATCACAGAGTAAGTTTATCACAGAGAAGAGTAGTTGCCATGATGATCCATCTCATGGCTCTTTAACATGTAAAATACATACATGGCTGTGGGGGCATCTGTTGGTAGAAATGACATGATTGCCTGTTTAAACCTCTTTATCACAGATTGCCTCAATTAAGTTTGATTTTATCTCTGTGTCCTCTGAAGCTCCCAAACATGCATGCCTTTCTCATTGCTCATCGTGAGAGCGTTCTGTGGTTTGCGACGTGATGGCTTGTTCCAAGAATGCTGCAGAGACTGCGGATGTCTAACTGATGGCATCCTGTTTTCTGACAACTAAAATTGGAAAGAGCCTCATTTCTAACAACAAATGACTATCGTCATTTGAGCACAGCTCCGGGTGCAGCAAAAATATTCCACATAGTAATTATTTCAAAACCTGATCACTCTGATGCTGTTACTTGGCAGTGTGTATATTGCGCTCTGCTTTCTCCTTTAAATAGAAATAGAATAGAAATAGAAATCTCTACTAAGACAGCAAATCCCAATCAATATTTAAAAACATCAATATTTCACATATGCGTCGTTGTACCTGCCCTCAGCACTCTCTCAAGAAGAGGTTCTGGTCTGTAAATTTTTCATGAGCCCAGAGGAGGATGTGACTGCTACCGCTACTGGTGCTGACAGTGGTCTAAAATGGTTTTTGGACATGCTCCAGTCACCCTGTTTCCAGAGACATCCACACGCAAAGGCCCTTGTCAATGTCAGGCATTACGAATTGATCGGGGAGAGGATGGGTGACACCTGAGCTACTCATGCAGCTGATTCAAGATCCCCTGCTGGAAATGAGTGGGGGTCAGAATAGAGGGATGAGATAATGTGGCACATTCAGTGGAGGTTGTTGAAATGAATGCGTCACAAATCCATTGAAAATCATGTTAAACTTTTTGGGTGCATGTGTCATATGACATGTAAATGGAAATAGTGGGCACAACTAGACAGACTGATGAAACTATGAATGATTTTAAAAATTAATAAAAAATAAAATAAATAGAATAAATAATAGTTTTGTTGCATTAGTTAACCAATAACAGATGTACTTACTTAAGTATAAAAAGACACTAAGAACTACAATCAGAACAGAGGACTAAGAATGTGTGTACCTTGCAGAGGCAAACTGCCATAATTACACATTTTGTCAAAGCTGATTTAAGACTTCAATCTTGATACAAAATATCCCCATCAAATCATGCCCCATTTTCAAGAAATAGGAGTGTCAATTTTGCAGTAATTACAAAAGCCAAGCAAAGCAAAAGCCAAGTAACTGGCTGTTATTAACCAAGGCAAACAGCAGTAACTGACAGTTACTGGACTATGGCTTTGCAAACCCACTGTTCTGGCTAGTTTTAACAGTTAGGCTAACTATTGGCTTGAAAATTAGCTACCTTATCCTGAAAACATTAGCCTATCTGCTCATATGAAGACACATTTCCACTTGTGGTTTAAGGTTTAAGGTCATAACTGAAAGGTGAACCCTAAGTTCGAAACTATGAAAATGTCGTTACTGACACCCTAGGAAGCTGAATTACTAAGTAATAACATACTAGATATTACTTGAGAGAGATTGGGCCCCACCATTCTTTTATCGAAAAGAGTCACATTAGTGTAGTTTGGTTCTGAATTTCACCCCTGAGAGATTAATCTGTACCTATTACTACTGGGAAATTAAGCAGCATCAGCTCAGATGATTTCATCATCCTTGTGATTTGTCCTTTGACTCGCTTCAAACTCCATGGGCTTTGTGTGTATGTGTGTGTGTGTGTGTATGATGAATACATGTTCATGTTGCAACCCTGTGGCTTAAAAGTCCATGTGGCTTAAGAGATAGATAGATAGATAGAGAGAGAGAGAGAGAGAGTGCCATTATTGCAGTGCAGGGCAGAGGGTGAGCTGCAGATGTATCATTTAGACCCAAGCAAGTGGTTCCCAGGAATAAGACACTAGGCACTGCCATGTCAGGAGACAAAGATACTCTTGACCTGATAAATTATTCACCAGCTGACCACAATGCTTTTATCCTTCAGTGGGGGGACTTCCAAACCAGACACCTCATCTAACACAGACCACTTAGGATGTACTCACCTGTGTCAAATTATGTTTGTGTGTGTGTGCATGTGTGTGTGTGTGTGTGATGTTGTTCTCCCTTTATTACACGGCTGTAGAATGCTCCATTCGCTTCAATGCGACTTTCTTGATAACAGATCGTTGCTAAGCATAACAGAACGCTGTTAAGGAAAGTGAAACAGATTGTCGTCATAACCAGCGGATCTGTAACGGACTACATTTTTTTTGCGGAAGGTATTATCTATCCTAATCATTCAAATTACTATGAAGCAATCATAAACAATGCTTTGTTGGCATATTATTGATATGTTCAATAGGTAGCTGTGTAATAAGTGAGATAACCTACTATGAGGCAGTCATTATCTCTTAGAGTGATCCAACCATACCACTCTGTTGGGAGTTATTCCACAATTATGACCGCTTGCAGACGTTATCCCTTACTTACACCGTGTTTTTTTTTTTTAAACTAAGGAGTTTCAGATGAGTTTATATGAGTTTATTACATAATAATAACATCTAACCTACTTTAGACACAAAGTTTTACAACAATTGCAAAGTGATCATACAGTGTACATGAACGGCAAACTGTAACATTTCAGTTATAATTATAATGTGGGTGCCTGCTGTTAGTGTTTGCTAAATGCCCCACTGATTGGTGGGCCTTTTCTGTAAGTCAGTGTGTGTGTGTGTGTATGTGTGTGTCTATGATGTTGCAAAAAGGGAGAGAATTTTTCCCATTATTGCCATTACCAGCAGAAAATCAAAGCCGAGGGATTTAAGCACCTACTAATTCTGTTTGAACACCTTCATCACTTACCTGAGAATCTGAATAATCTCTCAGACATTAAATGGTATGCATTCACACTGGGACACAATAGCACCCCCTCCCCTCCCCTCCCAAACCAGAGGTGTAATGGGCCTTGGGTAATGAGCAGAATACAAAATCAGCTGTAATGGGAGGACTAAAAGCACACATATCTGACGTTGCCATAGGAACCTGCTGTTATATCTGATGCAGTGTGCATTGGTAGAGGCACACAAAGCGTTCTGCTGGCGGGGACATTCATAGCTCAGATTTGATGATGCCTAGTAATGGGTTTGCAAGCGTTTCTCTCTGGCATTTAGCAATATGGTGCATTAAAAGTCTAATAAGAGCCTAATTTACTTTCCTGTTTAATAATTGTTAGAATAACAATAGAGTAACAGAATAATTGCCAGGGAAGGTCAAGCCTGTGCCCCAGAGTGAACACACAACACACATATAATTTACACTACAATGTATTTGTATATGTTATTAAATAGATGTGAAAGTTGTTGTAAAGTTAAACAAGAAACAAATGAGGAGTTGAAAACCAGTTAAGTCCATTCTCAGTTATTTACAGAATATATTTTTTCCTACATGCGCCGCCTAGCAGTACATACACATGACTGACACACATTGCAACGTGCCATCCGAAGAAAATGAATCTCCATTCCTATTCCTATCCAGTGGCAGATTGGCACTTGCATGGCAGCCTCTGCCACCAGTGTGTGAACGGATGAATGTGTGGCATACATTGTAAAGCATTTTGAGTGATCATAGTGGTAGAAAAGTGCTCTATAAATGCAGTCCATTTAAAGTCAAATTATTCAGTAAAAAATAATAAAAAATAAAAACAAAAGAAAGGGAATAAACGAATCAAAATCAATGGATGGTTTTGATTTCATTTAATTTAACTTAAACATCTAATTGCAGGTCAGTAGAAATGACTGAAAGTTACACATTTATATTTGGTTTTCCATCCAAACTCCTCACATATTCCCATTATTTCCACAGAAATAGGTATCTTCATGCATGAGAAGCAGAGCTTCAACCCCTGTTTTCGCACACCTGAGAAAGATTCATGCAGAAGCTGATATGACTGTTTTTTTTCTTGCGCCATAAGGCAGATCTCAGAGCTGGCAGGGCTGATGGAAAACATTTAAGTGGCAGGGGCATACTGTCTGGCTCAGCCCCGCTGCCTGCCGCCCGGCTCCTGGCCTCGATCCAGGCCTCATTGTGTATCAATTCATCTTGATTAGCAGCAATGATGCACATTGGTGGGTGACAGTGAGAGGCGCTAACGAGACCCCCAGCTACACACACACACACACACACACACACACACACACACACAGACACACACACACACACACACACACACATACACACACACACACACACACACCATCCACCATTCCCGACACTATCACAAACACAACTAACCCCCGACTCTCCCCGGAAAGCCCCACCCAGCCATCCCCCAGCACATGGAGCCTGGCAGCTGCAGGCAATATGCTCCCAATTACACCAGCAGCAATAGATATCCCCAAATCCTCGCCGCAGCTGTGCCTCTGTGCTTTAGATTGCCTCCCATTGAAACACCCAGACACCACCACCACACCACCACCACCATCCATACCACTGTCACCCCAACCCACGCCACCTCAGTCTGGCCCAGCGTGGGCCCCCTCTCGTTCTGCTCCAACACAACACAGCAGAGGGTAGGTTCTGGCCCAAAACAGGCAAGTCCTAGGAAAGCAGAGGTAGTGAGATCAGCAAAAGGGGGTGAAAGAGATGCACTTCATCACTCCTCCACTGCACAAATACACTTACAGTAGGCACTTCCTCATTTCCTCCACACACTAATGAGCTACAGCAACCGGCTCATTTCATTATTGATCCTTTAATACCCGATAGTGATATTTCATACAGTGGCCTTACTAGTGTATATTAACACACACACACACGCACGCACACACACAGCTACACTACACACACACACACACACACACAAAGGAACAATGCAGAAATTTGATTTTATTTCAAGACCAGATTACTCTGGGACCGCTAATCATACAGAGGAATGCTATACACTAGTAGATGGAATCAGCAGGACCTCCTGTTTAGTTTGATGTGTGGTTTGCCATGTGGGAGTTAAGAAATTGCGTGATGTTACACAGACAAGAATGGGTATGACATGGATGCACAGCTGTAGTGACATTCATTCTGATATTAATTCAATGCTAATTTTCGTGCAAACCGTTCATCACAGAAACTAACACAGTTAGAAAGGCCAGGTTGTGCAGTTTCACGTGATATGCGTGTGATGTCTGTTTGACACTCGGCGAGTAATCGGCGAGATATCTGACGGAGAAGAATGGGTGAAGCCATCAGACGCACAGTGTCGGGGTCGGTCTCAAAGGGGCAATGCTCAAGTTTACTGTCCTGTTCACACCATTGTGTTCATTTGTTGGTTCATATTTGAATCACTGAAACTGTAGAACTATTCTGCACACATCTCTCAACTCTCAACTTGTTCTAAAATGATAGTTGTAACTAGCAAGCCAAAGTCCAGAACCATCTTTCTCGCTGCCAAACTGCCATATCCAAGCAGTTTGTTGAGCCTGAGCTAAACTCACTGTTGTCTTTATTCCAAATGAGGTGTAACAGGACTAAAGGCCATCTCAGTCATATTTGAGGCGATTCCTGGGCTCTCAACATCTATCATAACTCTAATTTGTAACTCTGTTGCACTGTGATAGTTCAGTTTGGCGACTGGTGATAAACAAGCATAATAAAGCCAAAAAACTGGAACTTCATTGTGGGTGTGCAAACACCTGAAAGATAATAGGTGTTGTAAAGACCACTTCACTGTTAAAAATTCAGCCAAGTATTAGACATAATACATCATGTTTGTGATGGCATTAAACACAGTGGACTTGCAGATAGTGTTGAGGAGACTGAGACTGACATGGAGAGAGTCTCACAGAAGCGTCAGAGAGTGTACCACATATAATACATCCACACACACACACACACACACACATACACACACACTCACACACAAAGCATAAGCATGCACGCACATGCACACACACACACACACACACACACTCACACACAAAGGCATAAGCATGCACGCACATGCACACACACACACACACACACACACACACACATAATCCTATACAACATTATATATAATCATCTCCATGGTAGAGCGGAGGTCTGTGGTCTTGCAGGTGCTGCGGGGAGTGATTTGAGAGAAGCCTCTCGTTAATTAATAAATGCACTGAAAGCCATGAACCTAAGGGTCAAGCTCTGCTCTTTAAATATCTCTGCCTGGGAGAGCAATTCAGAGGATTGTGCAACAGTTTTAAAGATTCAAACACGATTATGTAAGTATTTAATAATAATAAAAAAAAACTTGGCAGTGGAGGATAACAAATCAGTTCTGAGCAGCGAGTCATAAGAGGCATAATTTAAGAAGGAGATTAAATTAAACAAGGCTATTAAAGCATACCATTCAAAGTTGATATTTAAAAAGGAATGACAAATTATAATGCAGATTATTTAATTTAGGTATAAAATAAATGCAATTGAACTGGATGAAGACTTCTGGTGGAAAGGCATATTAAAGTGCATAAATAACATGAATATCATGTACTCTTTTTTTCTTTCTTTCTTTCTTTCTTTCTTTCTTTGCCATGAAGTCAAATTGGCCTTACATCAGGTTCTTAATAAACAAATAGACATGCATTCCGTCACCTGCAATTACACAGTAGCACTCCAATAAATTGATTCATAAATAAAATGAGCTCGTATCCAATTAAGTGGGATCGGGGTGGGTGTTAGCAATGTAACACTTGTCGTAATATTCATTAAGTCAGGGCGAGGCGACATCGACGACGGTGGCGGCTAGATGGGGATGGCGAGACATATGTTCCAACCTTATCTGTCTGCCTCCATGCCGCCACCTGAGAGGTCTCCCAGGGAAATACAATTACATCAGTGTCCCCAGAGAGGGCAAGGGAGGGGATGGGCTGGGCTATGAGAAGACGAGAAGAGAGGAGAGGAAAAGAGAGGAGAGGGGAGTAGGAGAGGAGAGGGGAGGAGAAGAAAGGAGAGGGGCAGAGAGGAGAGGAGAGAAGAGAAGTGGAGAGAGGAGGTGAGGAGAAGAGAGGAGAGGAGAGGAAGGGGAGAAAGGACACACACACACACACACACACACATGGAAGATGCTGGCCCTGGGCCAAGGAGCTGTTCTCTCGCTTCCCTTTGGCTAATTATCACCCACAAAGACAAAAAATGCAAGATTTGGTTTGAGTGTGTGTTGCAATGTGGGCTGTTCAGGCATATAATACATGTATGAGATTGTTTTTTTCCTATCTGTAATCCTCTCTGTTGTCTACACTCTCTCTCTCTCTCGGTCTCACACACACACACACACACATACACTCACACACATACTCACACACATATACACACACACATATGCATGCAGGCACACACATACACACACACACACACACATATTCACACAAATGCATGCATGCAGACATATAACATACAAACACACTACCACAAACACACAACATACAAACATTCAACATACAAACACACAACCACTTACACAGAAAGACACACAGACACACATACACACATACACACATACACACATCCATGGGCGTATAACTACACAGCGGACAAACGAGTTTGAAAGGAGAGAGAGAGGCATTTCTATAAAGTGAATTATTATCTCAATAGGCTCTGGAACAGTAGAGGACCTTGGTATTTGTAGGCTGCACCTGTTTCTCTTCTCTACATCATTAATTAAACACAGCAAGGCCCAAAGACAAGTCCTAACAAGATCTGAGAGATGTCCTCCACACAGTTACATAATGACAATCCATGCACCACACTGAGTTATGAGAAGAGGGAGGAACAAGTTCAAGGAAGTGGTATAAAATCTAGTAACTGACAAGGAGCCAACAAAAGAGCATATGCATGTACGCGCACGTGCGTGCACACACACACACACACACACACACACACCACACACACACACACACACACAACACACACACACACACGCGCACACACACACACACACACACGTATCATACTGGTTTCAGCTATTGTCACTGTGCATCCAAACTGATCCATTGCGAATGAATACAGACCCAATGCTCTGACCTTCTACTACGTAAAAGCAAGTGCATTTGTTACAGCAGTCCCTGCTTGCCTGCAGTATTACAATTCATTAGCCCCCTGTTTTTTACAGATGGGAGCAAGGTCAATTATATACACCGGCTCCTAAAATTACTCATTGCCCTAACGCTGAAAAAAAGGCATGGTTAGTAAGTCTTCCAGCCCCTCCTGCGGTAAATCTGGGAAATAATTGTGCTGGGTGTGTAGGGAATTACCAGAGGCCCCAACATCATTGTCTGGGTGGAAAAAAAAAGAAACAGTCCAATTTTCATTTCAATATCAGATGAACCCTCTGAAGATTTGCCCCAGCCACCCCCAGGAATCTCTTTTGTTCTTTTGTGCTCCTGGCACGCTTGCTTTACGGAGGACATATGTCCGCTTGGTTTGAAAGGGCTGTGTGCTGATGTAACGTCCACCTTACAGTACCCAAGGGTCAGAGGAATTGATTGAGTCCATTGTCCCTCACACGGCGTGTCCTGTTGTGTGACTGACGTTGTCAGTGGACTGAGGGGACCTTTGTTTGCTTTGTTGTTTTGCACTTTCAGCTCAAATTGGAAAAAGGGATGCAAACGCAAGGTGACTTAGGGTAAAGGTAAATGATTCTGTCTTCGTCTTAGCTTCTATGCTCATAAGAGTTCATGGAGGGGAAATCTTTCAAGGTGCACTGTTGGAGGGAAGGGTGATGATGATGATGATGATGAAAATAAAATGGAAACAAATATGAAACGTATTTTGTGAGTGTATTTTACCCTCACAAAGACATCAGACATAGAAAACATGTCAAAAAGACAGTGAACGAAATGTGTGTTTGTCGGGGGTCTCTCTCACACACACACACATACACAGCAATATAAGACATTGCTTTAGACATTTTTGCCTGAGGATGTCATGTGCCCTCAGCATCAGTAGCCAAACCAGACAAGCCTATTTAACCTATTGTCCCTAATTA
>PYXC01000498.1:2500-27500 GCA_015244755.2 Tenualosa ilisha
GGAGCGGGAGCAACACGTCTGGCTTCACAAATTAACTTCTCTCCCCATGTATCTGACAGAGAGATTGAGGGATAGACAGACTGAAGGACGCCCATACTAAATGACGGAGCCTGATGGATGTGCAGAATACTGAAGGACTGATGGATGGCCATGCAGAAGGACAGAGTGACAGAGACTGACACCAGCAGTCACTTTGAGCTTCTACAGCTCTGGAGAAACTTGCTCAAAGGCAAAGTTTTATGCAGTTGGGTAAGAAATTCTCTCAGGCTTAGACGCATGTGTCCAGTGTACACACACAAAGACACAGGTGCGCACGAACACGCACAGGCGTTCCCACACACACCCACACACACACACACACACACACACACACACACACACAACACACACACACACACACACGTACGTATGCACACACACCCACACCCACTTATCTGTAACAAGGGATTCACTGCTCCACTGCACCTCTACAAAAACACACAGACACACACACAAAGGATCGCACACTGATGGCAAATTAATGACCTGTCAGTCAACTTTTCACACCATATTATCAGACCATCAATCATCTGTCAGTCAGCAACTTCTCTTAATCTTCCCATCGCTCCCCTTGTTCAATTAACACCAACACACATGCCAATTAATGGTAAGCTGGGGACACAGATGGGGGTGGTGAGTGGAAAAGTGGAGAAAATAGGGGGGGGGGGACGCAAATCTCCAGGACCAGGATAAGCTGACAACAGGCTTTTAAAGTTCAGCAGAGGCTGGTAGCAGCAGAGGTCAGGGGATGGTCTGTGTATGTCTGGTAAACACAGAGAAAGAATGGCTGTGTGGCTCCACATAAGGGCTATGGCTAGCTCTGCTCTTTGAAACGGACCTCAGCGGGCGAAGTATCCCACAGCCACCACCAAGCGCCTCTCTCCATTCAGCCCCTCACTAACCCCTGCCACTTTCCCCCTCGACTGTTAGCCCTTTTTTCCAATTTACAAGGCTCTTGCCCTTTTCCGTTCCTTGTTCCCCGTATTTCTCCTCCTCTTTGGCTTATCTTCCCAGTCTCTCCTCCACTGGGTATACCTCTCAGGCTGGGATCAAATAGTGCTAGCACATGCCACGCGCGCTGCAGCTCAAACACCAGCCCCTGGCCTTCGCTAGGGTGGGCTGCAGCTTACAGCCTTTTTCAAGACCCACAGCAGGGGTCGCTTTGGCAGGAGGGATCAAAGTCCTAAAGGAAGGGTGTGTGTGTGTGCGCATGTGTGTATGCGCAGGAGAGAGTAGACAGTGAGAGAGTGAGTGAGAGAGAGAGAGAGAGAGAGTGTGTGTGTGTGTGTAAGTGAGTGTGTGTGTGTGAGAGAGAGGAAAAAAAAAAAAAAAAGAAAGTGAAAGTGATGTTTTTTTTTTCTGTGAGAGTGTGTGTGTGTGTGTGTGTGTGTGTGTGTGTGTGTGTGAATGAGAGAGAGCGTGAGCATACGCGCGTGTTTGTGTTTGTGAGTAGGCTAGCCTGCTCTTGTGTTTTTAGCTCTTGCGCCCTTGGAGACTCGTCCTTGGGATGGGATGCTGCTTTGCATTAGGCCCACGTTTCCTCGGCAGGCCCGCGCGGACGACCTGGTCAGTCTCAGGGGTGTCAGAATCGATCCGCGCCAGCAGACCATCAGTGCTGGGCCTTAGACAGCACAGTGGGTGTGAGGGCGAAAGGAAGGGCAGGGGGAGGCTGTGGATCAGTCGGGCCACGAGAGGAGGAGGGTGTGTAGGTGTGTGTGGGGGTGTGGGGACTGTGTTCAGGTTCTGTGGTCTTGATGGAGTTTCAGTCTGATGGCCCTTGAACTAGCAGTACTGGCGAGCCAGGGCACCAGCAGACCAGCCCCGGTGTGTGTGTGTGTGTGTGTGTGTGTGTCCGTTGGCTAGCATATGTTAGCTTAAGGAGACGGGGGCCATCTGCCTTCTCCTCAGCGGCTGTTGACACCACACACCACTGAGCTGGCAGAGGTGATGGAGATGATGGAGAATGAGTGAGCGTGTGTTTGGGGGAAAGAAAGAAAGAAAGAAAGGGCAACAGAATGTAGAAAGACATGCATTCCATCTGTGACACACATGCAGCCAGGCTTAAGTGAGATTCTGCTGGGGGCTTAGAGTCTTACGACGGCAGACAGACTTGCACGCACACACGCACGCACACACGCACGCGCACGCACACACACACACACACACACACACACACACACACACACACACACACACACACACACACAGACACAGACACAGACACAGACACAGACACACACAGCCTCTGGGGGGAGAGGACATGACCATAAGTCTGCATCAACTACCATGGTGTCACTCTGAATGACGGCCAGTGGCTGCTGAGTGCTATCTGATCTAAGCGCAGTCAACTGTGGACGGCAGATGACGAACACAGGCCCCTGCCTCCTGGACATCAGATCCTCACACTCGCTCACACACACACTCACACAGAGTTCCTGCTCCCTCTCACTGACATACTCTCTCACTCTATGCTCCACCCCCCCCCCCCCACACCCACACACACACAGACTGTGCCATTTCTCCATCTCCCTCCCAAACACACACACTTTTGCTTTCTCCCAGCCCCCCCCCCCCACACACACACCAGTTGGCTCCACCTCCTCTGCACAAGCACATACAGACAAAGAGCTCAGCAAATGTCAGGTGTGTTTAGGGAAAAGGGGAACAAACAGCAGACCAACCTGAGTGATTTTAGACTGGACTGAAGAGACGATGGCTGATGCCACTTGTTTGTCCTTCTCCTGTGAGCCACCTCTGCAGGGAGGGGGGGGGGGGGTTTGAGGAGTGGGGGAGATGGAGAAAAAGAGAAAGACAAGAAAGTGAGCAGCAGATGTGTAAATTGGACATTGGAGTCTGAGGGCTGATGGTCTGCTGCAGTATTAATGCTATCTGTGGAGCTGGAGGAGAACCCGACACACACAGGAGTCAGTCAGTCAGTCAGTCAGTGTGCCCAGACAGTATGTGAGGCTTCAGGGGGAGTGTGTGTGCAGGAGTGCAAGACTGTGTAAAAATTACTGTACGTATGTGGTGTGTGAGTGTGTGTATTTATGTGTGTGAGAACACTAAATTTTCAATATTGTGTGTGTGTGTGTGTGTGTGTGTATGGTGGAGTCCCCAAACTCGGGTCAGCAGCACAGCATTTGAGAGTGGGCGTATGAAATATTCACGGGGCTGTTGGAACAGACAAGACAGCAAACGGCAGCAGGGGCCACAGCACACGCAGAGGAGTCAGCAGGAAGAACTTTGGAACAAACTTCCCAAATGTGCCCGGAACTTTCTCTCTCTCTCTCCGTCTCGCTCATTCTCCCTCCCTCAGTTTGGACCGCTCGTCATTCCCCGCTACGTCCCATAAGAACATCTCATTCCACCGCTCCTCTCAGAAATGCTTATATTCTTTGCATTTCTTGTATAAGAGCAGGAGGGGAAAAGAAAAAAAAAAAAAATCTCATAACGCTGGCAGAGGAAAGGAAATCAGAAAACATTACAGGCTGAATTGGACTTTTTTTTTTTCAGGTTTCCAAACCCATCTCTCTCATTTACCCGTTACGTGTTCGCCGCTCGAGGAGCTCAATCGGTATTGAGGTGTCGACGTTATGGTGATGGTGCGCCCATTCATGTTTTATTGAACAGGCCATTAGTCAAGCTGTCGTGCTGCTTCTGAGACTCTGTGTCCGCTGCCGCCATCGCTGCTCCTGTGCTTTACGGGCGTAGACTTAGCCTATTTCAGCTGCAGCCGTTCTCATCGGCTTTGGTGCGATGGTGTGAATGATTATGGAGGATGTGTGTGTGTGTGCATGTGTGTGTATGTGCCTGTGTGTGTGTGTGTGTGTGTGGGTGGGGAGAGGGTAGGATGAGTCAGGGAGAGGACCTTGGAGAGTTGGAACAGAAAGATGAAATGCATGAATAAATAAAGATATCCTGCTGTAGTTATCCAAAGGTGCAGAGTACAGGGGCCTCTCGACTCCCCACTGTCTGCAGGCAAAAATTTCCCAAAAGTGAGCGAAGACCTTAAGAGCAGCATGATACGAGAAGGCCTGTGTGTGTGGTGTGTGTGTGTGTGTGTGTGTGTGTGTGTGTGTGTGTGTGTGTGTGTGTGTGTGTGTGTGTGTGTGTGTGTACCTGGATGTGGGGCTGGTAGGGGGCGAGGGACTGGCTGAGAGGGTGCTCAGACGCTTCTTCTCCTCCGTCCTGTCAGGGGAGGCCGAGGGGGAGCGAGACGAGCCCTTCGCCCGCTGAGAGCTTGAGCTCTTCTTCTTCCTCTTCTCATGGGGGGACCTGAGAGAACAGAGGGAGAGAGGGAGGGAGGGAGGAAGGAAGGAAGGAAGGAAAGGAAGAAGACAGAAAGATAGAGAAGCCACTCGGATAAAGAGAGGAGGAGAGATAAAAGTAGACAGAGGGTGGAAAGGAAGAGAGGAAGATGGAGGGAGAAAAATGGAGAGAAAAGGGGAGAGAGAGTAGGAGAGAGGGAGTGAGAGTGAAGGGCAATGGGACAGGGAGAGGACAAGGAGGAGAGGGAGGCATGAGTTGTGCGGACAAACAGGGAAAAAAGAGAAGGATAATAGAAGAAACAGTGGGGGAGAGAAAAGGAGAGGAGGAGAGCAGATGAACAGAGATTAAAAACTACGATAAAGAAACGGCAAACAACAAGAGGTGACATATTAGGGAAGAGGACACCCTGGGGGAAAGAGAAAGGGTGAGATTGAGAGTGAGTGTGTGTGTGTGTGTGTGTGTTTGTGCTAGCTGGCTATGTGAGAAACTGATACACAGCTGGACAGAAGAGTGTGACCACAAGGAGTGAAAGCAACCGCGTGACATGCACTTCACATAATGGATCCACAAGAATGGACAGAATGGAGACAGACACACACACACACACACAGCAGGATGACACTCCACTCGCTACTTTCTCCTTTCTGTTCAAAATAGTCTTCCCCATCTTCACCTGAGTCTGAGGACGTTTCCTGTCTTTTAGTTTCCTGTACTTGTCCTCTGTGTCATTAAGGTGGGGCCATAGATGCATTGGGTTGGACAAGTTCCTTATTTCAGACAAGCAAACATCAAATGATGACAGTCTAAGGATCTATTCCATCACGACATCTGTAATTAAACAGCATGACTGTTTAAAGCTTTTAAGCCTTTCCAGTGTGTGTATACACACACACACACACACACACACACACACAGAAAACACACAACACAGCCATGGCGGCTGTCCATGACTTGGCCCAGTGGTTTAAGTGAGCTTAAGCAGCCTTGTGGCTCGTCTCCTGCGGGCAAACCATCTCCATGACAACAGGATGCTCCAGTCCGTGCCAAGAGCGCCGACAGGAAGCACTCATCTTGCCAGGACACAGGCGATGTGCGTAAATCGCTATCTCTTTCTGTGTGTGTGTGTGTGTGTGTGTGTGTGTGTGTGTGTGTGTGTGTGTGTGCGCGCGTATATCTCACTGTGTCCTACTGGGTAAACACTCGTAATAAAAGACAGTGCCACATTGCCATGGCTCTTGATTGATGGGGCAGGAGAAGCTAATCGCACTTCCTCTCTCTCTCTCGCTATCCATTCCTCTATTTTTCTCTGCCCATCTCACTCCTTTTCTACCTCCCCACCCCCAACACTTCGAGCCCCTCTTTCTCTCTCGTTGATTCCATCTTCCTCGCCTCCCTCCATCTCTCTCTCTCTCTCCCCCCCCTCTCTCTCTTTAAGTGCAGGTGTAAAGGGACAGAGTGGAAGTGCGTGACTAATGGAATGAGAATATGAGTTCTGGGGGGCTTTGTGACAGCAGCCAGCCAACCAACTGGCAGGGAGCAGCCCAGACACACACAGTGAGACGCTCATGGTGGTAAGCTATGCTGCACAACTCATGCCTAGTGCATTAAACAAAGACCATTTAAGCCCTTGAGCGCAGCACTAGAGGCGAAAGACAATTGGTAGAGAATTTATTCCTTCGTTGACAAAAACTACATCCCAGAACTGAACCACCAGCTGTTCCGTCCTCCTGATGCATAAGGTGGGCCTGATGGTGGAGAGATGGTGAAAGAGTGATAAAATGAGAAGAAGAAAAAAAAAAAAAAAAAGACTAAGTGACAGACAGAGAAAAAATAAAAAGAGAGACTGAACATTGGAGAAAAACAGAGAAAAAGGAGTGAAAGGAGGGTGAAAACAGTGATGGGCTATTGCTTAATCTCTTAGTAAGATTGTGTGTGTGTGTGTGTGTGTGTGTGTGTGTGTGTGTGTGTGTGTGTGTGTGTGTGCGTGCGCGCGTGCGCGTACACACGTGTCACCAGAATGCAACTTCTGAAAGCCACCTGCTGCTCACAAACAGCGCCCACCCCAAGTGTCAGAGAGCCTTTGCTCACTGCAGGGGGCTCACTCCCAGTCAGGCAGTAGTGCACACTCACACACTTTTAAGGAGCCTTTTCTCCCTCGTCTGACACCTTTGGCCAAAAAAACAAAAACTGGTGGCAGCCGAAGGAGCGAGCGCACTGGGAAGTTCACCTTATTTTTGGAATGTGTTCAATTTAATCAGTGTGAGGAGGGAGCAAAGCAATGACCTAAACATCCAGAGTGGCGGAGACGCTTAAACGGATCCCGTCCTAAATCCCCCATTTCCTGATTGTGCGTTGATGAGAAAGCAGGCTGCTTACCACAGCTCTTAATTAGTCTGTCTCTCCTCCTCCTCTTCTCCCCCGACCCCTCTCTGCAGCTTTCTGTCAATCCCTCCCTCCCTCTCTCCCTCCATCCACTCTCCTCCGCTCCGCTCCCCTGCTCACCTTGATCGGGAGCGTTTCCTGCCCAGGCTGGGGCTGGTGCCCAGGCGATAAGTGCCGGCGCCATGACGCTCGTGCTCCCTCTCCTCGCGCCGCCACTCGGGCGAACGAGTCCGCCGCTCCCGCCTGCCTGGAGACCTGGACTGGGACCTGAGAGAGAGAGAGAGAGAGAGAGAGAGAGAGAGAGAGAGAGAGAGAGAGAGAGAGAGAGAAGGAGAGAGAGAGAGATGAGAGAGAGATGAAAGAAGAGTGAGTAGAGAAGAGAAAGGAAGTGCAGATAACCACAGAAGGTCCAAAAGCCACAGAGATGAGATGAAGAAGAAAAGGAGAGCGAGAGGGTGAGAGAGTGAGAGGAAAAAAAAAAAAAAAAAGAAAGAAAATGAAACACCACTATAAAATATGCAGAGGAAAAGTTGGATGCCTTGAGGCGATGCCTGGCACTTTGACTGTAGCGAATGCTCAGTGTGTTTGGTATGGGCGACTTTCCATGGCAATAGAGAGAGGATGGTGCCAAGAGAGGGATCTGTAAACCCCCATCCCAATTTAAAAGTCTTTAAAAGACACACCTGCCGCCACGGTTATGACCCTTTACCCAGGATGCTTTAAAACCACTCACCCTCTGTGCTGGGGCAGAATGCTACACTGGCCCCTCATTAGATTGGTAAGCATAACACACAACTCTGCTGTTGTGTGTGCTCATTCTCTGTCTGTCTCACACACAAAGATACACAATGCATGCAAACACACACATACCTGAGACACACCGAGACCACAATTCGCAACGGCGCAAAAGCATTTTCTTCACATAAATTCGACTTGACTGAAGCATTTTTTTGGCCTTTTTTTAGTTCTGAAGTAGCGTATCGGGCAAATTTGCTCATGATGGTGTTAGTGTGTGTGTGCACGCGAGACTCTACTAAGTGGGTGTCAGTTGGAGCGTCCCTGATTAATTTAGCAAAAACGTGACCTTTTCCCCGTACAGTAGTCCCCACTGAGCTGCAGATTCAACAGGATTGAAATGAGCTTCCTGTGATTGCTGTCGAGTGCTTACTCGAGGGTTAGCCTTGTGCTGCTAAGCTACGCCACTGCACTTCTCACTTTTCGCCTTTTGTCGGATAATCTCCGCCGGTGACTACCGCAATCCTCATTACCCCGATAAACCTGCTATCAGAGAGAGAGAGAGAGAGAGAGGCTGTGGAAGAGTCCTAGTGTTTCCTTTTACGCTGGGCTAGATGTCTTGGGTGGCTTTTAAAAGGTGACCTGTCTAATTGGGGGCAGGACTGGAAAGTCCCCATTAAGGTAGGAGGGGTGTGGAGAGCATCTCTGCAAAGTGTCTCAGTGAAACTATCATGGCAAGATACTGCCTGGGCCCGACCCACACGCACATAAATGAGAGAATAGACAGACAGAGACAGACACACAGACACACACACACACAGAACAATTGTCTTTCATTTCACTCAGTGTTTGTGTGTGTCCATTTAAGAGTCAGCAGGAGCTGTTGTGACCTAATCTGACCTGGTCACTCACTCGGCAGACTTTAGCAATTACTCAGCCTTGATGGCATGTCAGGGTGGTTTGTGTGTGTGTGTGTATATAAGGGAGTGAGCGACAGAGACAGCGAGAGAGAGAGGGAGAGAAACAATTTGTACAGTCAGGAGGAGAAACACTTCACTAATGACTATAGTCAAATGATAACAAACCTGTGTTGTAAATGTGTATGTGTGTGTGTGTGTGTGTGTGTGTGTGGGGGGGGGGGGTTGAGGCTGAGAGATTGCTGTGAGGCATTTAATTGTTAATAACTGTGTATGTGTTTGTATGCGCTAATGGCTTGGCCATGCCATGGCTGGGGTGTATGAGGTCACCTAGGCGAAACTGCAGCCACCCACATGATTGTCATCAATGCTCACACCGTCATTAGGTACTGCCAGAGGGGAGGGGAGGGGAGAGGAGAGCCGGAGGTGGTGGAGTGGCCAAGAATGTGAACAGGACATGGCAGACATATTGCAGGGACAGAGAGAAGGAGAGGGAGAGATGTTCTGGGTGATGTCCTGAGCACACATTCATTTCATATGCATGGGCTTCAAACACCCAGGATATGCTCGCTCGCACACGCGCACGCAGACACAAAGACAGATTTGAGCTTGTTTTTCCATTGGGGTTCGTAGTGGGGAAAACACATTATCCAGCTGATGATGGGAAGGGGGAAGTTAATTTGACTATCTGGAAAAAACACCAGGAGGATTTTTTGCAAGCTTGCACACTGAAAAAGCTGCATTTCGAAGACACACAGCTTCAAGGAAGCATAACTCTGTGTGTGTGTGTGTGTGTGTGTGTGTGTGTGTGTGTGTGTGTGTGTGTCAGGTGGGTAGCGTGAGTGTGAGGCAGATAGGGAGGGGAGGGGAGGGGGGGGGAGAGCAGGGCAGGGTGGCTTTCTATCTAAGCCTTTAATTCACACTGTAAGTGATTTAAAATCCGGGTAGAAATGATTCAATCTACAGAAATGATTTGAAGGGCCTGTCAGGACGACAGGATGAGATGGCTGCAATTACTGCCAGTTCAGCAGCTGATGATAAATTGGACATGATTTCTCCAAGCGTGTGGTAATACGCCGTGTGTATGTTTATGTATGGGTTTGTGAGAGACAGAGAGAGAGAAAAAGTAGAGTGTGAGAAAGAAGAGTAAGGAAACATGCAGAAGGAAGGGTTGAGATGAATAGGGAATATCTCTCGTAGCGCTCCGAGACCACAACAGATGGGGCCAGCTGCCTGGCATGATAAAACATATCTGTGGTTATACATTCCACAGCATAAATCATTTAAGAGCTGATTTTCTGGAAATGAACAGAGTTTTATGCTGATTGAGAACATTGCTTATTAGGGTTTTCAGCCTTTTTTTGGACTGCGGGTAGAACTGACGGAGTGGGGGTGCCTGTCTGTTTTGCTGTGTGTGTGTGTGTGTGTGTGTGTGTGTGTGTGTGTGTGTGTCAGATGCTGAACAGTAGGGCACACGGCACCATGGGGAGGAACTACAAAAATGTGCAGTTCAAATGTGCATATTCAAAACAAAGACTTTAAAACACACAGGCAAACACCAATAAAAAAACAAACAAAAAAAAAAAAAACACCCACCCAGAATGATGGGACTGACACCCAACCAACGAACAAACCAATCTCACACACACACACAGACACACACACAAACCTGGATCGCCTGAGCCGGCGGTAGGCGCTGGGCAAGCCGTGTTTGGATTTGGATTTGGATTTGGAGCGAGAGCGCGACCTCGACCTCCTCTTGTGGTGCTTCTTCTTCTTCTTCTCTTTGTCTCGCTCTCTCCCTCGCTCTCTCCCTCGGTCTCGGTCTCGATCTCGATCTCGCTCCCGCTCCCTCTCTCTCTCCCTCTCCGGGGCACGGGAGGCGGACGCGACGACGCTGGAGGGCAGCGAGGAGAAGGTCGTCGATGCGGGCACTTCGCTAGTCTTCAGCGTGGGCACCTCCCCAGCCTGGTACTCCATGGGCAGAATGGGGACTCTGGGCATCGCAGGAAAGGTGGCAGCAGTTGCCATGGCAGGCACGACCTCAGGCTATGTGTGTGTGAGAGAGAGAGAAAGAGAGAAAGAAAGAGAAAGAGAGAGAGAGAGAAAGAAAGAGAGAGAGAATATGATAATTACAATTTGTAAACAGCATCACTCAAGTGAGACACACTGAAGCACAGCGATCGACTGGCAACAACAAAAGCACAATTTTCTTCACTCAGACGACAGCAGAGCTGGAAATAAAGAGCAGTGGAGACGCACAGTGGGAGTGGAGCGCATATCTTTCAAAGGCCCTTCCCCGATATGTGCACCTGCCTCAATCATTAGAGCACCAACTGCCTTGAAATTAAGTGGGAGGCAATATCCAATATCGCCTGCAGTCCTCCAGCTGGGACGGTCCTCAGTGCATGTGCTGGGGTGTGTGTGTGTGTGTGTGTGTGTGTGTGTGTGTGTGTGTGTATGTGTGAGTTTGAAAGGAGGGTTTATACTGCCTCCAATTCTATAATACTATGTTATCCTATGTTTTCTGGGTGTCTGTGTAAGCATGTATGTGTAGAAAGAAAAGTCTGGGTAAGGCCGTGTGTGTGTGTGTGTGTGTGTGTGTGTGTGTGTGTGTGTGAAAATGTGTGTAAAGGGTAGGGGTCACTCAGCTGGTGTGAGTGCCCATGATTGTGCATGCGTCTCTGGGGGCTGCTGTGACTATGGCTCAGTGGGTCATAATTAACCCCGCCTCCCCTCCCCCCTCTTCCCCAGGCTCCTAATTGGGAGATACTGGTCTGTGTGCAACACAATGCAGCCCTGGCCGAGGCCCCATAATTGGCCCTGCCTTAGCCACTGCTGATTGCCTCAATATGTGCGTGTCTGGTTGAATTAGCGGGCTCCGGTCCTGGAGTCCCATCACACGGCAGCCTCACTCACATCAATGCCCGCTGCCGCTATGCTACGCTCCCCCCATCAGAGGGACGTTTCGCCTCGTTGTTCCTTATAGGGTTGCTCCCGAGAATAACGGCCATTATATTCAATGGGAATATGACATCAGCACCAGTGAAGGGATGGACAAAGGCTGGCAAAAACAAAAGGTTCCAAAAGCGCGTGTGTACGTGATGTGTGACGTGTGACGTGTGTGTGTGTGTGTGTGTGTGTGTGTGTGAGAGAGGAAGGGAGACTAAGGGGATGAGAAAAGAAAGAATAAGGAGAGAGAGAGAGAGAGAAGAAGGAGGACAGAGAGAATAAGTTGCAAGTTTCTCTGTCATTATGTGGCGTTCCACATGGAGGCCAGGTCAAACATCTCCCAGGAGTGTGAGGAGAACCAGGACACATCGGAACATTTAGAAAGAGGTGGCCCAATTAGTCTCGGAAGGGACACACACACACACACACACACACACACACACACACACACACCTCAGCCCGCCCCTCTCTCCATAACATGCAGAAAGAAGGAAAAGAGGTTTCCCAGGGTGCACCAGATAGCAGAGCTCTTGCTCAGGGCAAGATGGAAAACAAGAAAGAGAGAGAGAGAAAGAGAGAGAGAGAGAGAGAAAGCGAGAAAGAACACAATGAAAATAGAGCACAAACACATGCATGCAAAATTAGGGGAGAGAAAACAAAGAACTCTGAGAATTAGAAAGTGTGAAGACAACACATAGTATGTGTGAATGTGTGTGTGTGTGTGTGTAATAGGGAGACAGAGATTAGGTGTGTGCGTGTGTGTGTGTGTGTGTGTGTGTGTGAGAGAGACACAGCAGTAAAGAGCGTATATGACATATGAGGGGCAAGTTCCTACATGCTGGAGTGTGTTCCCTAATGAAGAGAAGCAGCGGATGAGTGAGTGTCTGATAAGTGAAATGTGGGACTGTTCCTCTGCTGGCCTAGGAGAGATAATGAGGGTGGGCTGCTGGGGGTCGAGGCGGGAGCCTGCAGCGGCGGCGGCGGTGGTGGTGGTAGCAGAGGCCGTCTGCCAGTGCTCTCACAGACCGGGGTAATATAAATAGCTTGACATTTGGGAGTCTAATCCCCCAGGGGCTGCACACAGACAGAGAGGGAGGGAGCGAGGGAAAGAGGCGGAGAGAGAGAAAGAAAGAGTCCGGTGGCTAACGTCTGCGCTCTGGAGATAGCAGCCGGAACGGTGCCCTGTGAACATCACACTCAGACACACAGACCCGGGGTGAGACGGAGCGCCCACTGGAGTGAGCGTCTGAGAGAGAGGGGCAAGGAGGGTGGTGGGACGGCACAAGGCAGTTACAGCCAGGAGATCCAGGTCAGCAGTGTCTCCCAGCTCTTTGTCACCTTGTGCAATACACCAGCCCTGGGACACAAAGCACAACCTGGACCAGCGGAGAAATGGTGTGTCTCACACACACACACACACACACACACACACACACACACACACACACACACACAAAGGCTCCGTTTGAAAATCTTGACATATTGGAGAATATCAGATTGTATCAAAGAGGTTTGCTATTGTAAGATATTTGATAAATACGAAGTGCCTGTCTGTCCAGATTTTTTCCCGAAACAGGGCTGGAAATATACCAGAGCGTCTCAAGAACCAGAGGCTGGCCAGATACATCTAAGCGATAAAAATAAACAGGTAGGCCAGAGAGGGATAGAAAGACAGACGGACTGTCTCAATAGCTGGATGGCTCAGCTTGGTGTTGTCTCAATACCTGGATGGCTCCAGGTATGGTTTCTAAACTGTCAAACTGCTGAAGTTTTGAAGGTTGAAGAAATACAGCAAAGTATAACAGATGTCTCATAATTTCTAACTTAAGCTGCGCTTTTTGGGAAAAATTAATAGGTTTGGTAAGGCTCAAGTTGAAATTGTTTGAATGACTTTTTTTTTTTTTATTTAAATTGTACTGAGTGCACATGAAGATTACTTTATTCTTAAAAAAAAACTGTACCGAGATGATTATGTGGAACATAACTACATAACTAGTGACTGACTACTCTATATGTACTTCGAGAGATGAGTTCTGAAGTATGTTAATTAATTCATACATTTAGAAACAAAGCAACAAACAAAGGTGGCAATTCATGGCATCCACCTACTTTTCTTAAAGGAGGCATCCAGTGTATCAATCAGAAGGCCTGTTGCTTGAGGCTTCTAAATGCTGCAGTCTGTATAGCGACCCGACAGCTAACATTAACTGAATGTGGCATAAGAAAATGACACTGAAATTGAATTTGGTTAATGTTAGCTGCTGATTCGCTATTTGGTCTATGTTGTACACAATTTTCTCATTCTGTTTTCTACCAACAGCCCCCGGTGACCTTGAACATCGGGGCTATGGATTGATGCACACAGATTTCTCCTTTAAGTGAAACAGAAGCCATAAAACTGACAGTTTATTTATCATTGGATGTCCATCTGAATGAACGCAAAAGCTTGGAAATACAAGTTAAGGACTTTTTCAGAATTGCTTAGAATCTTTGTCTACAAATGTCACTCTGTGTGTCCTCTGTGCTTCAACCCCCCACACTGGCGTCATCACGGGCCTGATTATACTCGGCATAGAACAACAACAACTAGAATTCAAGTGATTTTCGGGGGAGCAGGCTTAATGGAAGATAGAGTGTAATCACATGTCCATAAAAAGTAAGATGAAATATCACACACGGTGCACCTGAAGAAAACAGGAAGGAACCAAAAAGGAAGGGAAAAAAAAAACCCTACGCAAAAGGAGTGTATGTGGAGTGCGAAAGAGCACATGAATCAACCGGCCCAGCTCTCTGAGCACCCAGTTCCGCAGGGCTGCACGGGTCTTGAGCTAGTTCTAAATGGCCGTGGCCTTTGGGGTGCCCCATTTATACAGTAGAACTGGTCCCAATCACTCTCCACCAACTGCCCCACTAAACAGAGCCAGGCGGATATGTCTGTATGATCATGGGAGAATGATCCAGTGTTGTGTGTGTGTGTTTCTTTTGAAAGTCATATGTGATTCTCTCTACGAGTCTCTCTTGCTTCAAAGGGAATAATGACATCACAGTATGGCACTTGGTCCTCTGTGGCCACAAGACTAAGAGCAGAATGAGTTTCCATTCCCACAGAAAACAAACACATACATGCAACCTCACAGACACACACGCAAGACTGGAGGCCAGCTTATGATTGACACTGTGTGATATAACACTTGTTAGCTTTTTTGTGTGTGTGTGTGTGTGTGCGTGGACTGGCTTCTACGTCAAGGACGCCACATGAGTTATTTTATCTGGGCGAGTTTGTGGCGAGCGTCGCCACATGAAAAGGCCGTGGCCTCCTTTGAGTGGTGGGGAGTGGCGACCAGCAGTCTGCCTGCTGATTGGAGAGCAGAACACCACCTACGAGACCCACGAGCCTGCCAGGGATGTGCTGCAGGATGGGGGAGATCAATGAGAATGAGAAAGGCGCACCCGTCTGTGTGTGTGTGTGTGTGTGTGTGTGTGTGTGTCTGCGTGTGAGTGTGAGAGGGAGAACATACCATTAAATTTAAGGCTCCTGGACAGACACAAAACAACTCCCCATGGTGTGTCTGCCTTGAGCACCAGCAACAGCCTTCATGTTGCATGCAGCAAACACTTCATAGCTGCCGACATGAACACACTCACAGTGAACACACAGATGCACAAAAAAACACACACACACACCAAACACACCACAGACACACCAAACGCACACAAAGACAAACCAAATGCACACACAGACAAACCAAACGCACACACAAACACACCAAACGCACAAACAGACACACACACAGACAGACACACAAGAGAGCCAAGAATTCAATGCAAAGCTGTCCTGCAGCTCCACAGTTTAACAGAACTGAAGCCAGAAGCTACATCTGTGAGGGAAAACCGACCGTGACGAGCCTTCCCTCGCCGTGACTATGACAAGCAGTCCGTCTGCCTCTAATGGCCCGCCGCACAGGACTGCGCCTGCGAAGGCTACCTGTTGGGCTGCTGAGCACTGGCTGTCATTAATTAAAGCCGAAAGAGATGCTGAAGAGTGAAAATAACGACAGGCACTGGCTTGGGTGAGCACTGCAGGTAGCAGAGAACATTAAATCTGGGTGGCTCACAGTTAGCAATAGCACAAGTGGAATAATAACACAAAAAGCCTCTTAACTTTGCTAAAACTTTAACTTTGCAGTGAGTTTTGTAGAGAAGGTCTTAGGATGTGTTGGTCTTGTGCTGTTGCTGGTGGGCTTAGTGGAGATGACTCAGTAAAGTGCGGACAGCAACCGCAGTCTTGCGGGAGAGACAGCTGGTGACGGCACGATGGTCTTCCCTGTCTGCATTTGTGACCTTTATGTGAGACAACCAGGGCAACTGTAATCGGCGTGTGTGTGTGGGTGTCGCTCCATCTCTGTCCTTCACACACGCGCTATTAGTCACTGCTGATTGGGGTCAGCGCGACATCCTGATGAGGGGATTTAAAAGGCACCAGGCGACCGGGCCGGGGAAGGCGTGAGTGCGGCGCATGGGGTGAGGTGTGTGTGTGTGTGTGTGTGGGGGGGGGGTTACATATGGTCAGGCGGTGGTCAGAGTGACCTAGGGACGCGGACGTCACGGTGGGGGTGGAGATGGGAGAGAGAGAGCGAGCGAGCGAGCGAGCGAGGGAGTGGGCGACTAAGCCAGGGCCGAGGGAATAAACAAGAAGTGATTGTGCGTGGGTGGGTAGTGAGCGACGGCGGTGCCGAGCGTGGAAGTGAGATGGAGGGAAAAGAGTGATGTCAGCCCCCGGGCTGGTGAGAAACACGCACAGCGGAACAGCAAAAGTGCCATGGATCAAGTGCTTCTCATCAAGTAGCCTGGATTAGATCGGAGCCCCTTTTACCTCTCCTTTTAGTGTGATGATGCCAAAGCAGTATAATAATCATCTCCTTCTAAGAACAAAATTGTCAATGATTACCTCTTTTTAAGGCTCCTGATGAGCCAATCAGAGTGCCCGGAGGCCTCTTTGGAATTCAAAATTCTTTCACAGCCTGCCAGGCAATGCAGTGATAGATCTCTACTGGCAAGACATTGATTATTTAACTGTATGGTAATCATGAAAGCCATAATCAAAATTTAGCTGGAAAGCCAATTAAGAAGGGGTGATGTGTGTGTGTGTGTACGCTGGAGAACAATTTTCCATTCAATGACTTTTAAAGAGCAATTACATGAAATTATACAGACCAGTCAACTCATTAGCCGTTTCTTTGTGCATGTGTTTACGTGTGTGTGTGTGTGTGTTCATGTACATGTGTATGTGTGAGCATGAACAATAGGAACCTTTGTGCTCTATAGGAAAAACTCTGAAAAGTATAAGTACACAGGCATAAAGACCAACGTGTTATATAAGCATCTTCACCCAAGCATCTGTTACTCAAGATCTGTTTCCTTTGCATGGGAGAGAAGAGAGGGAGGGAGGGAAAGTGGCAAGGGGGAGAAAGAGAGAGAAAGAGAAAATGTGTATGTGAGAGAGTAAAAGAAAGAGGAAAAGGGGCATGAAGAGGTGGGGTGGGGGGGGGGAGAGAGAAAGACTTACTAAAAGGTAATAAATGAGTGTGTAATTGTGGGGGAGGAGAGGTTGTTTTGGCCAGTGTCTGAGGGGCACAGGGGGAGTGAGGTCTCTCTCTGGAGAACCTGCCTCACAAAAATGTCTCTCACCACACAAAGGAGTCCAATCAATTACAAAGCCAAGCACACATGGCATGAGTGGCTCAGGGGCCCAAGGGCGCTCCGCTCAGTGCTGTCCCAGTACACACACACACCTCCGGCTGAGACTGCAGAGCCATACAAGTACACCTTAGGTTACACAGCTGCATATCACTCAGACACACACACACACACACACACACACACACACACACACACACACACACACACACACCACACACACACACTGCTCCTTGAGTGTTTGAATGCACACTGCAGCTCACAAGTTTCAAACCGTCTATGAGGGCATTAAGGATGGAGCAGGAGAGCAGAGGCATCAGATCAGAGCAGGAGCTATTGCTCCATCACAGCACAGCCAATTGGACGACGAAGCAACTTCAGACGAGACAAAAGGTGAAATATGGAGCAGTCAGGAGAAAGACTGAGAGGGGAAATAATGAGAGTGGGAGCAAGACAGAAGGATGGAATAATGAGAAAAAAGACCACTGATTGACAGAGGGAGGGAGGGAGGGAGAGAGACAGAGAGAGAGACGGAGAGAGAGAGAGGGAGGGAGGGAGGGAGGGAGAGAGAGAGAGAGAGGTACAGTATGCATCAAGACATCTCTTGATGGCATCCATCTTAGTAAGCTGATGCCATGTGGGCTCAGATCATCTCCATAGTCAGAAAAAGACAGAATGATAGAGAAAAAGTGAAAACAAGAGAGTAGAAAGAGAGAGATTGAAAGGGGAAAAAAGTTCAATCACTGCTCAGCAAACTCAACACTGTAGCCTCATCAAGTCTGACTAGCAGCCCCGCATGTCAGTGAGGCTGAGAGCCCAAGAGCCCAAAGCACAATCATTGCGTGCACACGCACAATGGACCTGTGTGACACACTGTGTTGGCAGCCCAAATGTGAGTGGGATTCGCAGAGAGGCTGATATCAGCACACCTTTTTTTAACATGTTGAATTGGCAGAAGCAGTCAGTCAGTATTGGTCAGTTCTCTGAAGTAAGCTTGGTTTGCATTTGAATACAAGCAACAACCAAAGCAATCACAAAGCAGTCAGCACACACACACACACACACACACACAGACACCCACCATTCCTTAGCCCTCAATTGGGTATTAGGGCATTAGATTAATTAGGGCATTAGATGAGGTATGTCAAAACTTTGAACTGTACACACAGAGGGAAATAAGGAGTCCGTGCTCACAGCTACAGCAGTTTAAATATACTCACAAACAAGCTCCCATCAATTCACCACACTTCAGTAGAGCCACCTAGCCCAGGCAGTTTCAGCAAACCACCCCCACCCCCACACACACACACGCACACGCACACGCACACGCACACGCACACGCTAATTAGATCGAGTGAATTCTAGGTGAGAAATAATCTTTTTGCCGATAATACATTGTGTGTTTACTCAGCGGACAAATTGCATGTGACTGGACAGACTTCCCAGCAGCTTGCGGGCTAATGTGTAATTCACCCAATCTTGACCAGCACAGGAAGACACACAGACATGCTGGAGTTCTTTCAGTCTGTTCCATGGAGGTACAGCCTGGATGGCCATACTGACACTAATACATGGAAATGAATAAATAAATAAAAAAACTAACAAAATTAAGCTGTTGGCAGGCTGCTGAAAGTGGAGATGCTATACAACTCTGAACACTGAATACACATATGCACAAACACACACAAAGACTCAGACCAACACAGACATGCTGTAATCTCTGTGAGTCTGTTGCAAAAGCTTGTAGGTGTTTGAATGGCGACTCCCTGGAGACTGCGCTTGCTTTTCAAAGACCTTGTTTGCTTTTGAAATAGTCCCATGTCTGACAACACACAGACATGCACACACACACATACATCAGCAATGTTCACATGTACACACACGTACAAAGCAGAACAAGAATGTTTACAGAGAAGTCTACTAAAAAGCCAGAACACAGTACATTATAAATAAACAATGCTTTGTTTGTGTTTGTGGACATGGATGCCCATTCACATACGTCCCCCTACTTTCTGGCAAACACGCCCCCACCCCCTACCCATAACCCCTCTTGGGAAAACAAAAAAGCTTAGTTGAAATCCAAATCTTTTCCGACTCCAATTTATTCCATTTAGGTCAGGCTATCAGGGCCACTTTCACAGTTCAGTTCAGAGTTTGGACTTTGCCACACCGTATGTTCCATTTACACACAGCCAAAGGGTGGAACTTTCACACTTGCGACTTGGGAGAGTCGGCCACAAATGTCACAGAACGTGGGGAACGTTCCCCTAGGCGGATTGATTTTCAGCTATTTGTGAGTTTCTGCCCACATTTCATTAGCTGATAAAAACGAAAGCATGCTCATGTAAAAAAATAAATAAATAAATAAGTATGAAATAGGGAACAGGGGAGTGTTAACAGAAAACAGGCACTGGTTGTCTGTATTTCCCATTCAATCCTCCCTACACACACACACACACACACACACACACACACACACACACACACACACACACACACACACACACACACACACACACAGTATAAATGCACTTTGGGTTTGGCCCCTTTTCCATTACACTCACATGCTATAAGAAAATGAGAAATCATAAAGCCCCTCTGCAATAAAACATCAATGGCATAAAGAAAATAGAAATTGAAAGTGTAAGAACAGAGAGTCATAAAGAAAAAGTAAAAGAAGGGCAGACAAAATTATATACAAACCAGAAAGGAAAAAAAAGGGGAAAGAAGCTGCACTTTCAAGTGACTGACTTTGCCACACCGCTATAGCTTGTTATTTTCTTTACAACATACTTTGTCTTTCAGGGCAGTTTTTAGGGCTTCAATCACAAAGTAAGCATTGCTTGCTGGCGTGTGTGTGTGTGTGTGTGTGTGTGTGTGTGTGTGTGTTCATATAGGTGGGAGGGCAGGCAGTGGGTCTGCTGTTTTAATTGTAAGCTGTTCAATCCATGCTAAGCTTGTGGCGAGATCTGGGGTTTTAGCTGAGGATTATGTTACGCAGAAGACAGACAGACAAACAGACAGACAGTCTCCCTCTCTCTCTCTCTCTCATACACACACACACACACACACACACACACACAGACACACACACACAGACACAAACGCACGCACAGAGAGAGTGAGCGAGCCAGGCAGAGAACACCTTACTCACCATCTCACTTAGAGATCAACAACCTACCCGATTACTCTGAAAACACATAATTGTTTGAAAGCTGCTGATTAATACAAAAGTCACCGGAACTCTCTATGGGCTCAATCATCCGTCTGTGTGGCAGTGATGTCTGGGCTCTGGGCCTGTCCGCTCTGAGAGGAGCGAGAACATCCAGGTGGCTCACCATAGAGTAATGCCGCTGGAAGATAGTGTCTTAAGAGCACATTAGTGGAGAGTCCAGAGAGGATGAGAGGAGAGAGAGAAAGGGGGGTACAGCAGATGGGGGGGGGGGGGGGGAGCACTCCATCCCTCTCCGCCTTGGAAAAATGTGACCACTGGAATCACAATGAGTGAGCGGTTTGTCTAGAATCAATATAAAACAAATCCAAGGACACAATTACAAAAACCCAGTGCACAAAACCAGCATTTACACTAAACAATCTCAATGTGATCCTCTTTGCAAAAACGAGGACCCTCCTGAATGGATGAAATTAAGCATTGGAGGGTCATCCACCAATTCACTTTTTTCGCCAACAAGAGGTGGATTACATTTATGGTGCAAATCGGAAACAACCCTGATTGCTCATAAAGGGATTCACATCTGCCAAACAGTTCTCCATTTCAGGCTTTTGGCAAATTTGTAATGCAACCATCAAACAAACCACCACATTATTCATGTAGTCCAATATGAAGATTATGCTTTAAAGAGAGGCAAAACAGACAATGCATCAAAGCATTTGATGCGTTGCTGGACTAACATTCTGCACTGAATGTACGATGTTCAAATAGATGGTAAAATAGAAAGTGTTGAAGAGTGGTGGCTCCCACAATGCCCATCAATCATGCACACATTTCACACATGAGGAGGCGGATGACAAAAGGACAAAAAAACACACATGAAAATGAATTGGCGACTGATGTTTTTAGACCATTCTGGGATGAAAATGTCCACAGAAGAGAGGTGACGCCTTCACTGAATGGGCCCGCTGAGAAAGGTCAGTGAAGTGTGTTTAAGGCCAGCATAATCACTGAAGAGGGCATGCTCCTATTGTCATTCCCATTGAATCCTACTGATGTTCTTTGGTCCTAATGACACACGGTGTGAGAGGTTCATCACCATAGAGATAACCCACAGAAGTGCGCACACACACGCGCACACACACACGCACACACACACACGCACACGCACGCACACACACACACACGCACGCACACACACACACACACACGCGCACACACACACGCACACACACACGCACACACACACGCACACACACACGCACACACACACGCACACACACACGCACACACACACGCACACACACACGCACGCACACACAGTCCATTTGAAGCTCATTCTCACATGAATAGCAGCAATGTGATGCCACATCCACATGCAGGCAGAAACTTTCAGTGAACACTGCAGGGGGGGAGGAGAAATGAGGCATTACATACCATTTATAGATCCCTTTTGAGACGTGTCAATACAACTCACTAACACACACACACACACACACACACACACACACACACACACACACACACACACACACACACACACGGCTACAGGCTGCAAGAAGACATTCTGCACAGCACTAAACAGACCTCATGCTATGCTGGACCAGACAAAGAGATTTGTTGAAATACAGATGTCTGTACATCTCAGCAACGTCACGGCTCTCCAACAATCTCTCATGACTAAAAGACATTGTATAAGCAAGCTATGAGCAACCATACAAGTATGTGACTCCATGCAGCTATTCACCATAACAGTTGTCAGGCTCAATAAAAAACTAAAAACAGTTTGCAAAAGCTGGGAAAAGCCAAACTCCAGTCGTCTGCCAGTGTTGAGGAAATCCTACTGGGGTAGCAGTCAGAATTTCTCGACAACAAACTAATTTTGACAAATGGCAGGTCCTCCCCTTCTTCACCTTACCCAGACTGACTCGATCTGACAGTGGAAGGAGGCTAATTGTAGCCATATGCTTCACCCCTGTGGATTTAAGCAGCAGTTTTACACAACTGTTTGGCCCCATTAGTGCTGTAAAGGAGCTCTTTGAAAATGAAATACTGAGCTGAAACATGGTCAGCCAGAATACAAAAGCTCCTGGGGTAGGGCAAGGCTTAGGGACTTATTGTGTGCACTGAGACAGAAGTAGAAAGAATTCATTGAAAACAAAAGGGAAGGAAGTGAAGTCCACGAAGGACAGGCAGTCTCCAGTAGCCTTGTGCGTCAGGGGTCGGCCTGAGAGGTGACTTGTAGGTGGCAGTCCATTTAGGAGAAGGCGGGGGCCGCAGATCAGTGCTGAGACTAGTGACTTCTCTGAACTTGGCAAAAAAACTTCCCAAGTAGTTAACAACCTCATGGCATCCCTGCCTGCCCAATCTCTATTTTACCTCTTCATTTCGGTCTCCCTCCCTCCATCTCACTCGGTTGCACACTCTTGTTTTTCCAAAGCAGAGACCCCCTTTAGGCTTGAGGACGTCCTCTGTACTTCTCTCGCAAATCAGGCTGATGACTCACAAGGGCTTTGGCTTGTCGTCTCTGTGCACTTCCCCTTCATTTTAGGGGTGGGGGGGGGGTGTTCCTGGGCCAACTTTAGAGAAGGAGGTCTCTTGCATGCATGCCAACTACAGTCCCTGAGGACAGTACTTCTGTCCTAAACAAAAAAAAAAAATGACTCATGCACATTCTTTTTTTTTTTTACCCCCTGCCCAGTTTTCGTTTATTTCAAAAACGTAATTTAACTGTCACTTATGGGCAAAGCCAGATGGTGATTTATTCATTCCAACTGGGGGGCGTCACCTACATACAAAACACACCACAACAATAACCGCAACAAAAACGAATAAAATTTGAAAAACGGAAGCATCAACGTTCCGGTGCAGCACACTTCAAACCATCATGACTGCCAATTGTCCCTGTCAAATGAATAGGGCTGAAGACACAAAAGAACAAGCCAAGGCTACTTGATCTCAAACACACAGACAGACAGACACAGACAGATGGTACTTAACACAGGGCAGCAAGCTACCACAGAGCTACAATAAAGGAGATGACATTGCAGAGAGCACCCTTCCGCCACAGGAGTCTTATTCAGCCTCGGACAATGGAGGATTTCCCCGACAACCCTTGGAGAAGTGCTCTTTCCAAATGCCCATACATCACAGCACTCCTATTTATCACACAGCATGATGAAAAATCACATTACTGTGTTGAGACACGCCGAACAAAAGGCCAACTGAACTAAAAGAGCTCAAATGAGGCACTAATTGATCAATTCAGACCGTTCTTTTCAAAATACACCCCAAAACAGGATGGCCTCGGTCCTTTCTTCCAGCAGCAACCCGGAACTAATCCACCTCAAAAAGATGCTGATGGATACTCAACACACACACACAACACACACACACACACACACACACAACACACACACACACACACACACACACACACACACACACACACACACACACACACACACACACACACACACAGCTCCAAAACAACAATGTTCCAGTATCCCTCCCCTATCTCTGCAGCACAGTAACTCATGTGAGGCATCCACAGTGAAACAACAGTGACAGGCCTGCAGCCTGCTGCACCAGCTGCTGCCAGATGACAAACCATCTCTACACGACATGGAACCGACTCGAGAGAAAAAGAGAGACAGAGAGAAAGAAAGAAAGAGAAAGAATGAAAGAAAGAGAGAGAGAGAGAGAGAGAGGAGGATCTGTCGGCCGGTATTTAACCTGTGCCATGGTGAGCTGAAGATCAAACACTCGTGAGCACACAGGGTGGGGGCGGGGGTTTATTTCCACTTAAAAGGCTTCCCCTGCCGGTCACAGACGAATTATCCTCTTGAAGGACGTCGGACCTAGTGAGCGAAAAGCTGGCCCCTTTTACTTGCAAGTGCTTCTTCTTGTCTTTCACGTTCTTTCTACTGTTGCTCGTGGAGACGGAGAACACTGGTCTCTGTTCCGCGTTGGCGTTGCATTCACAAGAAAACACTCAATGGAGCCTTAAAAGGGTGGCAAGAGCGGGAAACAAAGACAAAAAGGGGCAGCGGGAGCTGCAGGACAATGCCTTAAAGGGGAAACCGAGAGGAACAAATAGGAGGAGAGCGAGAAAGCAAACCATCAGAGGCGAGAGGCAAGGGCAAACTGAAGCGCACACAAAGCACACAGTCACCCATGCTGGTGTCCTCAACAGAGGCACATAGGCACGGCTCCCAGCATGCTTTGCTTGCAAGCGAGGCAGGGTTTACCATCTGTACCGCAGCGCTATAAAACGGCTAGTAAACGTCCCGTCCGCTGGTATCAAATCGATTGGGGAGAGAGATCACAGCCTGGGGCGCCTGCACCAAGCTCGCGAGGCGTCTGAAGTAAATAGCATTGTATTTGTCAGTGGCCAAGCAGAGCGATATAAAGGCAGGCATGCGTTTTATTGTGGGTGGGGAGTCTCGCCTCTGAAGATGACCAGTGCTGGGCTGACGCACCAGCAGGGAGGCCTGGGCTCCATTTCATTCTTGTTTTCACACAGCTAGGGATTCCTAGCTTGGATTCCTTTCAACTAGTGGGACCATAAGGTCTCTGCCCACTCTGCTTTTGTTCATACTAAGAATTCCACTAATCATAGCAGAGCACAGCAGCCACAGGTTTGTCTCCCTTCATAAAAAACGAGCCCAAATGGAGCATCTAACAGTCTTCATCAGGCTCCCCCTCGCTGGCAACCTCAATTAGGGCCTACACTCCACTGGAATATCAATAATGAAACACCACTCCCAACTTCCCCAAATCATCAGTTTTTCTGTACACTAATGCTGCTGACTCAGAGGGTAAAAGGAGGATTGAA
>PYXC01000498.1:32500-287500 GCA_015244755.2 Tenualosa ilisha
AGGGAGCGAAAACAACAGAGCCAGAGTCTCCAGACCTACTAGTGCACAAACAAGAGAAAGAGAAAGACACGGAGGAGAGGAGAGGAGGGGAGGAGAGGAGAGGAGGAGGAGAGACACAGACAGAAGGAGAGACTCTGTCTGGGTGAGTGAGTGAGATATGGGCAAAGAAAGTCAATATTGTTTTTCTGACAGCCACAGAGATAAAGCATTGCTGAATGGAACTGAAAAATGAGCTGGGTATGTGTGTGTGTGTGTGTGTGTGTGTGTGTGTGTATATACGTTTGTGTTTGAGGTGGATGGGGTGTGCAGTCAAGAAAGGAAAAAAAAAAAAAAAAAAGGCATGGAAATGGGAGTGGAAAAAAGCTGCAAGAATAAGACAAAGAGAATGAGGGTAAGAAGGGGGGAAAAGGCCCAATATGAGAGCAGAAGCAGTGAGAGACTGGGAGCGCTGAGGCAGCACCACCCCACCCTGATTTGATTTGCTCCCATACCTGACGAGCAGGGTCTAACCAGCCGGACGGTTTCCGAGACAGCCACTGAACACAAACTAGCCCTAACTCGTTTCCCTGTGTGTGTTTGTGTGTGTGTGCGTGTGTGTGCAACAGAAAGGACAGCAAGAAAATGTTTAATCTTACTTGTTCTTTTCTCTCTATTGGTGTTAATGAGTGAGTACACAGAAGCACAAGCCTGTTTCTCTAAAGTCACTTCAAAAGTGCTTCATCGACTCCAAATCCAAGTTTAAAAAAAAAAAAAAACCCCACTGTGTAGGGGGTGGGGAGTGGGAGGTGGGCTGGACTACACTGCTGACCTTGCTGCGCATGTTTTTTCCCCAACGAAAAGACACAGGAGTGAACAGCAGCGTGTTTGAGGGGGTGAACACACAAGTGAGCGTATGTGTGTGTGTGTGTGTCAACAGCAATCCTGGGGCTTCCTCATTAAGCTCCATTCATCCTCCAGGAGGCTGCTACTAGTACACTTCTGAATCGCTCCACTCCACCACACACACCCACCCCTCTCCTCTTCCTCCTCCTCCTCGTGTGCGGAGGGACCGGGTAAATTAGCCTTCCATTGTGCTAATCTACCTTCACAGGTCAGAGCAGGCAGAGCCATCGCCGACGCCATTCGAGATCGCCGGCTCACGGGTCGCTGCAGAATTACGCCGATGATCATCATCTCTTTCATAGTCATCATTCGATGGCGACCCGGCAACCTTGGAGTCTCCGCCTCCAGTGTTTCCTCGGCAGCAGTGGATGTTCTTCTTTTCTCTTGAGAGCCCTCACGGCTAAGCACGCACACACACACGCAGGCAGGCTCTGACAAAAATGCTTTGTGAGAATTTCAAAGAATCTCTCTGGTAACTTTAAATGATTTTCCCATACACTGATGCCCTGCATAATTTTGCCCCGCCAATGTTTTTAGCTTAATGACGTAGAATTCTTTTTTTTCATAACGTGCGTGCTCTTTGACTTGCTCTCTGATTTTAAGCTAACCGCTAACGTCTTCGCGCTGGCCTTAAAAGAAGCGCTTTTCTGCAAGTGGAAGTAGTGAATGACCAAAACATTAACTCTACAATCCAATCCATTAACTCCACAATTCACTACAAATGACAACATTAACATCACAATCCAAGTGATGTATTATGTCAGCAGAAAAAGCAGTCACACACACACACGTAACAAAGTACAAATAAACAGAAATAAAGCACACGCACATACACACACACACACACAATATGTTTAACCTTGCAACTATAACCTGAAACATTAACTCTCCAGACATCCCTACACATCCATATTTCGCAGCATGATAAATGCACAAACTCAGTTAGCCTGAGGCATGTGTTAGGTGCTCTGTCTTGCTTTGCAAACAGAGGCAGTCCTTGCTTTGACCTGGGGGCAGGACAGGTGCAGGGGTTCATCGATACAGGTTAGTTTCCTCCGGGCCCGATCGATGCACAGCTGGTGACCATGACACACACTGAGCTGCCCCAAAGCCGTCCACTGCTGGTCTATGCTTTTGATGTGCCTCTGCTCCCTTTTTTTACCTTTACCACACACTCACCACTTCCTCAAACTCTCCATTCCCTCACATTTCCTTTCAGTTGCCGCTGTCTGTTTAATGAACAGACAAGTGGACAGAAGAAGGCCAATTGCATCAGTAGCCTAATCCTGTGAGAGGAACACAGTGCTGTGGTTGAGTCTACTGATTGGAGCCCTCCATCACCACCAATCACCTGTCTCAATACTCTTAAGGCAACCTGATGTAAGAGAGATGCGTGTGTGTGTGTGTGTGTGTGTGTGTGTGTGTGTGTGTGTGTGTGTGTGTGTGTGTGTGTGTGTGTGTGTGTGTGTGGGGTGGGGGATGGAGACAGGAGTTCTGGTACTATCTGCAACATCAGGCTGTGTTGAGTCCTCCTCAGGTATGCACAGACGACAACAGAAAACACAGGGAGGAAAACAGAGGAAAAAAAAAAAAAAATCACTTCTGCCCAGAAATACGCCAAGAAAAACAATGTGCAAGCCAGACATGAGTGGAAGACTGAACAGATTTTAGACACAGAAACATAAACATTTATACACACGCACACACACGCACGCACGCACGCACGCACGCACGCACGCACGCGCACACACACACACACACACACACACGTGCGCATATGCAGAGCGCTCCAGGCCATTTCCTTTCAGACACAGTCAGTGGGTTTGATTGAGTGCCGTCCTTCTCTCGCTCCTGCTCCAACACTGATTGACACCCACCTAATCTACACTGCTGCTGAGCCAGCTAGTGGAGGAGGAGGCTCTACCCACACCCACACACACACACACACACACACACACACACACACACACCCCTACCTCTGAGCTCACATGGTCTCGTTCTCTCTCTCACTCACTCACACACACACCTACCTCTGAGCTCACAAGGTCTCGTTCTCTCACTCACACACACACACACACACACACACACACACACACACACACACACACCCTCTGCAACCCTCATGATCATCTGACCTCTTTGATACAGCAGAAAATGTAACACTTCTTCTGTAACAAGCTGTCAATCCCCCAAGTCTTCCTAAATGTATGTACACACACTCCCTCTGATCCCGTGGGCTGTTCAAACACTTTGGCATTTACCTCAGAGTTATTCTGGTTGCTCAGCTGGGCTCACGCACAATCTTTTCCCACAGTGCCGAGCAGACAGTGCTGTATTGACTTTAGGGCTCAGCTATACGAACCGCAGCTAAAGGGACACACTGTCTCATCTTTGCCATATTAAAAAGAGCTACGGTGAGCTTTGTACATTTTAGGTTAACACATGATCTGAGGACGGCAACCGAATGTGAAGACACAACCATACTGATGTCATATCAAAATCCTAAATCCTAAACCAGGTCAAGATCTTTGCCTGAAAACCACATTGTCCAGATATCCTCTGAAGGCAGGACACAAACCAGCTGTGTTAGATCCAACGCCAGCGAACGCAAAGCTGTTTCAAGACGACTTGTCACGAAAAGCATGCCATGAAAACTCCACCTCCAGGAGTTTTAAGGACAGGCCGTCCGAGAAATGCTCCTGGAGTCTTGCCTGGGGAATTCACTTTCATGTCTTCTTTTTGTGTGTGTGTGTGTGTGTGACTCTTTAGACAGTTTTGTGATTCATGAGCTAAATAAAAAAAAAAAAAAAAAAAAAACGAGCTCGGGGTAAACAGCATTTTAATGATGCCGTCGTAATGGCACTATTAGCGTACAATGAGATAAGTGTCTGGGCATTATGGAGAATGATGCCACTGCCATGTTTGTCAGCGATGAGCTGGTTTTTAAATTTACGAAACGCAGCAAATATTGTGCAAGCTTTCCACCATGTCACTGCGAACAGAGGAAGAGACAGGCTTTTGAGTAAAAGGACACTTGACAAGTTAGCAGGCTCATTTCAGTCAGTGGGTGTGTGCATTCTTGCCGAGTTGCAGGAAAAGCCTTTTCTCTTGTTTATTTTTTTTTCTCATTTTCCCCTCTCTCAACTTCCCTCATCCACTATTGCGCCAAGAAATCTATAGGATGTGTGAACTTCTCTCTCATTAGGAACTTCTGCGAGCTGCACCTCAGCCAAACTTGGTGATTTTTCCACGCTGGCCTCGAAAAAAAAAAAATGTTGCCCTAACCTGTGGGTTAGCAGTGGAAAATTACCGGAGGAACAATGAGGACGGCAGAGCTATTGTTTTATATTTATTTATTAATATTTCTCCAGGTGACAGGTGGTCATTAAGTGTGGTTTGGGGACACTGTGTGTGCCGGCAGCTTTGAACTTCTCTAGTTTGGCAGACGGCGGGAGGAGGGGAGGGCTGCTTTTGTCACACTTTCAGGCAGTCATGAAAAAGTCATCGCCCAGAAAACTGCCTGTGCTTAGGGTTTGTTTTTTTTTATGTTTTTATTTTAAATGGCTAACCTTTTCATCCTCTCCCTGCACATCCTTCCAATTAAAGGATCTTCTAAAGACACCCTTTTGCATAAGTGACTAAAAACAAAACTGCACCGTGGTCTGCAGGAGACGGCCTTAACCTGGGGTTCTTGAATGGTGTCTGAAAGAGCTCTGTTTCACCATACCTGGCGCCCTGGGCCGCCTTGGGATGAAGAGTTGAGGTTGATGCCTACCTTGTTTAGCCTCCAGCTCCTCCAGTGTGAGGGTGGGCTTCTTCTCCTCCGGTGGGGGGGCTGCGGGGGCCTCTCTGACAACCTGCGCTGCCATGGCGACTCCACTTGCGGTGGCTGAACCCGTTCCCCCGGCTGCTCCCGCCGCTCCGCCTTCCAGCTCTTCCTCGGCGGCGCGCTCCTCGTCCGAGTCGTCGTCCAGGCGCACACGGTTCTTCTCCAGTGGCAGCATGTCGTTTTCTTTGGCCTTGATGGCGAAGGAGATTGGTGCAAACGATGCTGGTGGCAGTCGACGGGGAGGGGGGGGACAGGGGGGGGAGTGACAGGACAAGGCAAAGAAGCCGGGATGAGAGAATTACTGAGCAAGTAAACATCACTTGGGGTTTCATTTTAATATATATGTTTGCCACCTCCGGGATGGCACAGGGAGCTCTTGACACAGCCCTTTATTACACCCTCCGAAACAAACATCTCTCTGCAAGATAAACTGCAGCTCTCAAATTGAGAGGTAGCGAAAAGGATGACAAGTGTCATCTGGGCATCAACTGAAATGTACACAAAATGACCCATTACGCACACCCCCCCCCCCAAAACACTCACGCACGCACACACACCTCAAAGTGCAGGAGGAGACATGCGGGACAGCTTGCCAAGGGGTGGGGTGGGCAATAAGTGTCAGTCAGGCCTGTGGAGGTGCAGGTGGGTGGTGTCTCAGCCCTCAAAGGGCAGCTGGGACACCGGTTCCTCCTGGTCCACTGCATGGTGCTTACCTTTAATTAGTTTGCCCTCGTTAGGGGGCTTGTCGGAGGAGCCGTTCGCCGAGTCGTCCTCGGTCCTCTCCGCCTTTGGCCCACTCTGATGGAGAGAGAGAGAGAGAGAGAGAGAGAGAGAGAGAGAGAGAGAGAGAGAGAGAGAGAGAGAGAGAGAGAGAGAGAGAGAGAGAGAGAGAGAGAGAGAGAGAGAGAGAGATGAGAGTTCGTTAAAGCTAGAAACCTGGTTTCAAGAACAAAGAATTTAATTAAAAAACGAAAAAAAAAAAAGACAGGAAAAAACACCTCAAACACTTCAGCCTCCCTCTTTAGCTTGCATTCGCATTCTGAAACACACACACTTATGTCTGAGTAGTCCAGATCTGGAGTGGCACTGAGCTGATGGAAGTGTCTCTGTGACCTTTTGCATACCACCATCCGGAGAAGTCGAGTGGAAAGAAAAGTAGAGATGAAGAGTGAAAGAAACAGTTGGGTCAAGAGACCAGACAGAACAGCAACAAGGAAAGACAGACTCTAAGACTACTCACAACTCATTCCATAGCCTGGTCTATGTGGTCTCTCTTGATCTGGAGCTGCCTGTCTGTAGTGTGATGAGCCCATGAACCCTTCTCAATTACTAGGAGCAACTTCAGGTCGGGACTAAATGGAGCGTCTGATTTGTGAGACCTGTTTGCACCATTGGGAGACATCTTAGCTTCTCCTCACCTCCATCTGTTTGGCTGTGCCGGCATACATACTCGACTTCTCTCTTCTGTCTTTCGCTCTTGCTTACTCTATCCCTCTCTCTTGCTCTCTGCCTCTCATCCCTTTACAAGGCTCATTTGAGCTGGACTGAAAATGTACAGCCATTCATCTTCTCAAGACTTGAACGAGGGAAGAAATCACCAGAATGTTCTAGAGGTCCGACTCTGGCACGCTCGCTCCGAGAAAAATAGGGCATTGCCACGGCGCAGCAGTGCCATCCATCGCGTCACCCTGACAGCGAGCACAACCCTTCGGGGGCTCATCAAGCACTGCCTGCTCATCGGATGCTTCCTCCATGATGGACCCAGAGGGAGCCTCACCGCTCTCGCCCCGCCTGCCAGTGTGCGCTGCCAGTCTGCCCCACGGGGCTCCAGGCTAACTGCAGCTCGCCACGCTCCTACTGACACCAGCAGCACCATGCGACGAGGTTTGGGGAGTTTGGAAACACACACAAACACACACACACACATTCAGACATAGACATTCTCACTCTGGCTTAATTCTTTTCATTTCTGGTCCTTCGATTGTGTTCTGGAACAGACAAGCAACACAAACGAAAACAAAGAGCTGCTCGCATTGTTATCTATTTTGAAGGCTTCAGAGACCTCCTTCTAGACCTCCTTCCTCCTTCCTCTGTACGAGACAATAAGGACAAAAGAGAAGCAGAGTGTGATGCAAAGTACCCTGTCTAACAATGCAGCAAGGAAGGCCAGAAGAGAGGAGGGAGAGAAGGAGCAGGAGATATTAAATTAGCACTAGTAAATTTACTTTGAAAACTGTAAAAATGAACTTTTCTTATCAATTGGGGAGAAGGCCTCCTGAATTTAATTCACAAGAGCCCTTTTGCCCTTTACAAGGTTGTTCTTTTTAGCAGTACGTAAGCACATCATAAAAAAAGACCCAGTGGTCGCCAAACAATTTAATTAATTCTCCGATTAGCCTTGGCAGAAAGAATTTTGATTCATGCGTCACATATTGTAGATAAAAGAAGATTCATTTAGGGGTGATTTGCAGCTGCATATTTTGCCACAAGCCTTACATGATCTCTAAGACTGATGAGAAAGACAAGAGGGAGGTGGGAAGGGAGGATAAAGCGGAGATGAGTGTGGGACTGTCTGCCCTGCTTTCATTCTTTATCTCTCCCAGCGTTCCAAGAGCCAGAGGGAGATTGCAAAGAAATCTGATGGCTGCACAGTGTCTGGTGGACGGTGGACGGTGGACGCTTGATGCTTTTCCAATAGTTTACAGTTCTGTCAGGTTCTTGTTACTGCAGAAAGGGTTGGGGTAGTGGGACAGTGGAATAAGCGGGCGTGTGCCTGTGCGTGTGTGTGCGCGGGCGGGCGGGCGTGTGTGCACGTGCATGCGTGCAGCAGCAGTCTCTCTGTGCCAAGCTCTTCAGAGAGGACACAGAGCTGCAGATTTACACCTGCGCCCAGTCAGTCTGCAGAAGGGACACGGTAGCTCCAGGGACTGACAAGGGAGATTATCACATACGCACACACACTACCAGATAAGGCAATGATCTACTGTGCAAAATGAGGGGTGGGTTTTCTCTAAGGGTGGGTGGGGGGGAGGGAGTGCTTAGATGTTGGACTTTGGCCCAGTTTGTCTCTTGGCAGTTGTAATGAGGCCTGTGTGGTGCTTTGGTTAATGTCCTATATCCTCTGAGGATGCCAGTGTGCACGTGCATGCGTTTTTAGTGTGTGTACAAAAACAATGACAGACACAGACACACAGGGGCCTGTCTGCTCCCTACACACTCTTCACAGCAAGTGCCCATTAAAGCCAGATTAGGTTTAGCCAGACACATCTTCACTGCTCTTTTTGTTGCATTATGCATACGGCTCCTTTATGTCTGGTCCACTAAGTAGCAAAGCTGTCTTATCCTATGCAAAGATGTTCCTTGTGGCACACCATTCTACAGCCCATGCCCACGCACACACACACACACACACACGCACACACATATACGATGCTCTGGCAAGGACACATGGAATTACCACACAGCCCGAGCATGAAACTGGTAATGGGCTGTTTTCATTACATCAGAACATGAGGAGCCAAACACACACACACACAAATTATATTGGGTGCTCTTGATAGAAGAGGGACGGAAATGGAGTGTGGGCGAGCGAAGGTGAGGACACTTACACAAAAGGACGCTCGTGTGCACGGGGGAATAAAGAAACCCATATTTGCACTGCACTCACCATGGTAAATGTCAAGAAATGGTGTTTTGCATACGAGTTGATGGCCTTTCACACACATAGCCTATTCAGGTGGAAATGATGTGCGTGTGTGTTTGCCTAAGTGTGTGTGTTTCGACAGTGACGGTATATGTGAGTGAACTGTGCAGAAGATTAAGCACAGAGCTGTGTTTTCACATCATTAGCTTCTTCATTACAGCCCGTCATATGGCATACAGCATGCTTCATAAGCACAAGCTCGCTTACACTCACGCTCTCACACACACACACACACACACACACACACACACACACACACACACACACACATTACCATCCTCATGTACCACCCCCCCACCCAATCTATCTATCTCTTTACACCCCTGTCTCTCTCTCTGTCCGTCTCATCCGTATGCAGAGACGCGTGGCTGGTGCGGGAGCTGGGTGTTCTCCTTGGCCCCGGTACACAGATGGCAGCGCATCACATCCATTTCCATGATTTGGACCACTTCACCTCCAAGCCCGACTCAAGGGCAGGCAACGGTAACGGCATCCATGACGGCGATGGCGTCTCGTTTCAGACTTGGCCCGATCGCATCCGGCAGCTGCTGGTGATGTGTGGGTGGAGGTCAAGCTCCAAAAAGAACAATCCACGTCCAGAAGATCCCTCAAGATTTGAGATGTGATCTCCACCACCATCTGCGCAGAGGTGATGTCAGCTTGTGGCAAAAGAAGTCCACGGCCCAGCCCTTAAGGGCTTAGACACACTAAAACCTCCAGCCCTCATTGGAGTTTGGAATTACATTGACAAGGGTCAGCCGGGAACAGTCTCCCAGGGAAGCAGGTAAGAGGCTGCTGCCCAGCAGTGATAAACCCCTTTAACCGCTCCAAGCAAGAGCTCAATCTGTTCAAAGAGTAACAGCGCAGATGTGTTCACCACAAAGGCCTCCGATTATCCCTGTCCAGAGTCCAACTCCATGCTATGCCATGTGATATGAAGCACCATGACATCATGCAGTGCCATGCAGCGCCTCCCTCGATTAAAAACACGGCTTGGAGAGCAGAGTGATGCTGCAAAACCCAAGAACTTACTGCCGCAGTTACCAGCCAGTGCATTCACATGTGCACATGTGCTTTGAGAGACGTCGCAACACAGAAAAGCGCCTTAAAAGCTGTACTTCAGGGCAGGGAGATCGAGTAACTCTGCAAATGACAAGGAGCTTATAAGACAAGTGGGAGAAATCTAAATAATTGAATATAATGGCAAATGGACAGTGTTTATATGTCACCCCTTCTCCGGTGGCTGAGGCTGCCATGCAAGGCCCCAACCTGCTCACCTCCTGCGCCACCATCGCCCATAATATAATGCTTACGTTGACAAATTCACAAGTCTAGATTTTGGCATGAAGCAAAATGTGGTCTCCAACAACCCAAAAAGGGAAAAAATAAATAAATTTAAAAAATAAATAATAATAAGACCTGATGTCATTTTGATATATTTAAACATAATGTATGACCTGTCACACTGTCCCAGTGAGCTGAGGTTATTTATGACATTACTTTGAACCAGGCTGCTGCTTTGGAGCTAAACATGGAAATTCATGCCTACAAAGCACTTTTAGCGTGAAAGGAGTAAATTAGAGAGTGAGGAGAGTAAGGAGAGGGGGAGAGAGGGTTAGAGGGCGAGTGTGAACAAGTGAGTGCACACACACTAGAAGTCCAGAGGGGCTGGGCTGAGTTGGTTACTCCAGGCATACTGCTTAAAGTCATCATGGTGAATAAGCTCCTGTGCTCCCAAGAGGTCATCGATATGAAAAATATGAAAATTTTGTATTTGTGGAAATCAAGTTTTTCCAAACAATGACGACATGGCCGCAATTTTTTACAAATCATTTTAAAATTCTCATGAATCTTCAGTCTGTGTTCAGCTGTCCAAAGCCTTCAATATGAATGCAAAATCTACTTTAATCTTGATTGTCAAACTTCGTGGTTGTAAGCCAATTTCTTCTGTTTCTTCGAGAAGGATGTAATCTATCAAACATCAGTGACCCAAGACTTCTGGGTTTCAATTCTCTACTGAATTTCTGCCCAGTCCTTCTGTTGACAAATAAATGATTCATAAGATTGCTCTCATCTCGTACTGCCACTGCTTAGACAATAATCTTGTTTAGTTGCGGCCTGGAACTTGGAGCAGGCCTAGCAGGCCATACAAATGAGATTTTACAATGTGTCCTCCAGACTAACTTTGATTTATTTTTTTAAGTGTTTGTATAAAGTGCCCATATCTAAAAAAAACAAAGGAAAAAACATTTTCAAAACATTCCCTTTTAGGCTGTGAATATCTTGCCAAAGCACAGAAGTACAAACTCTCACATAACATACACACTTATCCACGCAGATATTCCAGCTCACAGAAACTCTCACTCTCACTCTCACTCTCTCTCTCTCTCTCTCACACACACAAACACACACACACACACACACACACACACACACAAATAACCTTCACTAAGGACTATTCAATTCTATTCTATTATAGTCCAGTCCAGTCCTGTCTCCCAGTGTACGTACGAAAGGGGAGCTCAGGTATGTTTGCGAGGCTACTGTCAGAGCAAGAGCAGGAGCAGGAGCAGGAGCAAGAGCAGGAGCCACAGCTGCGGCTCCTGTCGGCCCCACAGTGCCTTCTGAAAAGGACATGAGCGCAAGAGCAGAACCGTGAATAGAAAATGGGAAAAAAAAGAGTGAGAGAGAGACAGAAACTAGGAGAAATATTCTCAGCAACAGGTGGCATACTAAGGGGCGTGGGAAGGAGAGAAATAAGAGCGAGAGAGAGAGGGCAAGAGAGATAGCGGGGGTGGAGGAGTGCTGGAGAGTACCTGGAGTTGTGTGAGGACGGGGGAAACAGGGAAAAAATGGACGAAGAAAATGGAGAGGGGAGACGAGGACAAGACGTGTCGTCACAGTTAATAGCAGCGGAGCAAAGTGGACAAGACGGGGAGGAGAGCTGAAAGGGTCGCAGGAGTGAGTACTCCGAGAAGAGGAAGGTGAGGTGAGCAGAGGCAACCTCCTGCAACTTTAAAATTGGACGACCGAGGAGAAAAACTGTGTGTGTGTGTGTGGAGGGGTTACATAAGGACAAATCTTCCACTCTATAGGTGGCCCCTTCATGCATTTTATGTCCCCACAGTTGTCCAGAACTACACGGTCGTGTACATTTCTATATAACATGACACAGGGAGAAGGAGCTGGGCCAGCAGCTCGTTAAGAAGACCCAAACAAGGCTGACAGAAAAGGAGGACCATGACGCCATGATCACTCCAGACACGCTAATTGTGCTGCTTGGGGAGCTGGCGGTCTCTACCTTGGCTCAAGGAGAGAAGAAGGGAGGGAGGAGAAAGAGAGAGAGAGAGGTGAGAGGGATGAGAGGGACAGAGAGACAGACTGTCACATACAAACAGAGAGAAACAGGGAGGGAGGATGGCAGAGAAGGTGGTGGTGATGCCCAGCCAGATGAGCGGCAGGCTGCCAGGAGGACCCTCCCAACAGGGAGGCAGGGAAGCCAACAGCTGCACAGAGAGGGAGGGAAGGATGGAGAGAACAAAGAGAGAGGTGGGACAGAGGGGAAGGGGGCAGGATGGATACAAAGGGACGATAAGAATAGAGCAACGAGCTTCCATTCTTGATAAGCCAAGCCTTAAAAGCCCCGGGGCCATGAAAGCCCCACGATAAGAAAAGTACTTCTCTGTGACAAACCTGAGGTTTCCTTCTCAGTTCTGCTCTCAACACCTTGTCTGCCTGTTAAAAACATCTCCCTTCTTATGTTTTTTTTAAGTTTGCGTGATATGTTTGTGTGGTAAATGTAAGAGTGTGTGTGTGTGTGTGTGTGTGTGTGTGTGTGTGTGTGTGTGTGTGTGTGTGTGTTTGGACAGGTATGTTTTTTGTTGTGTTTGTTAAACACAGGGACACAGGCCTAAGTGAGGGAAATTGCCAAACATGGTCCAAGACTGAAGGGAAATGTGCAAAGACAGAGATGAGAGGAAGAACGAGTCAGACTGCGCTGAAAGCCACATCGGAGCAACACAAAAAGCCCGCGGCCCAGTGCCCCCCCAGGAGATGAGAAAACGGAGGGCCAAGAGACCGTGAGCGAGCAGGTGTTGTTTTTGTTTGTTGGTTATTTACTTTACTCTCATTCATTTGTCACCAAGGCCAAAAGGGGCCAGGAACAAAAACAGAACAAAAACAGCAGCCCTCTGCGTCTGTGTGGGCGAGGGTGCGCTTGCTCTGGCAGATAACGTCATTTACGTTTACGCCTTAGCTAATGTTTCTCGACAATGCCATACTGCAGGGATGGGTGAGGACAGAAAGAGAGACGAGGGAGAAGTTTCTATCTTTATCACTCTATCCAGACTAAGCTCTGAATCACACTTAACAGTGAGACGGCTGTGGAGAGAAGACAATGAGATGATAAAGTTATCAGATGGGCTGAGGAGGGCAGAGAGGCCATCTAACATGCAAGTGATGCTGCACCTCTGGAGATCTGCTGCAGTCACACACAGATACGGTTCTAAAACAAACACACACATAGGCCCGTGAAACACTACGGTCCTGTTGAACACACACAAACACACTCCCCTAGAGCACTGCTTTCTTGTCAAATTCTGATGCATATGCATACACACACACACACACACACACACACACACACACACACTACACAATAGTTGGCTGTGGACTGCCACTTTCTTCTACATGTGGCAGCCATTCAGATAAATATACAGACAAACCGAGACACAAAGGCAGAACGACCGACACACACACACAAACACACTTTTCCAGTAACAATTAAGAAAAAAAAATTGGAGTGTGGTCTTGTGTCTTTTAATGACCACCCGAGAGCATGATCATCATTCTCTCCCAACCAACTCAATCAGCCAGACACTGAAATAACAACCCCATTATTTTCCATTCAGGCTGGGACCTCGGCTGCGGAAACAGTGCTCAACCCAATATTTAATTCTCCAGCCAATAGCACATTATCTCACACACACACACAAAAAGTATTCAAACTACCAACTCAGTTATCTGATATGCGTGGTGTACCTTATCACCTAGCCTTGACTGAAACCTAAGGTTTGACTCCAATTTGTAGCTCTATTACTTATAACTTCCTCTTTCTTCTGTTGCATTTCCTGACAAGTTTTCTCTCTTCCATTTTCTATTCAACTCTGAAAACTCCAGAAGAAACCTCACAGAATAAAGGCTTTCATTTTCAAGCTGTGGGAGAACCAAAAAGATAGCCATTGCTGGCCAAATCTTGCATGGAGAGAGTGAAAGAGAGGAGAAGAAAGGAGATGAAAGAAAAGACTGAGCAATGAGAAGAAAAGAGCGGCGAACTCAGCGCTCTGTGGAGATGGAGATGCAGAGACATGACACCGCACAAAAGAAGAGCAGAACACTTCACGACATGAAACCTGCCCGTGACAGCCGAACATCGAACACAACGGCAAGGCTGAGTGACAGCGACACTTCTGTCGTACGGTGAACCAGACATCACAAGCTGTTGTGTATCTGTTTCTTTCTTTAAACAAAAAAAGAAAAAAGAAAAACGAAAAACTCTGCAGAATAATAGCATCTGCTGCATTTGCTGGAAAAAAAAAAAGCCTCTGTACCACCTCCACAGTTTCACATAACCTCGCCTTGTAGGAGGGAGTAGAAATCTAAACCGCTTTGCATTGAGATTGACTGAAGCTGACAACTCATGGCGGGCATGTCGAACATTTCCACGAGCCGCCTCTCCCAAAAGCACGTCCACCAGTCCCAGGAGAGGCGCCGGGCTGCTGCTTCTCCGCCTCCCTGAGGTCTGGAAGCAGACGTAAAGCGTTCCCAACTTCCCACTTTTTCATCACAGGAGTTTTTTGTGTGAGTGTGTGTGGGCGAGGGGGGGGGATTGTGTGAAGAGCAATCATTTTAACTCAGCATTGACAAGGCAGGGACCAGAAAGCCCCCCCCCCCCCCCCCCCCCTCATTTCTGGCCCACGCCAACAAATGAGGCAGGCGGCCTGAGAGAGAGAGAGAGAGAGAGAGAGAGAGAGAGAGAGAGAGAGAGAGAGAGAGAGAGAGAGAGAGAGAGAGAGAGAGAGCTGCCAAAACACAGACGGGAGAGTGTAAGCGATACTGATGATTTAAGGATGTGCGGGGTTCAGCTTGGCAGCCTCCACCACTATTTGCACTAAAACTGACACCAGAATTACTGATGACACACAACCACCCCAGGAATGACACATAACCAACAAATGAACGCTTCAGACGCCCTGGACACCTGACAACGTTTCCTATACCACGTCTTGTTTATCCTTCAGGCCAAATTAAGCAAGGGAAGAAAGAAGAAAAAAAAAAAAAAAAAAAAAAAAAAAACACCAACCAAAAGAATCATGGCAATGAAGGCAGCCGTCTGACACCTACAAAACTCAATAAACCAATAAACTGCCAGGGCCTGGTTGCCTTGGTGACCAGCTGCTTGTTTACATGGTGACTGGAGTTAGCAAAGAGGGATGGCTGGGCCGTTACCAACGGTGACTCAACAGTGGCGTAGAGACGCAGGCAACAGCAGAGGCGGAGGCAGCATTGCTGTGCAGCCTGCACTGATGTGATCGATGGAGCAGGCCCCACTCTGGTTCTCATCACAGCAGATGAAAGAGGAAGAAAAAGACTCTTAAAGGCTCTTTAAAATCAAAAATAAAAAATCCCAGATGAAATTCAGGGTAGTGATCTGGAGTCCATAGCCAGATCCATATTAAACAGCATGTGGGCGTCAGGAGGCTTTCATACCCATGTAGCATGTAGGTATGGCGGGGAAGTGACCGTGTTCCTGGCCCAGTGAGGAGTGAGGGAAAGACTCCCCAAGGGGAGAGCAATCGAATGGCTCAGTGCCACTGATGAGCCTAGCAGACAGAGGTTACTTTCCCAGACACAGAGCGAGAAGGAGAAAGAGAGAGATGAGAAAGAGGGGGGAGAGACAGATGGAGAGATAGAGTGAGTGAGTGAGCGAGGGAGGGAGGGAGAGGCAGAAGAAAGGGGGAAGAGGGACTTAATTACATTATGGAGGAAGTTTTATGACCTGTTAAATGTTGAGGGCACTCTAATCGCTTGCCTTCAAATAACCTGAAACGTTTGGGAGCCCACCAGGGAATCAGAGTGTGTCTGGAACAAAATAGCTCTGCAGTTCTCCTCTGCGGAATGAAGTCATTGCGCTGCCTGAGGTGTTAAATAGGTTCAACTACTCCTTTCTGGAAAGAGGCGCACAGCTAAGCCAGTGATGCGCAGCTTGCGATAACTCCACTTTGCGCATAATATACTGCAAGGAAAGACTCCCTGGAAGACACTGATGTGCCGAGGAGAGACTGCTGACACCAGTCGTCAAGCGCTGAGTTTTAACAACAGGCAACAAAAACGCTGTCTAACGCTCATGAATTAACAACAGCTTCAAACAACGAGGGCTGGAAAACAAATGTGTTTACACAGCACACCAAAACGAAGCACAACAGGTGACATCCACGTTGTCACTCTCAGACTACACTGCTTAAAAGGCTTAAAAGACTCAACGGAAATACTGTACTTCTATCCATCAATCAGAACACTGTTCTGATTGATTTATAGAAATGGCAATACATTGTGTGTATTTTTTACTTCCTCCAGTAAGGTAGTGCAATGACTAAGAGATCGATCATTCTTCCTTAGCCTGGCCTATTGACACAAGGATGCAAGAATGAGACATCATTCAGAGGAAATCTGAGCTTATGTCTACAGAAACCATAATACTCTGTACAATTACGCTATTATACGTTGGTGCTCTCCATTTCTCTGCCTTCCCTGCTATTCTCTGCTTTTAGGAGTGCTAAGAGGGGCCAATTCAGAAGGCTACACCATCATCCAGCCTGACAAACACAATACAGGCCTTGAGAGGGGTGGGTCGGGGACGAGAGGGGGAGAGAGAGAGAAAATGGAATGACTCACAACCTGGTCAACAGTAAGTGATAAGCCACTGGACTCTTGATGTGCTGTTTGCTACGTGATGGTAATCTGGTCGGGGGGTGGGAGTAGGTAAGAGCAGAGATGGCTGATGAACGATCTCTGGTATGAGAGCAGGGATGAGACGTTCTATACAGGCACAGACTTTCTTGGATTGCCAGCTTTAAGAACTACCATCTTTCTGCCCTTGACAAGGATGCGTTGGTCAGCACGTGCGTGTCAGAAGAGACTTGAGGTCAAAGCCGCCGTCGCCGCCCCTTCCCCAAAAATCACCCCTCACCTAAACAGCATGCTTTCAACAGTCAACTGATCAAAAAGCCTTAAACTCACTAGAAAAACACACATCAAATAACAACACAGCAGGACCCCAGACTATCTCTTTTTGTTTCCTTCTTTTTCTCTTTTTAGTAAAAGATAGCCAATTCTGTGAAGACAAAGACAGCGGCTTCTGCAATGAACAAAACAGGAAAACAGACAGTTAAATCAATGCACAGTGAACAGGTCCATACCATCACATAGGAACCCAGAGAATCTACTGGCCTCATGCACCCTCCTCGCTGTGCCGAACCCCAGGGCGCTGACAGACTGACTGTCCAGCCTGTCCTAATGAGGGAGACAACAAGCCTGTGGGGAGCCTTAGAGCAGAGCAGCACCTCACACCCAAATACGAGCCAAACACACACAAGAACAGCATGGGGCCCAGGGACACAGACTGAGATTTTGCCATTCGCATGAGCACAGAAATTTGTGAGTGTGTGTGTGAGGGAGTGAGGGAGTGAGAGAGTGAGGGAGTGAGGGAGTGAGGGAGTGAGGGAGTGAGGGAGTGAGGGAGTGTGTGTGTGTAGGATAGAGACAGATTGTGCGGGCCAGAGCCTTGCGGTGTCGACAGAAGGCATTATCACTATTCTGTTGACATAGTGCTTAATTGAGCCGGATGCCTAATTAAAGTTTGGAGGCGTGCAGAATGAATTAGCAAATTGGCCAGATTAGCCGCCGGGAGGCCCCGGACAGGTGAGTGGATCACCGCGAGCCGAGCGGCACGCCGAGCCGTCAGAGAAACAAATAGCGCCCATGGTGGCGGTGGTGCGGCGAGATAAACACAAAGGTGGCGCAATAACGGCACTCGTGTCCCGCCGAGACCAAACAACACTCTCCGCTGCTCATTTTCTCCAATTTCCCTAAACCCCACAATCCCACACTTTATAATGTCGGCTGTGGAGGAGTGCTCTCCTTTCCTCCTCCTCCACTCTTGTTTTAGCGCTCATAAGCTCGCTCTCCTCGCTTCCAATCCATTTATACACACACACACAGACTAATTTCTCTCCTGTGTGTGTGTGTGTGTGTGTGTGTGTGTCTCTCGCTCTCGTGTCGCTTCGTCGGGTCCCTAAGGAAACAGGAAATCGTGACAACTCGGCTTCCTTTTTGCTTCCTTTTCCTCTTCTCTCCTCGTTTGCTCGCCTTGATCTACGACTCTAGGGCCTCATAGGTGATGACAGGAGTAGGAGTGTGTGTGTGTGTGTGTGTGCGCGCGCACGTGCACATGCAGTGCACGGTTGAGAAACGGAGTTAAACGAGGAGTGTGTGTGACCTGCCGCATGAGTGTGTGTGTGTGTGTCTGTCTGTGTGTGTGCATGTGCGTGTGTGTGTGTGTGTGTGTGTGTGTTAGGGGATGGAGGGGAAAGAGGATTGGGAAGCCATCCGGTAGAGTCTGAGAGAGGCTGATAAGGAGAAGGTGTTTTTCCCCAGAGAAATGAGAGGGAGGGATTCCCTGCAGCTCTGAAAGCGCAGGATGGGAATGAGTCAGAGGGATGGAAAAGTGGTGAAGAGGAGGAGAGGTGGAGAGAGACAAAGAGAGAGAGGGAGGAAGGGAAAGGGAGATGAGGAAGGGAGGAAAAGGAAAAGAATCAAGAGGAAATGAAGAGGGTATGTATGCTGTTGCGCCTACAACATGAGCAGAAAAACACATTCTGACACTCTACCCGCACAGGTGACTGAATGCTGCCTGATTTTTGTCGAGCAACCGCAGCAAAAAGACATGCAGGGCCCAAGAGACTGTGTGGGCACCAGTGTTCATGTAGCGAGTGACTGACACACAGGTCTGACATTTTTTCTGGCTTGTAGCGCCTTGGACCGAGCCAGGAAATCCAAACACGCCGCTGGCAGAATTGAATTTACTCTGCAGGTCTGTCTGGCCATGAGCCATTGGCGCTCATTAGCTATGCCCCTAAATCCCAGGCACCAATCACATTAGTCTACCTTAAACAGGCGGGCTGAGATCCATGTTGAGAGTCTCTGGGTGAGCTTTAACATGATGACGACAGAGCAGCACCCTTGAAACAGCGTCGGTAAACAACAAAGATGCTCTGTTTGGTCACTGCACTATAAAATTGCGTTTTGATATGCGTTGGTGCTATTCCTTGGATATGGGAGGTCTATCAGTCGTTGCCAGACCCCACACCTTCATAGACGTAGGTGGGGTTCCTAGGCTGCCTCGGACCATCCATCCCCTAGCACATCTATCCAAAACAACGAACAAATTCAAGTGGGGACCTCATAACCTCACTTTCCCATTCAAAGGATAAACCCACTTCCTGGCATGCCATCGTAAATACAGAAATCCACTGCCAAGAAACCGATGGCCATTAAAAACTCGACACTAAACACTTTCCATTTGTTTAATGGGTATTTGATTGGGCTGTGTTTGAATATGCATCCCACAAAGGAGTTTACACACTCAGTCAGTGCTGGAGAACCTGCCTGCTAGTGTCTGAAGCTAGAAGACACTCGGTTCTCTACTAGCTAATTTATTTGTTTTATAAAAGGATTTAAAAGCAAGAAGTGAGGTCTATCTTCCACCATTATGGTCAGTGAACATGACAGATGAGCCGATACACACTAATGAGAGAGAGGGAGGACAGAGAGGAGGAGTGAGAAAAAGAGAGAAGGAGTGAAAGAAAGAGAGAAAGACTGGTGGGTGTGTGGCGAATAATGACTTCATAAATGTCAAACAAGCCATTACTGGCAGAGAGTAAACTAAGCGCATTAAAAGAAAAGTGCATTGAGGAATTGTGGGCCGTCAGTCTGAATCATAAGACGCCAGGATGCAGCCTCCTCCAACACAGGGCCAGCACAGTCGAGGTCAGCCATTATCTCATGTTTGACCAAACCTGTTACATGGTCAAGGTTTAGAGAAAGACTTGTTCAGGGGAGGATAGGTTTACACACCCGAAAGGATTTTAGTCCTTGGCATTTCTGGACTAGCTCAAGCTACACTTTTTTTTTTTTTTTTTTTTACACAAGCTATACTAAAACATGAAAGGGTGTCATCACATGAAAGCATGGTAAAATGGCTTTCCGCAAAATATAAACTGGCCTTGTTTTGTCAGGTTTGTATTGATTTGTGTCTGGATCAACGATCAATGTTTCCTCCAACAATGCAATATAAGGGATATGTTTTTTTTAATTTCATACTGGAATATTATAACATGCTATTGACATAAAAAGTGTGTGTGGGTATATATATTAAAAACAAATTCTATGAAAGACTGGCACAAATTTCTATCTACTGTTTGACAACAGTATGTAAGATTATTATGATGCAAATCATGAAAAAAGAAAGCAGATCTTGAGTTGATGCCAAAAGTTGCATCCTCGTGGTAAAGGGAGGTATAAGGAGCATGACTGCCCTTGGATGAAAGTCAGGCACAGAAAAATGAAAAAAAAAAAAAAAAAAAAGAGGAAAAATCAATGACTTTGGGGCACATGTTGTCTTTGCACGACATCAAGACTCCAAATGGATGCCTCTGTCAGGGGAGGGACTGGGGGGTATGCTGAGAGCCAAACAGCCTTTCTCAGAAAGAGAGCGCAACACCAGGCTTTAAAGCAAGGTCAACTCAATGTAAGACAAGTCAAGCTTTTTGCCATGTTCCATGGTCGTGCGGATCAGACATGGGCCGTCGCCTGGAGGCTGGCTCTGGGCATGTGAGTGTCTGGCAAATGAGAGCGTAGGGGACATGCGATAGTGACATAAGAGTGATGTACGAGCAATGCTGGAGTAACACTGGAGAAACAGTTAGCAAGAGAGTCATAATGAGGGCTAGCTCACTGTAATCCCTCCTCATTGAAATCCTCCTCCCTGTGCAAATAAGCATGGGGTGTGAGGAGGAGCCTCAGGCTCAACAGGCTGGGAGTAACAGAGGGGCAACCTTGGATCTCTCACACACACACACACACACACACATGGGGGAGCCACTCAAATTGCCCTTGAATAACTCATGTAAACACATGCAGATGCACACAAACCATCTTGAGAGCAGAGAGGCCTTGGTCGGTGTGTTTCGTTTAAACATGATTTCAGGGAGGGCGCCAGCCGGTTAATTAAAAACACAAAGCTTTCCAACTTGGCTACCAGCAACATAGCTATTCACATCAGGATTCGTACCACGTTGTTTCCCTGCCCCCCTCACCCCACCCCCACACGCATGCACAAACACACACATGCACGCACACACAGTGTGGTTTAAGGTCTTTTCATCTTCAAATGTTACCAAAATGACCAGTGTTTGGAGAACCCAGTGAAATTGGGGCCAGCCCGTCATTCCACTACAGGAGCCATCCCCTTTGCTTCCCTTTACAAAAGCTGCAGATAGTGTGGAGAAAGCCGCCCTCGGGGGAACATGGGTGCCATCCTAATACAATCATATCAAGCTATAGCCTGTGATAAACCCAGAGAGAGAGAGAGAGAGAGAGGAGAGAGAGAGGAGAGAGAGAGAGAGAGAGAGAGAGAGAGAGAGAGAGAGAGAGAGAGAGAGAGGCATCGAGGAAGAGATAGATCTTCGCAGACTGAGATTGCGAGGAGAAGAGCACAAAAAAAGAATACGGGGCAAGAAATAGACCATGAAACAGTACCTCTGGCAGACTTCTTCCTTCTTTCTGCATGAAGTAGTGCTTCTTGAACTCATAATAGGTGTTGAACTGGTGCCAGGACTGCAGGAAATCAAACCTGCAGGAGCAGAGAGTGAGGTGAGGTAAGATGGTTGATGGAGGAGCCGCAGAACAAAAAAAATAAATGTAATTGTCCAAAAGAGCGTTTGTAGCACAACACAGTCATTACTCCGTTTTAAAAAGTGATCGTGGCAAAGCAAGAAAAGCTTTACGTTTGTGAAACGAAACTTTCTTGGCTCACCATGAGGTAAAAAGGCACTAAAAATTAAATAAGTCGTGCACAGACGGTAAAACAAAGGTGGCTGAATCTGCAACAAAGCTTAAGTTGGCCTTCAAACAAGAATAAGCTCTTTCAAACGAGAGGCATTGAACTAAACGGTGTCACTGTGATTCTGAGCCAAGTGCAAGTTTTTCATTTTAAGAAATAAATATATACTCTTAATTGTTTCAATTTACTTCAGAATTATATGCTTTTCCCTTTGGCAGATATTTTACATAACCGACGTAAATTTATTTACAGACATGGTAAACATCTATGCAATATGCTTTAATGTCTAGGGCTGCTTCCTTAGGGGTAAAGTTGAGGTCAATCTTGCAACTGCATGAAATAGCATAGGCTATGAAAGTAGCTCTGCTTCCGTGAAGATTATGGACCTCACTAGACTCCTGTGACGACAGTGAGATGGTGTGAGAATGCTTTGGGTGGAGGTTTACCGTGGGTCGTTCTTGGCACGGACGCTGGCCTCAAACTTCTCGCCGTTGCGGGCCACGTACTCGGCCAACTTGTCGATGACCGGCTGGATGTCTGGAGGCGGGGGGATGATGGTGGGCGGTGGTGTTGCCACCGCTGGAGGTGGGGTTGACACTGCTGGAGCAGCCTGGGTGACCGGGGCTTGGTGCTGTACACTGAGGTGATAAAGGGAAAGAGGAAACTAAATTTAGGACACAAAGAAGAGAAAAAAAAAAAAATGTAAGCGTACACGCTAAGCAATGAATCAGAGCCAGAGATCGAGACTGAGAGACAGCACTTAACAGCACTTCACCCTTCCATCTGTATGTCCCAGATGGCACACCAGAGCAAAGGCTTTGTGTGTGTGTTGCAGAAAGGGAGTTTAAGGTGCGATATACACACCTTGTCACTGTGCTGACAGCCGGGGCGGTGTAAGAGACCTGACTTGGGGCGGTGTAAGAGGCAGGACTGGGAGCTGCAACTGAGACTGAGGCGGGGATCGGGGCAGAGATGGAGACTGGAGCAATGGGCACCTGTTCAGGCGGAGGGGTCGTCCCTGGCGGAGGGGGCACAGCAGAGGCCTGCGTTGGCATCATGCCATGGGGCATAGTGCCATAGTACGCACTGGCGTCAATCCCAGGAGGAGGAGGTGCCAGACAGTACGTGCCGTCCGGCAGCAAGCAGTACCCATAGTACATTGCAGCAACATTAGCTGTGGTTTCAGGGAGAAGGAGAGGAGGGAGAAAGGGGGAGACAGATAGATAGATAGACAGACAGAGAGAGAGAGGGCGAGAGTGAGAGAGAGAGAGGCGAGGGAGAGAAAAAGAAGAGAGAGACAATTTAAAAATGGATCAAAGTGTGCAAATTAATTCATATGTATTCAAACAGTTTTTACACCCCACTCGAGCCCCTCACAGTGCAAGCGTCCCCCACCCCCTCCACCCCACCCCCGTCCTTCCCCTGTGTGTGTCTATGACGCGTGTAAGCTCCCAGTGAATGTGACAGCCTCGCCTGCTCTGAGTGGGAGAGTGAGAGCGGGGAAGAAACATACATCCAGCAACGGCCACCGTTCAACGCTAATGCAATTTCACTGCTCCTACTCCTACTGCAGGAGAAGGCTACAAAACACGGAAAAGACATGCACATGCATGCATGCACGCACGCACGCACTCTCTCACACACACACACAAACACACACACTCCTATTTCATGTATACACCCACCCATCTGAGCAGACAAAGGAAAAAAACTGATGTCGATATAAGAAAGAAACTTAAAATAATCTGACGTCTGGATCTCTGTTTGCTTAATTAAATTTACCAGTCAGAGAAAGATTAAAAATGGTCAGGAAAAGCAAAAGGATGAGAAGGAAAAAAAGGGATGAAAGGGGAGGAAAAAAGAGGATAAATCTGCCTTTTGTTCCCGGCCACCAAAAGTAATTAGAATCAGATTGTGCTGGATGCAATACATGTAGAATGGATATACCCTGTGCTTATCCTCGCAATATTTATTCCCCTAAAGCCTCTCATTACAGTCATCAGAAAAGTGTTTATCCATCCTTGACTCTTTAAACGGTCTGCTGAAACTCCAGCAAGAGAATCAAGCACCTGCATCTTCATTTACATGAGTCTAGCAATCGGCAGGGTTTTGTAATGTATATGGAGGAAAATTATGGCTGACATACAATTGTATGAAATGAAAGTGGCTAAAATGAGCAGTTTACAAACTAGAACAAAGGAAAAATGGATGAGTGGGACATGGAGCATCGCGCTTGGAGGTGATTCGCAATTTGAAGTTGCCAGCTAGGCGAATTAGCAACATGCTGCTCTGAATTCAAACAGCTTTCCATAAATAACTTATCTGTTCCCTTCCCCTCTCCCACACTTGTCATGGTGGTCGCTTAATTGATTCCTGCGCATGCAAAGAAATCACTGACTTACTTCCAGCTCTCAGTGAGAACAACTAGACCATTTAGGGCAGAAGATCCATGCAGGGAGGGACCTTGTGTTATGTCAGTGTATCATGAGAATAGATCCCCCTAGCAATAATGCCACTTTTGTTCTTTGTACTAGCTCTGAATCGTTTGACTAAAGCAAAAGTACAAAATACCATCCTTAAATATTTTATTGCTAGCTATACATGCCGTTGGTCATCAAGCTTTTGGCCAGGATGGCATATTTAGCAAATTTAGTGTTGGGGATGCACCTCTCATTTCTGCTCCCTGTCTCCTTCCCATTTTTTGTCACTGAATAAGACTCACAGCAAAGCATATCAGCTGTGCTAATCCATTAGAAGTGAAAGAGAGAAAGACCAAGAAAAATAGAAACGCCAGTGAGGGATGAAAAACCGATAATCGATGCAAGAGCAGGAAGGTGGTGGAAGAGACGAGACTATAATCAAACAACAAAAAAACAAATACGACCGCAACATGATGGACTCTATGGGTATTGTTTACGGCTGTAGTCCCAGACTGAACTGCTATTGTTAGCAGATGACTGAGCGTCTGTGTACTGAGCAGTAGGGAACATGGGTAGCTCAACAGGTCGTCAAGAGGCCTCAAATCAATCCATCACGCCTGGCTACAGTCATATTTCTTCACCTAATGCAGAAACCAGACAAGCCCCTCCACAGGGATCTATGCCTGATAGACTGAGCCAGGGAGCAACACTGGCCAGAGCCAAACCTCTACAGTGCATATCTAAGGTAATCTCACAATGTGAGGGAGGAATGCTGCAAATTTGTACAAATCTCATTTTGCTTTTGTCAGTTCAGAGTCACTTACTTACATACTTTCAGAGCCACTGTGCTGCCATGGGACTACAAATTATTTAATTTCAGAAGTCTCTTGACAACCCTTCTCTCTCTTTTCAGTACGAGCCATTTAGTAATACACAAGATGAAATGTTCCATTTCACTGGATGGTACTAAGGGTTCTATGGACAGAGGCCAGATGTGTCTCTCTTCCTTGAAAGATTATTCATACATCACTATGAATGTATAACTAATATGAATTCATCTCTAATAACCCTATTCAACCAGAGCTAAGGAAACTTTTTTATTGTTAGAACATCTTCTGTTAGTGGATCATCAGCATGTATGTTTGAGCTCAGTTTTACATGAAAAAGACCAAGGTCCTGTTTGGGCAATAGTCAGCTTCCTCCAACAGGAAGACTAGAGCAGTAACTCTGTGAGACGCAGTCTCCCTACATCAGATCACTGAGCACGGAAGGCCTGCAGAAAGGTAAAGTATGTGACTTCAACCTTGAGCTCCTCTGGGAACCTCCAGGCATGAAGGAGTTTTTGTTTTTTTACCCCAAATAATGCACACAACAACAAAACAAACTAGGACAAGCAGCCGCAGCATGGTGAATGGGGTTGCAAGTGTAAGGGCAAAGCAGTCGTGAGTGAAGCAACACTACTCTTGTATCAGCACTGCTGGGACGCTATACGGCCAGCATCCAAGCCCTGATCAAAAGTCTCATGGCCTTCTCCTGCCTCCATCACCTGTCCTCTACATAACTGCACTCCATCACTATAAGGAGAGGAGTTCCAGTTAATAGAACTCACCGAGGCCAGGACTGCTTGAAGTTGTGGTGAAGTGAAGTTGAAATGATTAGATTCTGCCAAATGAAGTATGCAAACATGGGGAGAACCCAGTCAGGCTCTCTTGCTCCTTTCCAAGTATGCTGTACTAACACTTGGCTGGCATCATCATCATCATCATCATCATCATCAGGGAGCTGAGTGGTGAGACCGCGGCTGGCTGCATGAGCACCAATAAGCAAATGCATTCATGACTGAGCATGACCAAGCAGAGAGGCTCTAACAAGGCATGGTGGCCTGGAGTAGGATTGACCCTCCCCAAGATACCATTTCAGAGGTCATACGCCTGGCTACACATAAGGGCTGCTGCAGAGGAGGAGAAGAGGAGGAGGAGGAGAGGAGGAGGAGGAGGAGAAGAGATGCCATCTGCTATACAGCCTGCTGACTGTGAGCCTGATACTAGATCAGGACACATCTGACCGAACTCCTACTCCTACCGAGATCAGGCATCAATTTACATCTGTGGAGCGTGATGGGAGTCAATTTCCATCACTATCTCAATGCCATTCAGTCGGAATAAACCAACATTCACTGAAGGAAATTCAATTAACAGTCACAAAAAATGGCCCCGACCCTGAAAATCATATTTCAGTGGTCACTGCTTCTACGGCTTGGAGAGTAGAAGAACTAATGCTCTTTGCTTCCAACCCTTAAAAATGAGGTTTCTGAGGAGGAGAGAGAGAAAAAAAACAACAAACTATTGCAGTCAGTATTAGCACACCTGACTATTTTGGACTCAAAGGACTAACCACATCATCATCAAAGGGGTCTAAGCCCTGAAAAGCTATGCCTGATCAATAGTGCAAAACCGTGTGATTGGAGCCAAGAGACACAGACAAAGAGTCTCCATCAGGAATCAAGACCTCACAGAAGGTCCGTCTGATCCCCTTCTAAGCTCATCCACATACACAAATATAGGGATAACTTGATTTTTTAAAAGAGCCTAAACTTTGATCCTCTCAAGCCTAGAATCTGTGTAATGGAGCCACAGATCGAAAAGTTGCTATGCAGTGCAGAGGCCTCGATTTTCTATGCCTTGAAGACAGTTTTTCCTTTTTTGATGTGACAAGAAGGTGTTAAAAGGGACTGAAATCGCTGATAAGGCCATGACTCATCATGTCAGAGTAGAAAGACTCAGTAAAAGAATTTCTGCCTGCAGTGAACAGTTATGGTAGTGAAGTGAATATGGCTGAGCACTACATCCTGAGAACCGACCTTCCCCCTACTCTTCAGACTTTGGTCAATTCCTAAAGTTATAAAAAAATCTGCATCTCTTCAGCCCCTCTAAATAAAGGGAAACTGAAGAGGGGAAAAACAAAGTAGGAGAGAATGCATCAAGAAATCTTTTAAATCATGCTGTCTTGGAGGACTAAGAACAAGAGGTCATCATTTGATTGATCGTTTCGATATATGTTTGTGTTTGTTACCTGATAGAGCAAAACTAGTGGGCAGATCATTAGCAAATGGGGAAAACCGCAAGGAAAACTACTTGGGAAAATGAAAAGGAACACAATGTGAGTCACAATCCCTGTCCTTATTCTTGGGCATGATTCAACAACGACCCACTACAAGTGCATCACCTGAAAATAAATACCCACAGCTTCAACAGGCACATGTGCACAGGTGCCAAATTAAGAAGGCCAAATTCCGCAGAAAGTTGTATGCGTGTGTGTGTACGTGTAACAGTGAATAAGTGTGTGTTTGTATGCAGCACTTTTTGGCAAGGAGCATTCTGGCCTTGCTGTCTGTTTACAGCTGAGAGAGTCAGGGAGGTACATAACTGTGTGGGAGACTAATAGTCATGCCTTTTTCCCCTGTTCAAGCACTGACCTTCTCAATACACAGAAAACTCGGCTTGTGGACGCAAGGCTGGGCTCGAGTTCTCTCTACTTTGTTGGAAAAACAACAGACTGTGAGGGCTATCAGCTGTGAAAGACAGATTGCTTTAAATCCAACACCATATCATCGTAGCTTTGATAAATGGAGTTTCATACAGTAACATGACAGATTGCCTTTTTAAAAAAGAACAACTAAGTGCACTTTTCTTGGTCTTCTTCCACAAGGTTAAACTAACATTGTACCATAGCCACTATGACAGTTGTGGTTAAATAGCGTTGTTAACGAAACGGACATTGCTCTTTTTTCCTGCAATATAAATGTGACATAACAAAAACACAAAAATGAGAGAGTGATTTTGTAGGGGAGTACATCTGCACAAAAAAGACTTACTCTGAAGACTTTCTTTTTGAGAACAAACTATCCCTTCTTGAACTTTAAGGCCAACTGTGCAGCATTAAACAGAGGCAGATTTCCCAAATATAAGCTGCACCATGCATAAACCTCAGGTCAGTGTTTTACGCAAACTAAAAAAAAAAAAAAAAAAAAACACAAAACCATGTATTGACCTAACCCTTGTATTAACCTACCCTATGTATTAACTTCAGTTTACAGATCAGACCAAGTAGAATGTTGAAAAGAAATCCAATCCTGTATATAGTGCTCACCCATGTATTAACCGCAATTTTGCAAAATCAATGTATTAATCTCAGTTAATTATCTGGAAATTATGGTAAGTGTCTCTTGTAAATTAGTCACAGAAAATCAGTTGCAACAGTAAAACATTACTGGATAACAAATTTAATTTGCTTACTACACATTATACGTCCAGCAGTGACATGTGCAAGCATACATTGAGATGAGAATGCTTAACTGTGCAGACTTTGTGACAACAGCTAATTAACCTTAGAACTGTGGAACACATCTGTTCTCCACAGAAGTCGTTGGGCAGGTAAAAGATTTTTTCCTTTCTGTCTGAGTCAGTCAGACACACGTCTTGCTGCCCATCTCCACACTTCCAAGGACAGCATCCACAGTATACACTGGCAAATAAGCCATTTCAAGAACACAAACAATGACACAAATGTCAGCAATTGACTCAATGTGGCCAAGTGCATTGAATTCCTTTACATTCCTGTCCTATGCGATTATTTCAACACATCCCCCAATGTAAACATTTATACAAATAACATGCCCTCCAAGGCTGATAACCATACAAAAGTGTTTTAGCTCCCTTTCATAGGAGACACTGAAGGACAGCAACAGATATGACTAAGCATCTCACGCTAATGAATTGGACGCTGCAAGGCTTTTCAAACAGCCTAGTGGACTGTAAGTAAGGGAACTGGATGAGAGACAGAGGCAGAGCTCCATGTGAGGGGATCACAGCACCATCATCAAAATAGACAAAAAACCCAATTCAATGAGGCACATATAGCCTCCAGTTCATAAATGTTTGATGCTTGTACCATAAACTGAACTCCTTGACATAGCAGGAGGTATATATTAAAAAATGATCTTTAGTCAAACACATCATGAATCGTAGGACTTCAATGTCACCTCCAGTTAATTCACAAGGAATCTTTCAGAAGACTGGCCTTGGCTGGAACAGTGACATTAATTGACTGGATTCCATTGCCAAGGTGTTGTATTTCCACAAAAGCATTGTGGAACAGCATTCTGTGCAGTCTCCACCACAGCAAAAAGGGGCAATAGATTGTCCAGGCCAAGATAAATTGCTTAGAAAAATGCTGTGAGGGCATCCTCTCTATGTGTGAGCTAATTATCAAGTTCAGCTCAGAGTGAAAAGCTATGCAAAGTGAAGATTTACTCATAATCCCCCTGCAACCTGAAAACATTTCCAGGGACTGGCCAACTTGTAAATGGCGAGGTGCTGAAGGAGTGGTTTGAAAAGTGATGACCCCTAAAAGCCTTTCACAGGGCTAAACCTGCTGATTAGCAGCTCCTGTTAAAAGTTAAGATTTTATGGCAGTTTTTATTCTTTTCATTTCAAAGTCATCACTGGTGAAGAAGCACTCCCAAATCTATACCAAGGAATCCAGGGCTGGAATTTCATCACTGTATTTTTTCCTGAACTTGGCTGCCGTTTATTAGCATTCAAATGGTTAAATGTGAATACACCAATGCTGACGCAGGCACAACTTTCATGAGTAGGAACAGCTTCCTCCACACAGACCCTTGGTGCTCCTCTATTTAGATGCGACACATTTTGGACCAAGATGCCTCTTAACATGCACCACAGTGATGTTTTTGGTTTACCAGTATCTAAGCATGGAACACTCTTGCAAGGAACAGGGATGCAAAGTAAAAACAGTAAAAACTGCTACTAGCAATCTAGTACACTAGTTGATGTCTTAAAGTCAAAAATTTGGTGTATGCATCATTCAGCTATTGTACTTAAGGTTTGTAACATAGAACAGGCTAAATAAACAGACAAATATTCCAAACCTGCATTCTAAAATTCTTTAGCAATCTCAATCCACTGAGTAACCACAGTCAACTTCTAGTCTAATACAGAGAACTACTAAAAATAGTATAACAGTTTGTGGATCTTCACCTATTATACCACTGAATTAAAAGGCTACAGAGGCTACCCAGACCTGACCTCTGAAGCTCTAATTTAGAATGACTATTTGTTTGGGCTTCATCAAAGGCATTCTAAGGCAAGTCCCTTCACTCGGCCACCATCTTGGAATGGGCCATCTTCAGCCAGCTATTTGGGATTAACAAGACCTAGCCGTATCACACTAAATGGCGAGATATCCAAAACTCCAGATGGGTGGATCGTACTAACTCAAGAAGTGTATTGTGTGCATCCTTGTTTAAGTCTGAATTGAACAATATCGAAATCAACCTGTAGACCACTCACATAAAACTAAAAGCACATTATTTAAAAGGGCAATTTGCTCACTACGTCTGCGCCAACATTCGTGGCATGGCTATCACCATAGTGACAGAGACGGTAAAAAAGGTTAACCATCAGTCAAACAGAGTTCAACAATGTGACTGGTTACTTTCACTGCAGGGCAGGACTTCTAGTTTCTCAACTCCGCCATCTTTGCGTTGTGAGCGGCCGCCATACATTTCTATGGGAGGACTCTTTAAGTGATGAGTCTCCTCTTATATAAGTGTCTCTGCATGCACCCAATATGTGGACAGATGTTTTAAAGAAGCTCAACTCACGATCAGTGCTGTACTCTGCCTGTGTGGGCACTGAAGGCTGAGCCCCTTCTTCTGGAGCCGGGGGTGGTGCAGGGCCAGCAGCACTACCGTTCTTGTCCTGCTTGGCTTTGCGGACCAGTGCTGCCAACGGGTGATCTGGATCGATGACGCGGAGGGGCTGTGGAAGAGAAGCACGTGTCAAAAGGGACACTAGCAGCAGACATCCCAGCTCTACAGGGACCACACAGGAGTTTTAGGACAGTTATGAGAGGAGCCTTGGACATGTGACTTTATAACTCCATTGACGTCATGGGTGTAGCGTAAAAGGTAAATACTGACGGCACTAATCAATAATGACGCTCGACAATAATACTGAGTAGTTATCACAACAAGGCTCCATTTACTATGGATTTCCTTAAACAAAACATACCTACAGTCATGCAGAGTCCTTTCAAAACAGTTAGGCAGACAAACAAACAAACATAAAAATCTATGAGCCTTAAAAAAAAAAAAAAAAACCAGCTTTGCTCACTTTGAAGATGAGGATCATCCTCTAGAGTGCCAAGTCTAACTCTCCTATCTCTCTTACTCCCATCAACAGTTTCGAAAGCACGAAAAAAAGAAAGAACGAACTTTTTTAATATTGTGGGGAAAAGGAAAACAAAAACAGAGTTTGTTTAATTTGGATGAAAGATCTTATAAAACACTTCTTACATAAACCAACTTATCTTGATCAGAATACTTTGTGCTTCACACTACAAATGACACTGTCTGGCACAGGAAGGCTCTTATTGTACAATAAATAAGGGAAGAGAGAAAAAAAGATAATCTTAAGTGCTTTGAAGTTGGACGCTTTGATATCAGGTCCAATTACGTTGCGCCTGGTATGACTAAACAGCAATATGCCGTCCATTTTGGGGAGGGGGATGGAGGGAAAAAAAAAAAAAAAGTGTGTGACTTGTGACTTTGCGAACACTAAGAAAGCCAATCTGTGGCTGCAATTAGTGAGCAGTTAAACCCCATGAAAAATGCAAATGCTGAAGGCTGAGCGCACAGGGCTCTGGGCAGGATGGAAGGATGAAAGAGGACAGGAGTGCGGGCTGCGGAAGAGTAATGAGGCAGTGTCATCGTGATCCGAGCTGATGGGCTTTCTCGGTTGCCATCGGACAAGGAAACAACGGCAATAGCACAGACACACATTGTAGATAATGAAGAGGCTTTCTGTGTTTTGTTGGGAGGATGCTTGTGAGACGAGATGATGGGAAGGCTTTTGGCTGAGTTGATTTTTGTTTACCAAAAGGATGGCAACAGATCAAGATGAAAACAGGAGTGAATATGATCCTGCTTTTAATTTTTCCCATGCCCTTTGACCTTTGGAACTGTGGACTGTGAATAATAGGCTGTGATGCTGATGGGCAGGAAAGGTGGAGGGGTGTGTGTGTGTGTGTGTGTGTGTGTGTGTGTGTGTGTGTGTGTGTGTGTGTGTGTGTGTGTGTGTGTAAGTGGTGGGGGTCACCTTCATCAGCTCCTCCAACCGTGAGCACTTCTTGGGCGCCATGAGACTGGGGTGCAGGTAGCTGCCATCACCATCATCATCAGAGTCTTCAGAGTGTGTGTCTGTGGATCAACCATGTAAGGAGAGAGACAGAGACAAAGAGACAAACAGAGAGAGAACTATTAGACCGCTCATGATAAATAGGGCCACTAATCATTGGCTTGTACACACTACTAATCACAAGCACCAGCACTGTTTCAAAGTGCCAGGAGAGACATTTGTCTCAGTCGCACAGAACATATAACATCTTGTTAACAAGTATACAAGGTTTGTTTGAGAGTGTGAGTGAGTGAGCGAGTGAGTGTGTGTGTGTGAGAATAAATGCACAGAAGTGTGTGCAAAACTAAATTGTGTGTCGAGCTAAATGACTATTTTGCTTGCGTTTGTAAATAAAAAATGACTGTATGCAAATGTGAATACATATTCAGCTGCATGGGTGAGAACACTTTAGGTCTGCTTTAAGAGGAGTGAGAGTAAAGTGCCAATGAGAGAATGACACCATCAGCACGGTGGTTAACGTCAAGTTTAACTGAATGGCTATTTAAGCCGCTTGACCATGACAAATACAACAGTTAGCATCTAACAATATATAATGTTCAAGTTTTACAACGATGCTCCGTGTGTGTGTGTGTGTGTGTGTGTGTGTGTGTGTGTGTGTGTGTGTGTGTGTGTGTTCAGCATCTCACCCTGCTGCTGAGCCTGCTGGTTGTCAGAGATGGGTGTGTAGCGGCCCTCCTTCATGGCACGGAGGATGTGTTTGTAGTAGGGATTTAGATAATGGTCGAAGCGCAGGAAGTCAAACTGAGAGTTGCTGGCCTGCTTGGCTTTCAGCACAATCTCAAACTGGGCTCCTTGCTTGCACACAAAGTTGGCAGTGCGCTCGATGATGGCATGGGTCTTTATGGTAGCTGGCTGTAGGGGAAAAAGGTAATGAACAGAGGAAAATATCAAACGATACTGTAGGTTAAGGAAGACAACACTAGCAAAAACATTTTGGTAGAACTGCAAAGTGTGTGAGTGTACACAGTGTACGAAAAAGAAAAGAATAACTTCTGACATACTCAGAAAAGCTACTATGGATTACTATTGCTTCCCCCCGGTGGAGCATAGGCCATTAACAAAACTCCTTTACCTGACTTGGTCCTGAGCTATGTCTTTGCCATGTAACAATGTCACAGATTCCACAAGAGACTAGCTGATACTGAGTGACTAACTCCATGACACATCTCTGTGATTCCCTCGTGCCTAACTTGAGTGAGAGTGAGTGAGTGAGTGAGTGTGTGTGTGTGTGTGTGTGTGCAAAACAACCACCTGCAAAATGACATGCAGGTGGTATCTGGTGGCTGACATGACAGCTTGTAATGGCCCCATAAAGCAGCTTTGCCGCTCTGCTCTTCATACAAAATGCAGTCAACCCAAGGTAACTTAAATTGAGAGGCTGCCGCAACAGCAGCTGCTGCTCCATGCAGTATTCATCACTCACGACTCGTGCCTTGTCTGATCCCCACACCTCAGCGCCAGCGAGCGGGAGGAATTCTCCGCAATATGGGCCCGCACTTGTGTCCCGTAAATCCAACCGTGGACATCAAAAAGGGCCCATGAGACTTTCTAAAGGCATCCCATTTACAATAATTCATGACTGTGGCAGGCAAAATGATGATCGCGTGGAGCCAGCATTTGATTTGTTGCCCTACTGGTCGTTTTGATGCTGTTCTTGGTGATGTGTTGTGCTTGAAGTGTAGTTGAGATGTCACGGGGCCAAAAAGAAGTTGTGACTTTAAATGAAAACTCACAATCATAATACACACACACACACACACACACACACACACAGTCTGAATAACATATGAGAAAAAAATGCAGAGCAAGGCATCCACCCAGGCTTATTTCAAATAAAGAGAAATCTACTGGCTTGTGAGCCTTGGGAGCTGATAAGAGAAAAGGGCAGCACAGACGCAGAAACAGAAATGAAAGAGTGGAGAGAGAAAAAGAGAGAGAGAGAGAGAGAGAGAGAGAGATGCAGAGAGGAAAAACAGGGAGGGAGCGAAGGACATAGAGAGTCATCTAGCGCAGCATCAAATAAACTTGCGATTAGAAAGATAAAGAATCTCTTCAGTCAGGATTGCAAGTGTGCCACAGAGCAGCTGCTGGAGGCTCACAATAAAAACAGCAGAGGTAGAGAGAGATGGGGGGAGAGAGAGAGAGAGAGAGAGAGAGAAAGAGAGTGCGAGCAAGAAAGAAACCCTGAGAAAGAGTGAGGCGAGGCAAATAAATAATTCAGAGTGAACATTTGTAGAACCTAACCAGCTTAAAACTAATTGGGTGTTTCAATCTGGCACCACTGAAGGTTGAGCCGATGCCCCAATCAAAATCTCATCGGAGGAGCAGGGGAATGAGGGAAACACAAGAGAGGAGAGAACAAACTAAATGCACAGGTGAGGAATGAAGAAAGGTGCCTGGAGGGAGAGAAAAGAAATGAAAGGAGAGGAGAGAAGAGAGAAAAGAGAAAAAGAGGGGGGGGGGAGCTGGCGTCCCCAGCACTTGTGACAGGGATGTGGAATCTCCAGAGAGAATGCAAAAACAAAGAGAACTGCTCCAGCTCCAGAGACGGTTGCGGGATCCCAGTCATGACGCACCATGTGTGTGTTTGTAAGTGTGTGTGTGTGTGTGTGTGTGTGTGTGTGTGTGTGTGTGTGTGTGTGTGTGCATGTGTCTGCATGAGTAGGATTCCAATCAGTGTGCCGAGATGAAAGAGTGAGAGCCTTGCATACAAGCTGCCGACACATGAAAGGGATACAGCTTAGGGTGCGTTTGCGTGCGTGTGCGTGCGTGTGTAGAGCAGAGGGGCTTTGTGAATATGGGTGAGCTGGAGGGAAGGTTGAATCAGACGGGTGGCGCACACACACTCCCAACTTGGACAACATTCAGAGGCCTGAGCCAGCATTGAACTTGCGTCCCACTGTCTCCTACTTCCTGCCCGTTAAAGCCTATCTCTTGCCCAGTTCAAAGGCAGAGGAGTCAGTCTGGTGACATGTACCCAAGACACAGCCACACTGCTGTCAGACAGCATCGGACTAATAACAAAGACAAAGCGCCGCCATCCAGACGTTCAAAAGCGACTGACGTTTTTTTTTCTGACAGATGACAAAGGAGTCATAACATCTTTCTATTCAACAAGCAACCTGTGAAGGTCTCGTTTTTGTCTTGAGGCAGATAAGTCAGACACCAAGTACTGCATCTAATAAGATAAACATTCCAGCATTATATAAATGATCTTAACCTTTATTGTCAAGTCAGAAGTTTCAGTGGATCTGAATAATCTCAAGAGCACCTCAAACAAAACTTAATGCAGTCACTCTGATGGACTAAAGTGAAGTGACAAATTGCCTTAAGTGTATGTTACCTTAAGTGTGTGTGTGTGTGTGTGTGTGTCTTTACCAGTTCCACGTCTGGGGGAATGATGAGACCAGGCGGGGCGACAAAGGGTTCCTCGCTGTCCTCCTGTGTGTCGGCATCTGGGGAGGAGGGGGGATTGGGGGAGGGTGGGAACACAGCCAATCAGAAACAGACAGCTAACGCAAACTGTGACTCAACAATGAGGCAGTGTGACGGGAGGCGACGGGGCTGCTGCTTCTTCTCCCGTCGCCCGGAACTCCTCTTGCACTTAAAGCTTCACTTTTAGTTACCGGAACTTTCTTTTGCGCGGCAGCGGGTTCCCGTCAAACTTGGTTTGGAGGCTCTAGCAATCAAACTAAGCCCTATCTGTCCCACACAAACACACACTCAAGTCGCAAGCCCCCGTCTGTGTCAGCAACACTGGCTGATAGGTCAGCTGGAAACTGGGAATGAAAATTTCATGCAGTGGCAGCATTGGTAGCTGGAGATGGGCTGGCTAGGGCTTTTTTTCCCTTTCCTGGCATCCTTGCAATTGGTGCATTAGTGCCAACTCCGCCAACCTTAGCGAAAAGCATCTGTCCTCCCTCCAACATGTCTCCCTCTCACCCCCCTCCGCCCTGGTCCTAACGTCTCCCTCTCCCCCCCGCCCTGGTCCTTATGTCTCCCCCTCCCTCTCTCAGCTCCCTGTGCCTCCACACAACCTCGCTATGCGTAGTTAATCATCCCACGCTGCTCAGCTGCCCAAATCAGTTTATGAAGAGCTCAAAAGTGTAGCCTTGCCCTGGGCTTCCAGCTCTAACGATCCAAGCCTCTGCTGACAGCTCCGAGGCCAAACTGCGTTCCCGACCACTTATGTTCAGACACCACTTGTAGTCAAATGGGCTTCTGTTACGTGGCTCTTCATTTTCATGGTTTTTAATAAAGCAGCATAGAGTAGTTCTGGTTAAAAACTAGCACGCCCAGTGCAAACATTAACACCAGAGCACTTAGCATCAATAAAGGTGTGCCAACTAGTGCCGTGTGGTAACAGTTGGTCATGTTACAATGTGAAAAGCTTCTCGTATATTTTTCTGTAATATACAGGCAAGGGGGCCTGTGCTTTGGCCTCGCCGACAGGCTTTCCGATTGATCCTTGTCAAGCTCCACTTAAATTTTTTTTTTTTTTTTTTTAAAAGCACGGAGGGGTCACAGCTGGCAATCTGCTCTCGGCCATCTCGGGTAGAGTACAGGTCTACCGACAGCTGCGCTGCCAATATCAGAAGCCACACTGATGGATAACTTTGTTCCAGACACTTCCACAGCCACTGGCAAGCTCTGGGCCTCACTCACCAGCCACTCAATTACTCTAATGACCTCAGGCACTGGACTTCCAGGAAGGGAGCATGTTGATGTGATTGTGGGGGAGGGTGGGAGTGTGAAGGGTGACTAGCCAAAATCCAGGTGCACCTCATAAATGTAACAAATAAGCACCGAAACAGAACAGCAGCAACTATGAGGTCATTATTGCCTTTTTCTTACAGAAGTGAGAACAAAAAGTCAGAGGTTTTTTTTCTTTGTTTGTTTGTTTGTTTTTTACCAGGCTGAGCTTGAGCGCAGCAAGCTCTGCAATACAGCTGTAAGTAAAACGTGCTTCGCTAGTGGAGTTTCTGCTTTTGGGGAGGCAAGACAAGATGCAGGTACTCTGTGTGTGTGTGTGTGTGTGTGTGTGTGTGTGTGTGTGTGTGTGTGTGTTTGTTTTTGTTTGGGTTTTCTGTTCTACAGCTACAGGCTTCTCACAGAGCACATAACAACTGTGGTATTTGTGTGTAATGGCCGGGCAAAAGGGAAAGTGGTTCTCCTCTGCACTACGCCTAAGAGCTGGACCGGCTGCAGACAGGCGAGAGAGAGGGCTGGTGCATGCAGACAAGAGAGAGTCTGCTTCTCATTCTGCTCAGCACACACACACACACACCCTCCTCTCGACACACCGCCGGGCCCAACACCCCCTTCCCCCCCGAGCCCTCAGGGCTTCAGAATAGAGCCCAGGCCTGCTCCAGGCAGCGCCAGTGCTGAAGTATTCTACACACAGTGGGTTGGCTGTCTGTCAGCATATCTGTGTGTGTACCTGACAGACAGAGGAAGGGAGAGAGACTAAGAACTCAGCTTTGGATATATTATCTACAAAATAGTCATGGCGATCAAGTCTACAGTGCATTAAGGTGTCTCTGAGTGTGTGTGTGTAATCGTGCAAGAGAGAGAGAGAGTGTGTGTGTATATGTAATCATCTAAGAATGTGTGTGTAAGCATGTAAGACTGTGTGTGGTGTGTGTGTGTGTGAGGCAGAGATAGAAGAAGTGAGAGACCGACTGAGAGAGAAGGAGACAGGAGGAGCGAGACAAATGTTGAGGCAGGTTTCGTGCACATCTCAGTCTGTCGGAAGACATGGGAGGTTCAGCTGTAACATCTCCCCTGCCCTCCTGTCTTCTCCTCTTTCTCCCCGTCCCTTTTTCTCCTCCCTCTCTCGTCTCCTTACCTGCCACCCTCTAATCCACCGCTACACAGCCCACACACACCCAGCTCTTGCTACAAAGTTCTGGGGAAAGTACTGGAACTCCCTCTGTGTCCCATGTGTGCTGAGCGCAGACGTGGGCGCATGTCCACTCACCTGTTTCCTTGTTAGCGTCCTCCTCTTCAGTAGGCTGTGAGGGGTCGTAGTAGTCCGCGCTGTACCGGTAGCCCACTGCATTGAAGGTGCCCTCATCTGCCAACGCTTCACTCAGTCGCTTGTACTCTTCCTCTGCAAGGCACAAAACCCACACACACACACACACACACACACACGTACGTTATGGGCCTGTACTGCAAGAAGGCAAACACACCTGTGTGTTCTAAATCTTCACTAGACTATGCAAACTAAAAGAGCACAAATACAAACACAGCTCTTACACACAATAAAAACAATTCTGTTGAGTGTTTTTTGTTGTGTGTTTTTGAGACAAGTAATAAACATCATTGCTCTTCTGACAAGGCAAAACTACTGTGAATTATAAGCCTCTTATAAGACATTTCCAGTCACAACACATCCACAAATTACAATGAGACACAGCTGACAAGAATACACACATTATTAAAATTGACACAAACTGTATGAACCAATGAATCCTATCTTTCAATCCTCAAAGACAACTTTATTCACATTAACAGGGATCCAATATGAAGACGGAAACTGGTCTAGGACCATCTTTAAAGGAAGTTTAACACTGTACAGTTCAAGTACAATGTGTGCTTCTACCGGAGAAACCTTTGGAACAGACCAAAAAAAAAAAAAAACAGATAGCGTCTGTTGTAACTATTGGTTAATACATTTAGGTTTACATCTATCCAAGTGAAATACATTTAATAAATAGTAATACTGTTGTCCTACAGTCTAATAAAAGCAATACTGTTGTTTGCTGTCAGGTTAAGTGCCCTGAATCTCAGAGATAAAGCTTTTTAAGGACAGGGTTTTTCTCTGGGTTGTGACAAGCAGCCTCTGAGATAGCCTTGCCGTGCAGTCCTTACAAGAACCTCTGGTGCTGCATATTCTTCATCAATAATAAATGAGAACTCACTTCATTCTTATAGGATTTCTACAACATAACCTTACCGCTCAAGTCCAAGGAAGTTTTCACAAGGATTAAACATACAGTCTTGGCCTAAAGTCTCTCTTGAGAAAAGGGCAGTGTCTTTTGATCAGCGATTTATTACCAAGCATCTAGGGATGAGGCACTGGCTATGGCTTACCAGTCCCTAAACCTATTTAACACAGTCACTGAGTCAGCACACAGTAACTGTTGGCAGGCGAGAGGGAGGACAAACGCCAAGGACACGGTTTCCTAACAAATTAAAAAAAGAACAAAAAAAAAAAAAAAAAGACAGACAGACAGTGAGGCCCTGTAACAACAGATAGGGCCAATTCAGTTTTCTAATATACTGGAGACACCCCCAACCCCCAACTGACACTCTGTGCAACCGGTGAAGTTCTTGTAAACAATTTCCAAGGGCAGGGGACTGAACATAACGGATGTTGCATAGAAGCTGCCAAAAAGCATTGGGAGCAGGAACAAGTAAGTGCATATGAGTATTCCCACACAGATGCCCTTACACTATGAGGAATATGGAAGTGGATAATTAAATGTTAATTACTGATATTTACATTTTTTCTCCCAGTAGCTATAAACCACCAAGTGGAAATTTCCAACCACCAGCTTTAAAAAAAAAAAAAAAAAAAAAAAAAAAATGTTGCATTTGTGAGCATCATGATTCATCCATAAGCTCTTCCTTGACACTTTGACGGGGTTGTGCAGTGAGTGGGAGTGCAGATCTCAAAAGATCCAAGAGACAACATCCAAACGTCATCCATTGTTGAAGAGCCGGGTCTGGATACATGACTGATGGACAGTTTCATACAACCCGTCCTACATCCGCTTCCACTGGTGCCAGGGCCCATTTCATTCTCCATCACCATCATCCAAAGCGCTGGCACACGAGCGGTAAGGACGAAACCGCACTTAACATAATCAATATAGCTTATTACGTTTTGCCTGATCTTAATGTAGACCGATAGGAGCATGCTGAGGCCAAAAAAGGTTTGAGTATCTGTCTGAAGGACAAGCCCCTGGTGTGTGGGTGTGTGTGTGTCAGTCTCAAGCAGAGGGTTAATGACCGTGATGACTCGTGCACAACCCTGCTGCTTACTGACAGGGACACCATTCATACCCAGCCCTCCACTACTCAGCCATTAGTGGTCAGTTGCATTATGCGAGAGACAGGCCATTTAATCACTATGGACTGTTACCCTTCTAATTAAGATCCACTGATAACGGCTGACATTTCAGAGCCCATTTGCATTTTGCACTCATCATGTTTCTGAGACAATAGGAAAGATGCACGCAAATACATAAACAAAAACAACTAGAGGGGTTAGATTTCACTCAAGGGGTTGTTAGATTTTTTTTTTAACAAATCAACGCCAGGGAAAGTCAGCCTAATCACTGAAGTAGCAAAAGGACTAATCCTTAGCCAAATGCTTTAAGCTGATCTGATCAAGAGTCACAGGTAGACACAGTCGACTAGTGGATGTAAGATTCCTAGCTCAGGGCATTTAGAGAAGGTCTGCCATAAGCAGGTTGGCTGGGACTGAAATGGGCCCCAACAGTAATATGGAAACATCACTTTAATCACTTTTACAGTGGACATCGACAACTTCAAGTTGGTGTGAACATCACAGAAGACCTGACCTGGGATATCCACACTGACCAGATTGTTAAAAAAGCTCAGCAACATCTCTTCTACCTCAGACAACTAAGGAAGTTTGGTATGTGAACAAAGATCCTGAAGGCTTTTTATAGAGGCACCACAGAGAGCATCCTGACCGGAAGTATCACTGCATGGTTTGGAAGTTGCTCTGCTACCAAACGAAAAGCACTGCAAGGAGCAGTGTGCACAGTACATAGCATGTCTGGATGTGATCTGCCCTCCATCCAGGACTTGTATAAGAGGCGATGTATCAGGAAGGTCAAAAGAATCAGTAATGACCCCAGCTATCCAAGTGATGGACTGTTTCAGTTGCTACTGTCTGGACAGTGATATCGTAGTCTTAAGGCTCGGACCACCAGACTCAAGAGCAGTTTTTTTTTCTACCAAGCGACAATGTTTATGAACAATGACAGCCTCAGCCTGTGCCCGTCAGTCTTTTAACTACAACTGAGGAGCAAAAACACAAGAATTTTGCTCCTTTATACGAGATGTAATAAAAATGTAATAAAGACTACATTGAGTCTTTATTGGTCCCACTTTTCAGGCAATAGAAAAGAGCCATGAAAGTTACACCATCCACGCTGATGTCTCTGCAATTAGCAGAAGCGTTAAGGAAACAGAAACAGAGTTGGGGATTGCTGGTGCACATGCATTTGAGTCACTGATGGATGGCTCGAGTGCCTTGCTCCGACTCAACCCCTGCTTGGATGAAGGGCCCTTCCAACACTCAAAACCTCTAACAGAAAAACCAAATATTGCACTTCACACAATGCCAAAATAACTGGGCAGGCCAACTAGTGAATGCAACCCCCCATCCTCAACAGCACTTCTCATTTATTGTTGAATTGTTTACTTTTCTGTGCCATTACTATGATGTACTCTGGACTTTTTCATATTGATTTGGATACAACAATGCATTTGGCCTCAGAGTACTTGTGTTTCACAAAAGAGGGACATCAACTAAGCCATTTTAGAAAATATGTTTGAACAGAGGTCAGATGGACACATTTGTTTGTCTGTGCAGAATGGGTCCTCAACCTTCAATCTCTTTGGTTACTATGACTAAAACACTTGAGATTCCAGGAGCTGCTGGGTTCTGGCCTTTAATTTAAGGCTCTCCAGCATCAAGGTGAGGGAGTAACAAATGCAACTGAGGAACTCTGGGGATGCCTTGTGTTTTCAAGTGATTTCGAGTGATCAAAAAGAAGATTCTTTTAGTAGACTCCATTCTGAATTCTATTACATGAGTAGATCATTCTACACAAGCATACAGAATCCAAGCATCTCTAAAGGAATTGCTGGTGTGAGAAGTGCTCACTAGTGCTCACTAGAAGTGAACTAGAAGTGAACAGCTCACTAGTAATACTCCTTCATTTGCATTCAAAAGAACTAGAGAGCCAAACTATTTTCAATAGGCAAAGAAACACCATCCACCATTCAAAGATTTGCCATCCACTTCTCTACTTCTCCCTCACCTTGTCTGGCTTCCTCCTCAAGCAGATCAGTGTGAAGAGCCAGGTATCTTTCCTCATCACAAAGGGCTTCGATCCTGGCTTCCTCTTCCGACAGCTGGTAATCTCGGTTCCAGGAGTCTGCGTCATATTCAGAAAGGTCATGCAAGTGACCCCGCCCGTCATACCTGCAATATGGGAGGCATGGTTAGAGCAAGATGGGAAGCCGACCACGCGGCAAAACACACAGAACATACTCACCACTCTGGGTGACCCTATAAAAGTGAAGACTTTGGATCTTTGGACAACATGAACAGATGGAAAAGTCAAAAACAAAAACAAAGCTACTCCTACAAGACGTTACTCCTTCAACACTTCAGAGAGACACAATATTGGATGAAGAGAAGGCCAGAAGCCTTACTGGAGCATTTCTTGATGCATAAAGGCCAACCTGTTCTCCCTCACTCTAAAAACTGTGTTTGGACTGAAATCCCAACTAGTTTCTTCTCAGCTGTCCCTATCTTAAGTACAAATAAGAGCAACCAAACTAACAAAAAAAACAAGAAGAAACGACTCACCTCTTACCTTAACATGGTTCAAAAAAACATTCCACCTTGTACCCCTGTATCACTTGAGTCAGCTAACAATCCGATTTTTGTCTTTTTATTACTGTTAGAAACAAAAAGAGGTAACATCCACACAAGCCCGAGCACATAAATACCTAGCCGCAAGAACCCAAACGGACGAAATTTTCCTGCGTTCGCTCCTTTTTTCCACCTCTCTGTTCCAGTTCTCTTGGAGAGGAGTGCGCAGATGGGGTGGCAAATGGGGGGGCCGGGGGGACCCCTTTAGCCATACTAGCTGAGGAAATAAGGTCTGGTTACGTGATAAGAGAGACACACACATACATATTTGGAACAGGAAACAGCACCATGCTGATTAAGGTGGCTCCTTTAAGACAGTATTTTAGTGGTTGGGTATTAGTACTGCGATCATTCATGCCCATGACCAGACTACTTTTAGATGATTTTAGTTATCCTTTCACTAAGCAGAAGGGCCTGGTTGATTTCCTCACACACATAGCATACTGTATTGTAACTGACTACTGGAACTAATAAAGAGCCACCTTAGTTCACACATAGCTTTATATCAGTGCTTTTTGCGATGGAATTTGCTGTGGTTTACAACTGGCACGTGTAAACAAAAGAAAATAAAACCCTCCACCCTATTCCATGTGCCTGAAACCAAAGCAAATTCCTTCCATGAGACAAGATGCACCAGGCCTCCCCTACAGGGCACAAAGCAAAAGAGATGTATTGCTGATAGTAACGTTATGTTTGAAGCCGGTTCAGCAAGTAGTTCTGAGGTGCACAACTTTGTCACATTGGCTTTAGCTAACTGACATGTTAGCAAACAGGTAACAAGCTATCACACAGTCTGTCCTGTTGGGAGGACGCTGCATCTTGTCATAATGTTTGAATTCACTGAAATATAGACACTAGGTCTTCGTCTTCTTCCAGCTAAAAGCGAAGCTGAGTTAAAGCCCTAAAAGAGGATGCAGTCCCGCTGTCTCTTTGGTTCTGTGGGCTAACGTTAGCAAGCTAGCTACAATTTAGCTACACTTGAACCGCGGAAATCCAAGAGGTTCCTTCGGAAGGCAAAGTTGGTTAAGTATATATCCCTGTGAGTTTGTTCAACCGACCTATCAATCATGATGCTCTTGTCTCCCATCCATGGGATAAGGTGTTTGCCCTGTTCGTGGAAGTGGGCCCTCTCATCGTCCCGGAACAGCTTGCAGGCATAGCCAAAAACCAGGAGCTCCGCATACTTGCTGCTATCACTCTCCTCCTTAGTAGGCTTGTTGTGATGGTCCTTCTTATTGCCTCCGCGACGATACATTCCGACGTTTCTGATACTGCAGTATGTAACACACAAATTACTGTATTTATATCTTTTCGGTTATAGTCATCTCATTTCCACGAGGACAACACAATCAACTACTGCGGTTAAATTTCAAAACTGCAGAGAGCACACAGGGAAGCAACATGGCTGTCTGAGTATATCCTCAGTGTTTCACTAAACCGCAGATTCAAGCCTTTTTAATGCGTAATTAAAAATAGCACGGCTATTAAATCTAAAATGTATGTGCGTCTTAAATACAGACAGGCATTATTTATTCTAAATCATATTTTTGATCTATAGTGGTTGATGGAACACACGTGCTGAGACTTGCACCTAAATTTTGGTGTTGAATGTGCGAGCTCTGCTTAAATCCTCACACTACAACTTGGAAATAATCCATCGATTTAAAAACCAATCAGCATCAAGTTGCAGATTCAAGCACACCTGCCTGATCTGCCATGTTCTACTGCGGTAGGTTCTTATCTTCCTTTTGTTTAAAGGTAGACTATAAAGACTAACATAAAGCTTTGCTTGTATCTCTTGTTAATTCTTCTTCTTCGTCAAGGCTAGGCCTTAAGATTATGGGTTTGAGTTCAGTTGGTGATGCTCACAGCTTTTGCATCCTTTCTGGCTTAATAAAAAAAAACATTGTGATACAGAACTAGGCAGCAATGGAAATAGACTCGATGTTGAAATATTTACCAACTACCTCAGGTTAGGCAAGTCCTGTGTGAATGAAGCTGACAGCAGTGGTCTTCCCGTCCCAGCCTCTTCCATAGGTTCTGTTGCCGATAAGCTTGCCACAAAGTCTTGACTTATATTTTTCACAAGGATCTTTAGCCTATTCTTTTGGAGGTTTTTTCTGTGGATCTGTTCTCGTCTCTGTAACAGCTTCCCTTCTTTTCCTCCTTGTTATGCTTTTGCTGTTGGCAAAACATTTTCTGTGAGAATTTCCTTTGGGGCCATTAGATCTTCATAGGATGTGGTCAACTGGCTCAAAATTAATGTAGTAGTAAGTTCTTGTTGTTTACCTTTGCAGTCTCCTCTCTCTGTCACTGTGCCTCTCACTTCAGGGCCTCCCTCTGCCCTACACTGTAAATAATTAAAGCTTACTTGAAACGAGTGGTGGAAACTCGTTGCCTCAAACAACTTCAGTAAACATAGCTAGTCTCTTTCAAGTGAAAGTACTGTGTACTTTTTTCAAGTGAAAGAGACTAGTTGCATTTACTTAGCTCAATTGAAGCACTGAGTTTCCACAATTTTTCAAGTAAGCTGTACTTATTCTTTTTTGTTGTGTACCTGAAAGAGACTAGTTACATTTACTTCACTCATTTGAAGTAACATTTTACACCAATTTTTCAAATAAACTGGACTTTTTATTTTTTTACAGTGAAATAGATAGGCTTGGAGACATCCTGACAGTGGAAAGCACCGGAGGAGCTTGAAGATGGTTCTCAGCCAATATGACCTCCTGAGAGCTGAGGTGGCCTCCTGTGGATGCTGCATGAGGGCAAGCTTTCAGACAATTGTTGTGACCTGTTACAAACCAATCCTCCTTTACAGCAGTCAGTTGTGGCTTGAAATGCGCATGTTTCGAGAATGTAGACAGTGAGCAAGCACACTAAAGACTCTTGTAAGTGACCCATACAGCCTCATTGCTCTGCTTCTGGGTCCTTTGCTTCCTCGCCTCCCTTTGGGCAGTCTGTAAGAGACGAATAGGAATGGAGAAGTCCTGGTTGTGGACAGATGCCCTTGTGATCTGGTTCATACACCAAGCTAAGCGGATCTGGATGCTATGAGTTGCTGCTAGCATTAGGTTGGCCACAGATACTGTATGTGGTCAGCAGTCTTTTTGAACTGTGTACTGTATGTGGTCAGCAGTATTTTTGAACTGTGTACTGTATGTGGTTAGGAGTCTTTTTGAACTGTGTACTGTATGTGGTCAGCAGTATTTTTGAACTGTGTACTGTATGTGGTCAGGAGTCTTTTTGAACTGTATACTGTATGTGGTCAGCAGTCTTCTCTCTGGGCCTAAGAGAGATAAGCTTGGGGACATGGGGAGGCTTGGGGTTGAGTTGAGCGACTTGGCTCCAGATCTTAGGTAGTCTCAGTTTCTGACTTGCTGTTCAGCTGAAACTGAAGAAATAACGTGGAACTAAAAGCACTCGTTAGTATAAAAAATGTGATGGAACCAATAGTATCAAAGCTTACTTTCTAAATTGCATGGTGATGATTTGTGATCTATTATAGTCAAATTCTCATACCATTCAAAATCTGCAGATTTAAATACATTTCTTCATTATTAATTGACCTACTCGACATTTCTGTGTAGATACTTGTCTGTCCTCTGATTAGACACAAACATGGCAACTGGACAGAAAGGTCAGAATTACAGGAGGCCTAAGGGGGACATTACGGGAAATGTCAAGTGTGTTTTTTTTCCTCCTGTCTTCGAGGGAATTACATTTATAAAATAATTTTACGCTAAATACAATCGTAGCAGCTCATCAGTGTTATCAGTGTAATTTTTACTGGTATTATTAGCATTACTATTGGTCAACTCCTCACTTAACAAAAGAACCAATAAACTAGTGCCATTTGAGTTATCAAAGAGATAAAATGAGATATAGTGAGCAAGAGAGCTACTTCAGATCACCTCCACCCAGAACAGACAGACACACACACACACACACACACAGTGACTTGTTCACCATTTTGTTTATGATTTATGATTTTACTGCAGAGCCCTGAAACCCTCACCATTCTCTCCATTAAATTATAAACAATTTGGTTCACGACCGAAAGGTAAAGAGGGTCCTTGAATTAGGCTGTCTTCAGATTAAGAGCTTGGAAGTGACACTTTATTGGATTCACTTTGTAAAAATGGATGAGCTTTATTTGTGTGGTCTTTTTATCATTTCGAAGCTTGCAATTAATCACTCACACTGGTGGCCTTTGTGAATACAAAATGGAGGTTTCAGGATGTTAGGGTAGAACACGTTTGCCCTATTAACATGCGGGTCAGACCAAAGTTTGCAGGGCCCGTGGGTTAGCCTGCGGATCGGGCAGTGCGGGTTGTTTTTTAGGAGGAAAATGCAGGTTGCGGGCGGGTTGGGTCAAAATCTCAATAATTTTACCTATTCAAATTACATGTATCAGTTTTTTGTTTGAGGATAAAATGTTCTTCTTGTCTCTTCCCCGCTCTGTTTCACATGCACACAGGCCGCACGTCAGAGATTGCAGGATCTCCCGTCCGTTTAGCCTTCTATCAATAATTCATGTAGTGAAAATAATTGTCTGCCATACGTCTCCTAACACTTATCCTAAAGGCTATCTGTATTTTACAATGAAGTGCAATAAACATGTGAAACAGGATAGAAGTAGGCAATAGACTTGTTTCCCTCTCACACAAGTTCACAGAGGAACTGAGTGAGATTTTTATACGGTCAACATACAGCAAAAACTGGGTATATGCAGGGTATATAGACTAAGTTTACACGCTTAAAATGTTTAGTTGTTTGTTTCCCTATATATTTCAAGAACAAGGCAATCTTTTTTGGAACGTGTTAAAAATCCTTGACCCACGCATCCGTAGTTATTTTCACCTTTACCATCAACAGCAGAGGGTTAAGTGCCACAAATCTCATATTGAATCATCTTCATGATGACACTGTCATAGGACCAAACATTTGTGACAGCGGCCGCTACGGTGTCCTGATAGAGAGAAATGATGGACAAGGTGGGGCCAAAGAACTCCACAACATAGTAACAGAGTTGACAAGTTCATTATTTACCTACATCGTGACACCTTGAAGGCCATTATCCCACTTATCACCCGGTTGCAACTCATGCAGGTAGACAATGAGCATGCATTCAAAACATGCACAAAATACATGAGGTTCAGTTTTCAAAGAAGCTAACCTTTTCTGTTACTGCAGCCTACTGTTTTCTTTGGTTACTGACAGATTCCATCGTTAGCTGCTAGTTGCTGTTGCTGTTGCTTACTATAGTTGTTATAGTTACCATTCAGAAGTGCATTGATGAGTTTTAATGAGTGTTTTAACTTTTTACCCAATTTACTTCATAGGTGTCCTATTATTGGGGAATAACACACACCATCAGCCAATCATAAAACAGTATTTCATTTCTACAGTGACTAATAATGCATAGTTCATTTCCCAGAGATCAAGGGCTTGTACTTCTGAAAGCTGTCTGATTTGCTCATAAATCTTCCTGCTGACTTCAAAATGGAAATGCATATTCTTACCTCATCCCATGTGTGGCCAGATAATTACTGCTGTTGATGAGCAACATTGCGCAGATTGAGCTTGACTTTACAACACATTGCCCTCACTGGAGAGACATAATGATTATATTTGTACCACTTGCACTTGTCTATGTGTGTGGGTGCGTGTGTGTTTGTGTGTGTATATGTGTGTGTGTGTGTGCGCGCGCGCGCGCATGTGTGTGTGTAAACGTCCTGCTGAGCAATTAAGCCTTTTGGAACTACCACATGCTCCAAATAACCCGACCCATCATCTCTGAGGAAATGCTGTGTAATGGAGAAAAATGTATGAAATTGCTGGTGTGCTATCAGATTCAGGAATCGCATTTCCATCATGAATGATTAAATAAACATGACTGCCAGAGGAATCCCAGTAGCCAGCTGCTCGTCCAACTGCATATAACTTACCAAAAATTGTGTTAGTTTCATGTTCTTTAAATGTAGAGAAACTTGTTCTACAAGACTTGTACTGAGGGCGACATTAGGCCCGATGGTGATATCTCATGTAAGGCGCTAAAGGACCTTGCAATTAGACAGTGTTGTGACACAAACAAGGAGGACAGCAGTGGTGCCAGCTGCAACCAAATGACAGGCATAAATAATAATCAGTAAGAGTAAATGGGAGCTGTTTGCGGCGTATGGTGTTAACATGCAAAGAGTATTCCTCATCGCAGACGGCGCCCTCAGCAACCCTGAGGAGCGCGTGCGAACCAGTGTCTTCCATCTGTCAGTCATTTATTTATTTGTGTTTATTCTTACCCCCCCTCCCCTCTGTGCTTTCCAAATTTTAGCCTCGTCTGAGCCTTCTTTACAGTCCAACGTAATCTACTACCTCCTGATTATCTTCAGTATTTCTTCTTCCTTCTATAAACCTGATTTCTTTTCCTTTTTCCTTCTTCTCTTCCTTATGTCAGACTGTCTATCTGTCCGACTTCTTTTGCGTTCCTTTGTCTCCTTCTCTCCTCAGCTCCTGCATCTTGTCCTTTCTTTTGCTTGCTTCCTTATCTTTCCTCCCCTCTGTCACCCCCTGCCTCTCTATCTCTTCTCATGAAAGCCACGCTTTCTCACCTCAGAGCACCATACTTTTTTCTGCCCTCCTTAACACCGCTGGAATAATGAAACATGGAATATGACATGGTCCCTCCTTCCCAAGGGCATTGAACACGGGGGCTGGAAACCAGCTGTCTCCGATAGCATCACATTTGAAAAGACAGAGTAGATAAGGCTTGGGATGATAAATAGCCGCTCGCTGCCTTGGCGAAGAGAACCGGCGGTCAGACATAGACCCCTGGCCCCCTGTAGATATCCTGTTTGCCTGTGCTCTCTGAATCTGATTATGCAGTGTGACTCTTGGTTCTGGTTCTGGCAGGGCTCCAGCCTCCATACCACAGTTAAATGGGCAAATGAAATGAATTTTGGGGGAAATGTGGTCACTCAGTCATTGTTCTACATTCTTCTCTATGTCAAAGTGATGAAAAGATTTTCAGTTTTACTGAATTTACAGGCTGGTGCATCTCCTATGAATCTTAAATAAGTTGTGGGAGGTGGGAGACATGTAGTAAATTCTGTTTATTCAGTGACAAGACTTACATTTCCTCATGTGTTAGCTGATTTAAGGCCAAGATGATGTGTACTCTGAAATAAGCAAAGAATGAACAATGTATTTGCTTTTGATAAAAAAATTCACAAAACAGAAAGACCATAAAAAACAGTTTGATCTGAATATACTGTATGCTCCTATACTGATCTACCTGCAGAGCTTTCTCTTAGACATGTTACACCATCATTCCTGGAAATGATCAAGTTCTGCAAAGAAAGTAGCCCAGAAAAATATTTGTTGCTTGAAGAAAGTCAAACACACCAATAAAAACTTGACCTTGGGCACGCGTCACTGAGGGCCATGCCAAAGTGAACCAGCGTGCGGCTTGGTTGCTACTCGTGTCGATGTCAGCAGTGCACTTCCAACATGATGCTCCCATCACGTTGTTGAGCCCTGCTGTTTACCCACCGCTAGCAGCGAAGAGATTAATCATGCTGCTGTAAGGCCTGCAGTCTCATTATGCTGGTTAAGCTTCAGCTACTGGATGAGTTACTGTTAATTAGCCCTCAGCACTTTCTGCTCATGATGCTAATTAACGACGTACCGAATGAGGGAGAAGGTGTGGAGGAGAGATAGAGACACAGCAGCAATCACTTGAATGGAATTACAACAAGACCCATATAACTGCTCTTGAGTTGTTGATTTCACCTGCAACATTATCTGCTTGATTATACAGTCAACAAAAGATAGCCAGGCTTATGAAGCTTGACTCCCAAGTTAAACATACTGCACTGGATATGCTATAAAGTGCACTCTGTTGAAAGGGTGCGGTGAATAAAAGGCAGGCTAATAAACTTATAGCGAGGAATTGCAGTGATAAATGCAGTGGCTATGAAGTCCTAAACATACTGCATGCTATGTAGCCTACAATAAAGTCTACCCTGTTGGGAGCTTGGGTGAATAAGGGTAGGCTAGTAAACTTATAGCTGGGCAAGGCTTGGATTTAAAGACACTTGGGATTGGAGACCAGATAATTTATACTCTGCAAAGAGATAGCATGCCCATATTATAGACAAAGAATATGTAACAATTGCATGATATGTCATCCGACCATTGAAATAGCAACTATAGCATTAAATCTTTGGAATGTGATAGGTGGCCTGATCATCACCAGAACAAAACTGTTTGTGCCCAGAGCAGGGTCGTTTTTCTACCCGGACTATTTCTTTGTGATATCTGTTCTTTTAAAGTCTGATTTAAGTCTTCATTTGCTAGTTTGAATCAGTGGAACAAGAAGGCCACCAACTTTGTCAAGTGCATGTCTCTTGCATTCTACAGGGGGAGTTCACAAATGGGAATTAGGGGGCAGTGAAGGAGAAAATGAACATCCATTATCTTTCAAGTCAGCCCCTGTCCAGGAGCTTCCCAATTAATGGCAGAGGAACTAGAATGGCCTTAAATGGCCCATACACAGAGAGAGAGAGAGAGAGAGTAATTTTGGGGTGCTGAGGCAGTGGAGCAACTTTATACCATAAATGTTAGAAAAATGAGACAACTAGTGATGGGGTGTTAAGAGATGGATCGCTGAGGTGGTTTTGATGAAAGCTTATACCTCTTTGTGGATAGAAGCAATTGCCATCTAGCCAAATATAACCTTTAATTTCGGAATCGTGCCTCAACTGTATTGACAGAAATAAGGGATGGGTCCCCTTTGAACAGTCCCACAAACTCAGCAGGAAAGTACATGAGTGGAAATCTGTTCTCTGAATAAATGATTGTTCTTCTAAACACACTTCGGAGTCACTGGAGGGACATAGCGGATGTTGAGTTCATGTCTTATTGAAAAGCATACATCATAACAGGCTAATATCTGTGGCTTACTTATCTTCATTGTTCTGCGCTCCAGAATGCTGCTGTATGTTTCACTGACTCTGAGCTTTGGGAAACCTGATATTTCTGAATAATGACCACTGCAAAAAAAAAAAGGCCACTATCATTGGGTTTTGTGCTTCAGAGTCAAATGTTCATATCATTGCACAAGTAGAGACCACTCACTTATGGCAATGGAAAAGTACAGACAGTTGATAAACTGCGTTCTAAACAACGTTTCTTTCAAGTTCAAGTTTAGTTGCAAGCTATTTGTTTATCAGTGAAAGGAACAAAGTGGCAACAAATTAAAAAGACATGCAGTTTCTCTTCTCATTTTGGTAAGTGCATATAATAAGTGGGATAATATAAGATATTTTCTGATGGACAATATGGGAACGGTCCCCGTACAGAGGCCTGTTTTCCCCAATGACTGTATATGTAGTGTATGTATATATACAGTCATTGGTTTTTCCATACTGTTATCCCTGACTTCTCTTCTCTTCGCAGCAATGAACCTGAAACATACTGTTGTGGCAGAGTTTGTAGAATGCCTCATTGGGGACAATGTGGAGTTGTTACATTTGTCATATATGCGTTTTGCTATGTAATGTCATTACTGCACAGTTCTTGTCAATAATTTCTATGTATCACAGGGTAGTCTCATGTCAGTTAAGTAAAGGGTTGAGTTTGTGAGTCCATTCAAGTGCTGCATTTTGATGGGCTTTCCACAGCTTATCCTGTTAAACAAAATGAGAATAATGCCAAAATGACAACATTAGTCCATCTGTCAATAGCTTACTTACCTAGTGAGCCACCCGCAACATCCTCAATGTTTATGTGCTGTGCGTTTAATAAAAACATGCCTGTAAGACCAGGGAATAAATGAAGTCAAATGAAGTCACCAGTTCCTACTGAGGCTGTTCAGCTGACTCAATGGTGTACCCAGTAGTGCTGATAGGTATGTGATCTCTCTGAAGGGCTCTCCGTCTCCACATGTGCAAACTTCAAAAGGCCCCAGGCTCTTTCAACGAGTGACTGGGTAGCAGCTGGAATGTGGGTGTCACTGAGAGCAGTTCAAATGGATTCCCCTATGAAATCCCCGACCAACAGGTATCATAAAGGAAGCCCCTCGGATTCAGCTGTTGGAATGTTTTGTCTCTTCAATTGTGTAACTATTGACGAACACAAATGACATATTATACCCATCTGACATCAACTACCGCTGCTGGAATCTCTCTAAATTCTCAATTTTCAGAATTTTTTTTTAAATGTAATGTCGGGTATAAATATTGCATGTTTCTTACCTCAAGAGGCAACTGGTATTCTCCCGTTGCAGTCCGACCATCAGCTCCCCTCTCGCACCCCGCCCCAATGCCATCACAAGCTGCATTTTAATGCCGCAAGCCTCCCTCAGCAGTGTCTCCCTTAAAGAAAGGTGAGTGTTGCTACATTATTGCCTTGATCTGCCACCTCCCCTGTACCTCGGAGGTGGTTCACACTTCAAATGCAGTGCATTAATTATGCAGCGTGTAGGCTTTCATCAGAGTCAGGGTGCATTTGTCCATCAGCACCTCAAATTAGCGGGGAACATTAAACAACCATGGGATGTGCGCCAGCTTCTGCACACATTACATCAAATCCATTCCGCCCACCTTTGAAGGCTGCTCTTGTCTCGTCCTCCGTGCTCTCTGTTTCAAAGGCCTGGCTAAAATATTTCAATGTATTCCTGATGTGCTTTGCTATGATAATATAATACATTTGTCACACATTTGTTCTGAGTGGAAGTACAAAGAGCATGTGCCCTTGAGAGAGGTCTGCGCCACGGACAGGTTAAATTTGGATGGCCGTGACACTCAGTTATTAAGTTAAATGTCTCATAATATTTTTTCATTCCTTGGGGATTTTGCTGTGTTATTTCCAAGCATAAACCATAAAAGGATAGAATTACCCTGCGGCCATCATTTGCTATCTCACTGATACACTTTATTTAACAAGATTTTATAGATTCTTTCTTTTTACATTTTTCCTGAGCATAGTTTGGCCCTGACGGCCCCTGGGGCTTACGCAGAGTAGTGTCTAATCACCACACCAACTTCAGTTCTTAATTCTTACCTTTTCAGTCTTGACTTTCTTACATGTATTATGGGAGTGTGCTTATCACTCGAATAAAAAGAACTGTGATCAAAGAAAAACGGGGAATGACCACAGGCACAGGTGGGTGGAATGGCTGAAGTTGAGGGACACTCTATTGATGTTTGGCTATATGAATATTTGAATATCTTATTCAACCCCTTCACAAATGATGATCAGCTGAAAATAACAGGGTTCTTTGTGTGTGTGTATGTGTGTGTGCATGTGTGTGTGTGTACGTGCATGTATAGTTTCTGTCTAGAGTGTTCACCCTTTTCAAACTCTATTTAAGTTGCAATGCTGGTAGACTTAAAGGTGAGCAGCCCGCCTAATGCAAGATGGAGCGACGCTGCTCCTTTTAAGACACGCCAGTGGGGCTGTTTGATGATCCTTTTCATGCCTGATGTACCAGCACCGTCGTATTCGCCTGTCGCTTCTCTGAAGCACCATTTCTAAATGGAAAGTGAATGTCTTACATAACGCGGTGCCATTTGATTCCACCGTAGTCCTTCTCTGCTTTGCGGTTATTAAGGCCCCCCTTTTTTGCTTTGTTAGTGGAACAGAGGATTGGCGGCCTATTGGGAGTCAGAAGATGAGTGGAGCGCCTGCAAAGGAGACGAGGGCGAAGAACAACAACATCCAAATAGCAAACATGAAAGACCTCCTCTTTGATTTTATGCCTCGTATCCGCATAATTCCTTTTCCTCTCATAAACAGACATATTTCATACATTGCAGTCCCCCAGTCTCCTTACAAGACAGATACGAACTACATTTGAATACGTGTTGCCTTTTCAGAGCGCAAATGTGTTTCTTTGTGGTACGTATGTGGTACGCCGATTGTATACTGGTTTACAAGTCAGCGATCCATTATGTCTGTGCTGGTTGTGTACACAGTCATCATGACATGTACCAACCAAAAAGACTCGTCTGTAAGGGGCGACAGTTTAGCCCCAGTTGGATCAGTATGACACGTCATTTTCCAAGGATAAAATCATACTTGGGAACAAGTGCTTCACACTCATCTTCTACTGCAGTAAACAAAGTGTTTTCAGACAGAGAGAGAAAGAGGGAGAGCGATCTGAGTAAGCAAGGAACTTATTTCCCAAGACGTTTTAGGAGACACGTCAAGTTGCCGGGGTGGGAGAGGGGAAGAAGATGGGAGCAGAATGCGAAATGGAGGATGGCTTGGTAGCAGACACATCTGAGACACTCTCTCACGTCCCTTTCTCTCACGTCTCTTTCTCTCTCTCTCTCTCTCTCTCTCTCTCTCTCTCTCTCTCTCTCTCTCTCTCTCTTCTCTCTTCCTCTCTTTCTCTTTTTGTCTTTTTCTCTCTCCTCCTCTCTGTCTCTCGATCTGTTCTCAGATCTGTTCCTTGAGTCCACTGGGCTTCAGCAGGGGGGACTGCATGTTTATCAGTGTTTGTGTTTATTCAATGAAAGACCCCAGGGCTCGTCTGCAGGGGTTGGACTGCTTGAAACACAGTCATGGGCCGTGGCTAATGAGGACCTGGCAGTGTTGGGGAAGAAGCAACAAAGAGCTCGCATGGGCAAAGAGAATAGGAAAGAAAACAGTATGAAGGATATACATGCGCAAGCAGGCACCATCAAGTGCAAATGAGGATGCTCAGAGGCCCTGATGGTTATTATGATTGCCAGTTTGAAGAGTGTGTGTCGTCAATGGTAGGCCACAATGGGGAATGGAATGTCTGGTTTTGAGTGTGTGTGTGTGTGTGTGTGTTTGTGTGTGTGTGCACACATGAATGTGTGCCTGTGTATGTGTAAAAATATGTGAGTGGATATGTGCATAGTTTTGAGGGTGTGTTTTGTGTGTGTGTGTGTGTGTGTGTGTGTGTGTGTATGTGCGTGCAGTACCCATGGAGCAGCAGAACATTAACTACAGAGTCTTGCCTCTTCCTTCAGGTCACTGGGGAAATGTTGCCTGTGCGTTGTTGAGATGATGCGGGGATGATCCAAGAGTGCTAATGAGCTCAGAGCAACTCACTGATCCTAGATCAGACGGTCCACGCTCTAAAGGACAGAGCACTCGCCGACGGCCCTGGCATCTGGTGTCTCTCGTTTTTTTCTTTTTTTCGTCTTTCCTGTGACTCTTCTCTCTACAGACAAATCTTTAGAGGGGCTCTTGAATCTCAACTAGTGTCAAAGTTTGCCAAACCAAAGTTTACCTTGGCATCTAGGTAGGAAAAACCTCAGATAATCGTCTTAAAAGAGTTGGCAAACTAAAGTCTTCAGATAGTCTTTAAGAGCTTAATAAATGTCTTATGAATATAATTCACACAATCCCTGTGAAGTGGTTTGTGTGTTTGAGAATGTCACCCGCAAGGTTAAAGAAGAAATCATACACACACACTCACACACACACACACACACACACACACACACAAACAGTACATGCACAGTAATGCCTCATTCATTTGTGTAATTTTGACACCTTGATATTTGCTCTCTAGGTTTATCTGATGGCATGTGCGTGTGTGTGTGTGTGTGTGGTGTGTGTGTGTGTGTGTGTGTGTGTGTGTGCGTGTGTGTGCACATGCGCCTGTGGAGAGACAAAGAGAGAGAGGAAAAATTAAAAAATAAAACAATCAATTTCTTGCCACCCTCTAATTGGTGGTAACAATACTGAACTGTGTGAATCTTGAGACCTTGTGGCATTACCATAGAAACAGACCTAATGTCACCACTTATTGTGTACAACATACCACACCACACACACACCATATACACCACACACACACACCACACACACACACACACACCACATACACCATACACACACACCACACACACACACACACACCACGCATACAGTGGGAGAGTGAATGAGTGAGACCTAGACTTGAAATGATGCCATCTCTCAATTCTATAGCTTCCCTTGGCTCATTACCGGAGCTAAAATAAAGTAATTTGTCTGAGGCAGCAAAACTCAAGGGAAGTAGCACACACACACACACACACACACACACACAAACACACACACCACACACACACACACACAAACATAGACACACACAGACACACACCTCACTTTGATGCTAGTGTGGTTTGATGGAGTAGATAAGCTAATGACTAAACAATGAAATGACTCTAAACTCCCTCTGTCCCTAAGCCATACACATGAAACCATAAGGAGCAGCTCTCTGTATTGATTCAAGGAAAATGGAAACTGGTTGTGTGTGTGTGTGTGTGTGTGTGTGTGTGTGGTGTGTGTGTGTGGTGTGTGTGTGTGTGTGTGTGTGTGTGTGTGTGTACACTCGCTTATTCTTGTATATGTGTTTTGTAAACATTTTTAACATTCTCCTGTTTGCAAATATGTGTGATGGGTGCAAAACCAAGCGGTTGACAAGTTGTAGACAGCAGTTGACAAGTTGACAGTTCTATTATACACATTTGGAAGACAACAATTTTAAGTTTGCTTGTTTTGTTTGCAGTGCGTCTGTCCATTTTTTTCTGCATGATGAGTGTGTGTATGTGTGCGTTTGACCGTAAGAGAGAGAGAAAGAGAGAAAGCACTTCTGGGCTAATGAGCTCTCAGCCACAGGAAGATACGTCCTCCTATAATACTGTTTGTTTGACACCAATAATGTGTGTGTGTGTGTGTGTGTGTGTGTCTGTCAGTGTTCAGTGTGTGTGAGAGTGAGTGAAAGATATGACAGGAAGAAAGTCAAAAAGTTCTGTTTTCAGAATTAGAAGATTCCTTTGCAATCCTCTCTCTGGACACTTTAGGAGAAGCTAGATGCTGGTTGGACAGCAAGTGTGTCACTGTCACTGACAGGTCAGTATAAAATAATAAATAAACAATAATGAATACAAACAAATACATATTTTGCCACAGTACTATGCCTGGATACCCATGGAAGACATTGGAGCCAGACTGTGACTGTCAAAAACAGCAAGAGAATGAAATGACATTCCACCAGTGAAGACTTTTAAAGCATAAAAGCCAGAACATATCATATGCCTAGACGACAGGCTAAACATAGTATCCAGTACACCACACGATACTAAGACCAGTTTACCTACAGGTATGAACACATTCCTTGCCTCTTGACCTCACCAGCGTGCGGACTGACATGGGACTCAAATATTTCTGTCATAACTGCACTCCGAACACAGAGAGGCACTTAGACTTTAAATGAATCACTCCATCAAATGGACATTTTTAGGTTTCCTACGGAAAACAACATGATTTGTGTGGGGACTGCGATACAGAAATGAGCATGTGTTTTGTAAGCATGACAGACAGCCAAAAGCATTGCCAATTCAAAAAGATTTTACCTGTGCACATATCTCTCCTTTTACTATTGAGATGTAATACAGAGTTTGTGCTGCTGCCTCTGTGTGTGTGTGTGTGTGTGTGTGTGTGGTGTGCACTTACTGATTTTAATTCTTTATACGTGTGAATGTGTGTATGGCATCTCTTATTATTCTGTGTTTACAATAAAATCAGGGATGCCCGAGGCTTAGTCCACCGCTGAACAGCTCTAGTTGGTAATTGGCTACAGTGTGTATCACATTTCTTTCCTTGCATTATAAAACTTTCCCAGGTTGCGGTCTTTCTCTTTGCAATTACAACAGCCACTATCAAAAGCAGACACAGACACAGATATATTGCAAAAAGCGAGGTTTTGAGGAACATCACTGAGGAGGACAAAGGTGGTGTCATGGAGAATGAAAGAACCAAGAGGAGAGGAAGAGTAAGTCCAAGCAGTGCCATTGTGAATTACTACACACTACATCACTACACACAAGTGGCAGGGCACAGCTAATCGCTTTTGTTTTGCAAGCCTTTTTGTCTTGCTTTGATCGACAGCTATTTTCTTTTTCTTCAAATGCAAACTGCACGAACCTCATTTTGTAGCCCCCGCGTCTGTTTTGTTGGCTATGCCCTGTGTGATCGCTAGTGCTACTGACTAGGAAGAAGTTATCATCCCCAAGGGATAAAAGGTCTTTTTTTCTCCTTCTTCTCTTTGCTTCATAGCCGTTATGCGCACGAGAACCAGCGTGCCCTTTTCCCCGTGTCATTGATTGCAGAGACTTATTAAGTGTCACATCAAATGCACTTTATCATCGGTGCCAGGTTGTTTTCAGAGTGTCATTTTGAGCGATGGGGTCTGAGAGAGGGGAATAAAACAAACAAAACAAAACCACCGTGGTCACCCCAAAAAAAACAGTTTCCAGTTTATTCAAGGTGATTAATTTCTTACCTGCTGTGTTCGTTTGCTACCTGCTGCCTGATTGACTTATTGTAGGCGACGGCCGAGGCCCAACAGGGTGCTACTTGCTGTATTTCATTTTGCCCTTCTGTAAACTGTGGAGTCCAGCTCGATAGCATCAATCAATGCGATCTGAAATGAAGCAAGGCTGGCCTATATGCTTAGAGCCAGTGCAGAGGAACATAGAGGAAAGACGGAGAGAAATGGCACCAGCTCCTAAAAGTGCTGGATATGGGCACCATGGTCTGCCAGGATCCAGCGTTTTACTTTCAAATGGTTACAGGCCTTTGGGAAAGACTGACTCCAAATAGATGCTGAATGCGAGTTTTCATTCTGTTGTTCTGTAGTTTTTGTTTGTGTTCTTTTGTTTGTTCCTTTCTCCTTCTCTTCAGTGACTGCTTGTTTTGTTCCTTCCAGCATTTCTAGTGTTCACAGTACCTCAAAGTGAGCAGGAGAGAGAAAGAGGGACAGAGATGAAAAGAGTGAAGGAGAGGGAGAAAGAGAATAAGATGAAAACAGAGAAAAACAGCAGAAACAGAACGGGAAAGAGCGCGAGAGAGAGAGAGGGAGAGAGAGAGAGAGAGGGAAAGGTCCATTACTCTGCTTTGGTCCTCAGTGGCTTTACATGGGTCTTTATTGGCTTGTGAATGTGGAGCCAATCTGCTGCATATTCCTCTAATGGCTGACTGGCAGCAATTGACAAAAGCTATCTTTTTCCCAGGCATAAAGAATAGCAGGAAAATAGTCAGACATATACACACGCGCACACACACACACACACACACACACACACAGACACACACACACACACACACACATATAGAGAAAGAAAAAGAGACACATACACAGAAACGGTCAAAAAAGCAATAGCAATCCTTTGCATATATCTTCCATCTGCTCCTGTCAAGTGTTCACAGACTTGGGGCTGTAATGTGCATTATGCATTCCCTGAAACGGTGGTAGAAACAAACAAATTACTAGAGCCCATTGGGTGACATTATTTAGTATGACAAAACGTATTTGCTCAACAGATTGGGTGACCCAAAGCGACATCGAAACCAGCCTGCGTGCAAAGACAAATTACGAGGTGATGATAGCCTCCAACATGCCGCGCAGAAGAAACTGGGCCGGGTGAGGGAAGCCCGGAGAAAGAGAACAAGAAAAAAAACCCACACCCATGGATGGATGGGGCAAATCAAAAGGCCTTTGGTGCCATTTCTCAGACCCAATAGCGCCATCCAGAGATCGTTAGATGTTTAAATCATCTGGGGTCAGCTCAGCAGGTGAGCTGACGGTGTTTAAAGAACTGGGTTTTCTATTGCTGACAGGATGTTTATGATTTTCTGATTAAGTGGATAGTTCAGTTAACTGATCATCCACACATCTCAGTATCGTGGTTGTCAAACTAGGCAATGAATCTGTCATTGGGCTCTCAGCTCTTCTCAGGATACAAATAATTTCCAGGCACAGAAAAAAATCTTAAACTCAAACTAACTATAATTGGCACTATATTATTATTTGCCATGTCATCATAGGGGTGTAAACATTTTGTTTATGCAGCAATAATTATGCAGAAATATTAATTGTAGGTCTGTAGTACACTGTCCATGATGCAGGGGTTCCTCAGTCAGATGTTGTGTTTCAGGAGGTACACAACAGTATGGGAACTGTCTCAGAGAATCCCAGTGTGGTACTGATATGATGCAGACTGTATGTAAGAGATCCAGAGTGTTTTAAAAGGTGTATTTGATAAGAGCCTTTGCTTTATCTATGCATCCAGGCATATAACTCCAGAAGGCACTGCCTAGTGGATAGGGTGAATCATTGTGAGTAGGATTCAGTGTCTTAAGATGGACCAGACAGAGGGCACACAGTCCAGTTGAGCTTGAATTAAGGGGGTCTTTTCATACATTTATGGTGCACTGGAGTTCCCTACACACACTACCTTACTGTCTGATTTATATCAGCATTAGAGCCATTGAATAAATGGGCCTGACCAATCACCATTTTTGCATGGTAAACATGCTCAACAGGTTGGCTCATTTAAATGATGCACAGAGATGCAAGGCCAGCAGCTTTGCCTGAAAGCTCTTTTATGCGCTTTAGAATCTCTCACCACTGTTTTACTGACCTGACGTGGGCCGGAAAATAAGTAGTAGCAAGATTTAAGGGCACAGAAAACATACTCTCCCTTTAATACAGCTTTATCATGTCTTCCTTTCCTTTCTTACACTGAACCTGAATAACCCACATGGTATATATATATACCGTCTCCTGAGGGATATAGTGGCTCTCTAGACATAAAACAGAAATGTGAGGGTCATATTACATATGATAGTGTGTGTGTGTGTGTGTATGTGTGTGTATGAGAGACAGAGAGAGAGAGTGCATATTATGTCCACCAATGACACGCCACAGCAACCTCCTTCTTTAAAAAATGATGTGCTGTTTATTAGTTTTGATGTTATGCAGAAATGTACGGCTTAGTTCTCATGGATTGCATGCTCTCTCTTTCTCACGTTTCTGTGTGTGTGCCTGTATGTGTATGTGTGTGTGCACGCATGGGTGCTTTGCTTGCCTGGGTTTTACATCTGCAGATGTCTGTGCAATTATTTCATTGTATTATTATGTGTGGCTCCATATCTCAGTGAGAGCTGGCAGCCTGAATGTATGTCCACTGTAATCGCTTGCCACAAAGCATTGCACTCATTCCTGGGTTGTGTGTTTATCCGGCACACACAGTTCACACACATTTTCACACACCCGGGCTAGTTACTTTGTTTCCTCCATGCACGACTTCATCATCTGGTTGCTGGGTGTGATTTGCATTGCCCTGCTATTGGCTGTGCATGTGGAGACCTCCGCGCTCTAGAAGCCACATTCATTCTGCTCTCATATCCCACCTGATTGAATTTGACTTTGAAATATGATAAGTACATATTTCTGCTAATGGAAACAAATGGCCGCTGTGACCACCATATAAATAATGATATTCATTTCCGTGAGCGCTTTCCCTGGTTGGCAGTCACGGAGCCGTTACATCTAGCAGGAGACCTAGTTAATATGTCACTGTGCGAGCACAATGAAGTTTTGTGTGTGTGTGCGTGTGTGTGTGCGTGTGTGCGTGTGTGTGTGTGTGCGTGTGTGTGTGTGTGTGTCTGTGTGTGTTTGGAAGTAAGAGAAAAAGAGAAAGCAGAACAGAGCAGAGTAAACCTGTAGTGAAAGGGATATATCAGTAATCCTATCCAAAACCCAGTGCTATGTTTGTGGTGGTGTCATCTGAGGAACATCATATCAGACTACCAATGTCAAAGGTCACCCCTAGATGCATCGTTCGTGAGAGCACATCTCATTTGGCCATGCATTGCTCCTGATCCCTGATTTCCCAGTGCTCGCTCTGCTGTGACTTTTGTCAGAATGCCTTGGGAACAGAATCAAGGCTGAAGAAAGTGAGAACATTTATCCTTCTTTCCAAATCCCCCTGCTAGCCTCAAAAAATAGAAGAAGAAAAGCACAATATATGCACTTATAAAGGAAGATTGAAGAAGAAGATGACAGTGAAAGACAGACAGATTGAGAGAAATGGAGCTAGAGAAGACTAATAGCATGCACAAATAAACAGAATAGTTGATGAGTTGATCAAATTGTGTGTGTGTGTGTGTGTGTTTATGTTTGTGTGTGTTTGTGCATGAGCAAGTGTAGCCCAAATAGTGTAGCCCAAATTATGTCTCTGCATCTCCAGTTGCGGATGTGTTGCCCAGGTAATACCCTCAGGCACGTTGCGTGTCGACTCGGGTTACCGTGGCTCTCCATCAGGCTGCTATTAGGAATGAAAGACCTTCTCTCCTCCGACTGAGCGCTGGCCACACCTCCAAATCGCCCCCATTCGTCATTTGCACAGAATTGCAATCACCGCGGCTCCACACTGAGACACTGTGCCCCATTTCTCTTGGTGTGACCTGCCATTACAGACCCACACTCTCTTTCCTTCTTCCCCAGTCCAGTGATTTGACCCTGAGCCATTTCTCAGCAACGTGCCCAAGCTAGCTACCTCCAAATGATTAACACATGAGAACTATTTCTGCCCTGCTATGGTTCAAGGCTCCTAAATCACGAACATTTATGTCTCGGCTCCCTGGCCACGTCTCCATATTTCTAGGAAATAAGCCACATGTCCCATCGATGGCAGAGGTGTGACTGTGTAGTGATTCCAGGACTGTAGTATGTGCCTTAGTTTGTCTAAACATGTGCAGAATCTGCTAATGGGTCTGATTTTACAGTGTCCATGCCCAACATCCATCATGTATGCCTACTGTATGCAGGCCTACTGTATTCATCAGAAACAATAGATCTACTGCTAGTGTGGTACCATTTGGACAAATGAGGCAGCATTAAGAAAATAAGTAATAATGATCCATCCTAGTTTCATCCATTTTCTTAGCTATGAAGTGTTTATGCAGAGTCTGGCCATCATAATGAAAATTCTTCATTGTAAGAGTAAAAAGTAAAAAAAAAAAATAAAAAAAAAATATAAGAATTTTAAAAATAATTGCTGATGAGAAAAGGCTGATGTCTTTGCCTACTGTGTTGAGTTAAGCCCTTCACTGAAGCTGATCAACAAAACAAAATCAACAAATTGGATATTCACTGCCAGTTGTCCTGGCTTAGCCAGTGATAAAGTGCAATGTAATGGAAGCTGCAAATGTCATGAGTGGCATCTCAGCTAGCTTTCTCTGTGTGGTTAGCCTAGCGTATCAGGAACATGCGGGTGGCTGCAGAGTGAGAGAACTATAATTTCATCCCTGCAAGAGAGAGCCTTAATACACTCTGTCGCATGCAAAAGGTCAGTGCTAAAGGTCAGTTTGCTCAGGGAAATTGAGCATTGATTATTTTAAGTCTTTCCTCTATGCTTAAAAAAAGACAGAGGCGGCTTAGTAGTTGCAAATGGCGTGTGAAAAACCATTAAAAGTTGGGAATGTACAGGCTAAAGAAAAGTTTGTGTTCACTTTTTGCAGCATCCCTTAGATGAAACTGATGATTTTCTAAGCCTCTCTGGAAATAAAATGTAGTTACACTCTTTTTCTCAGATGACTAGACTGCTGGATGCTACGGTAGACACAAACAAAAGAATGATATCCACTGCAGATGCTGTGCTATTTAGTCAGTCTTTTGACAGGAGAAAGTTCAATAGATTGACTGTTTCATTTCTGACTTTTGCGTAGATTGTTGGGGCATAATTCAAGTCTGCCAATGTTCAGAAGTTTTGTCAAATAAAATACAAGCTCTGTCCATTTGCATGGTTACAATTACAAATGATTATGGCAGGCTTAGCAGGGACCTGGGGAGTAATCACATGATCACAGTGCATAATGGGGGTACAACCTCGCAGAGGAAAATCTTTTTTCCTACCACTTTCTCTTTCCCAATTGCTATGCCACCAGGACAGACAGCAAGCCTTATTTTGCAGTCCATTAATATTTATAAGTGAATTTCATACTTTGTTTAACCTGAGTTGACAGGGTTGACTTTGTGCTGTGATGACAAGCACCCTAGAGGCTAATTGAGCCTGTAACTAATTTCCAGAAATCCACTTGCTTCATGGATACATGCAAAATAGAAAACACAATTTGTCCACTGTTCCATATTAGTTGAGGACAAAGCTCTAAAAGATTTCTTTTCAGCCACCTCTCCCTTTCCAAACAAGGAATAAGTTGGATATGCTCTCCTTCATGCAGTATTAGTAGCTAATAACAATCAGTATGCTAATTGCTAGTTGCCATTTCATTGCTAATATATGGAACTTAGTTTAATTCTCTTTCCTGACAGATTAAAATCTCATTTAAGATCTCCCTTTGCATAACATTGCCATGGATATGCAAATAGAGATTTTTAACAGTGAATAATTATAGTGTAAAATGATGATTCCCTGCTCGCATTAACTTTTTATTTACTACCTGTGGCCTAGTTTGTTTTTTACCCTGAATTATAAACAATCCTTTTGCATTTACAATTTCAGTTTGAGTATTTAGAAGTTATCATATCTCTCCCATTCTGTACATATTGCCCTCTCAATCATGCAAGATGGGACAATTTTCCACATGTGATTTTACACATCTTCTGTTGTTCTCATTTGAGATTGAATTTCGCAACACACAGCTGAGTCTAAAAATGAGTTTCATTTCTTCAGCAATTCCTCTTAGCTTTCTCACTTAATCCTTCCAAACAGTCAGCTGGAACATAACCTATCCCAAACAAAACACAAGAAAATAAACAACCCAGATGAATCCAAAGGTCTTGGCTCCCATATTTTTGTTTTCTTCCCTCATCTGTGTCTCAAAGCTTGGGTAGGAATGAATTTTTCAAAAATGGGAGCAGAGACAGGTAGTGATAGTGCCTTTGGGATTCAAAAGGATTTGTATTATTCCCACTGAACAAAATCCCTCTAATGAGACAGTTTAATCCTTTCACAGAACTTTTCACCATGAGGGTGAAAAGCGGACTTATGGCATTCAGGGTTCAGAACACGTTTCCACAATGGTCCGCTGCACTAATTTCATACAAGAATGGAAATCCATGGCCTCCCACACGAACGGAAGACTCAACTTTTGCATTCCACTGGAGATTCTCACTGCATGCCTGATAAAATTGCCTTTAGAGGATTTTGACATGAATTTATTTAATGCAACTTTCAGGCTAACATCTAACCCTGTCGATTGCTTCTACAACATTATCTGATGTCTCTTGGTACATCCATGAGCCCTGGCTACATTGCTTTGCATCTTCTTTACATTTGTTAGTTTGTCATCAGACATTTAATTTAAGTCAAATGAATGTCATACAGTCTCAGTACTGACTCAGTGTCAGTATAGTTGTGTGCAGTGACAGCCAAACAGTCTGTTTATGGTCTCAGCTTATAGTATTGAGGTGAGATGAGGTGAGGTGAGAAAATGAAGGAAGTGCCCCGCCCTCTGTTTGATCTTCTGGCAATAACTAACCCCCTCAATCACCTTATCTTACAAGCTGCCTAAAAAGAATGCTGAAATCCCAAAGATCCCAAATTTGACCAGTGTGTTTGTCCTGTTGCCATTCAGCTGTCAAACACATGAGCAGCTGAGGCAGCATGTAGGGGTAACCCATGCAGAACTCCTCTGTTTTCACTTTGGTTGTCTATCACTCCCATGGAGCTTACACACTTGACATGATCAGCAGTGCATAAACAGAGTAGCATTGTGCATGGATCATGGTGCATGCCTGTCAAAACACTTTAAACACCTAATTTACATACAAATATATTTGTGTCTAAACAGGTTAAACGATGCACTGTTAATGCCTAATAACACAGGCACACATTTTGGACACACAACCAGAGTTTCCAAAATGAGCAAGATTCAGGAACAGGGGTTAGGATAGCAAAAATACAACCTTAAAATGAAAATAATGTATATAAAGGACATATGGAAGAATCTAGATTGTCCACATCCATAAGCCTACAGAATATGAGCCACTGAGCCATAGAAATAAAGTAATCTTTAGACTTCAAATGAATAGGAATTCATTACATAATTGTGGGCAGTGTTCCCATTTACATGCTTATTGGATTCTTTTCCAGATGTTTTAAGATATTTTGCACCTTCTTGCAGAAGTTCACTGTTTTTGTTATTTTGTGTCTGCTGTGCAGGCTAACATTTGAGCTGAAAGCACAGTTATCGCTCTTCACATCAACAGTATTCCATCGATGAATGATGATGGGAAGCTTTCTATTTTAGTGCCACTTGATCTTCTATTTGACACTGTAGGTCATTTCATTTTAAAAGGCAGATTGAAGCAATGGATGGAAATTTATGGGACTGCTCTGTGGACAGAGACACTAGTTCTCATTTTAGGTTTGTTGTCATAGCAATACGTGTCTAAACACATGACACGGTATGTAACGTATGAAAGCACAAAACATCAGTTACATTGTGTCTAGTGCAAAATGGCAACCTGCTTTCTTTATACTTATGTACATGTATGTGGATTCACATAGAAGGACATTCAGGAAATGTATGGGAGGAGACTTATGGAGTGGTTGATTGACCTAATGGCCTGTCAAATCCTTTCTTAAACCAGTCCTAGGTAACTTGGCATCATATCGACTTCATCAGCATAGTCATATAGCATCATTTTGTACCACAACTCAGCCCATCTTTTAGTGTGTTATATTGGTTAACCTTTATCTTTTTTTAGAATCTCACAAACATAATATAAGGTGATATCTCCCATGAGATTTCAGATGTTCATGTTATCTGTAGAGTGCTATCTGCTGCTCTAACAGCGTGTTGAGTGGTATATAAAGTGGTATATAAATATTTTTAAGGTCTGACAAAGAAAGCGTTATTGTTCTCCAGAGATATTCTCTAATCCTATAAAATAAGTATCCTCTACTGACCTGGAGGATTGCCAGCATTTAAAAGAAAGAAAGATTTGTTTCACACTTAGTGACAGTGCAAAGCAACACAAAGGGCTTCTTATGAAGCATATAGCTCGAGGACTACATGAATCTGAAAGGCTCCCGATTGTTCAGTTAAAGAGCTTTTTTGATTGTAATTTCCACTGTGTTTTTTTGCACCACAAAGCCCAGCAGACTCTCATCACACTGCCTCTAGGGCCATTATTGATCTGCTCCACCTGAAGCTAGTGGGAGACATGATGAAATCCTATGTTAGCAGCATAGATTAGAATGAAAATGAGAGCAGGATGGCTGAGGGTTGGCCTGTGTCAAGAGGAGCAATTTGTTTGTGTCAGCAATAAACCACCTTATTGCCTTTCTGGTCATTTTGACAAATATCTTTGTTCATACTAACTCACAGGTTGTATAATTACAGCAACAACAACAGAAAAACATGTACAGGTAACAACAGGCAAGAATAAAAACATGTAAGTCTAAACCTGAGGTTCCAGACTCAGTAAACTGCATTTCATTTCATACCTGTAACTTGTCAAATCTGCCGTTGACAATATTTATGGTTACGCAATATTTCCACAGAAAAATGTGGGGGAAAAATGTGCCAAGAGTTATCATGGTGTATTTGTTCAACATTTATGAAAACATTATTGAGTTATGCAAACACTGTCACACACAGGCAGTTTAAAGAATACTGTTGCTAGTCTCATCAGCCCCTGGCTAGCAAGCATGTGAGTGTTGTCAGACACACTGTGAAGGAAAAGGGCAAGCATCAGACCTTTACCCATGAGTCTGTGTCTCAGAGGGAACAGATAGCAGACCTACTGCTGTTCCAGCCTCAGCTGCATGAGAGGAGAGCGCCTAAGGAGGCTCATGTTTGATCTGTGGTCAGGTGTGTGCTTGGGGTTTGTGTACAAGTTTGTGTGTCCTTTTTAGGCTCCCACAAAAACACTCCTCTCCAGCTCTAGAGCTTCTCAGATTACAGCTGAAATCTGTGTAACCCACACTAATGTGTTGATTTTTTTTCATCAGGGAATAATTCATCTATGCCTCAGGAAATGAGGGATAAATTAAGCAGTCACAAGTGGATGGCATACAAATGAACTACTAGGAATGATAGCTTGACAAGCCAGACTATAACATCAAAATGTATAGCCTGGCCATGGCCAATAGAAGTTAATTCAAGGAGCGGAGTCAGCAGTTGTCTTTCAAACTGCCTCTGCACACTGATAAGCTGCTACTGCCAGGGTATGTCTAGGCGACTCTCTATAAGGACAGAGCGAAGTGACTGGTTCAACCAAACCTTGGAAGAAGGCCTACTGAGGCTCTATGGCTCGTGGCTATACATACTGGCTGAGCAAAACTATTTGCAACCTCTAGGGTATGTCTAGATTTCTAGGCTAAAGGAATGAGGTACCATCTCTTGATCTTAAATCCATTAAATGCTGTTGTAATTTTTTTTTCTATTGAGTCATAGTATTACACATTAACAAACTGCCATATTTCTGCCTTCCTGATAAATGCACTTCTTGCAATGAATGCAATAGATGGCATACATCTTTGATTTGTCTCTGTTGGTTATTCTGAAATTGATTATTTATGTCACAAAAAAAAAACAACGGGCCAGTCATAGGCATCAGTAAACAGGCTTCCAGAAGAAAACACCAGAATCATTCACTACCACATTTTACCCTGCTAGTGTTCCCACAAATTTTGAGAGAAAAATCCACTGACAGGATGGTAAGCAAAAGCCAGAGAAGAACAAGGGTGTCCATCTGAGAATGACAGAAAAGAGCAAAATAGATGGGGAGAGAGGAGAAAAGAGGGCGAAGGAGGGAAACACAGGAAGGCTACTTGTTCTACAGACTGAGGGGGCTGTCATCCACTGTCACAAAAAGCCAACAAGCACAGTACAGAGAATCTGAAAAAATGGACACATTTATAACACCACAGCAGAATAACACATAGACGTTGTCTTTTGATCACTCAGCAGCAGTACCATTACCAAAACTAAAAGAAATCTGGCCATTCTTAAAATTTTCACAATTGATGCCATTGAACCTCAGTAATAGAATTACTTGGAAGGGTACAAATATATATATATGGGCTACTGTACACAGGCCAAACAGGAAGGAGGCTGAACCAAACACCTATCTTGAAAAGAATAGGGAAATAGAGTTACTTTTTCTGACTGAGTATGAAAAACAACAAAAATATCTCCAAACACAGGCATCATAAGAATCATGCTGCCTGTTCTCTGTCCTTTATTAACAAACACCCCCCTCCGCTCCCTCCAGACCCCCACTCCCAACCCCTTCATTATTTTTTCATTGCTGTTTCTTGTTTCTCTCCCTGGTCTTTTGCACCCACTTGCTTTATCTTTCTTGTTAGCACAGTATTAGCATACCAAGTCAGGGAATGATTTGCTTTGGCCACATTGTATGTTTTCACACACACATAGACACACACATACACACACACACACACACACACACACACACACACAGCTAGTTAAAAGAGACAGAGACTGAGCAGAGATGGGGAGGTAGCGGTGGCCTCACTTTGTGCATGCCACAGCCCTGTGGTGAGACGTGTGGCTGATCTGCCTTGCAGAGGGGTGGAATTCAATAAGACCATTGTTTCCCATTAATCACATCAAGCAGATGGCCGTGGGTGAGAGAAATGAACTAAATGCAATAAAAGCTGGAGAGTGACAGCATTTTTCACATCTGCATTCATTCTACCGATCTATCTTCCATCCATCCATCTATCAATCTATCTATCTATCTGTCTGTCTATCTATGTCTGTCTGGGTATCTGTCTATCTGTCTGTCTGTCTGTGTATCTATCTATCTGTCTATCTGTCGTCTTTCTGTCTGTCTGTTATCTATCTGTCTATCTGTCTGTCTGTCTGTCTGTCTGTGTATCTATCTATCTGTCTATCTGTCTGTCTTTCTGTTTGTCTTTTCAGTTGAATTGTATAATGTTTTACGTCATAACTCTTTGCAAATGGCCTTGCTGGCAGTAGAGCTGCTGTCAGTGAGATAGCACAGCACAGCCCAGCTTCTTTTCTCTTTCCCTCCACTTGGCCTTCCTAGTGTCTGACAGCTCCAATATTAAATAAAGATTTTCATTTAAATGGGAGGTGTGTGTTTTGCATTCACACAATTCAAAATGTAAAGTTTTCTTTCTTTTACATCTCCTAAAAAAACTTGGGATTGTTAAGGCAGATAATTGTTCCAAATTCATCACTGCTCAAGTGTGCTTATCATAATTGTCCACCTTGCACAGTGCATAATTGTGCAGGGAAATGTATCTGCTGTTAAATGAATGCAAGGTACAAAAGGTCATTTTTTAAAATGTAGTCTTGTGCTGTGGTATTTCCACTTGGCACGATAACCTATTCTTCTTGCCAGTGGATTTAACATACTGGTATTGCCAAAACATTGTCAGTGACAATGACGACAATGAGACATGGCATACACAGGAGCATAAACATGAACGAGTAATGCCTAGTTATTTTTAATGTGGAAGTCTGAGGTGATCAAAAATGTACAGCAAATTGAGCAGCATGCAAAGCTCTGTGAGCTGCTGTGAGAACATCAACTATAAACATGTGTGCAATATTAATGGCGAAGAAAGTTTTGCACTTCAGAGTGGAGGGTGTGCTTGCTGGATAGAGTGAGAGGGATGATTTCCCTGAAGAGTCCCTGTAAAGGAATGTGCAGTAAGTAGTGCAACGTTTTGCTTGTTCCTCCTACACATGATATTTAATGGGCTCTTCGGAGACTTCCTTGGCTTGTTTAATGTTTTAGCGTTGAATATGAATAAAATCACATTTGGCCATGGTATTGATAGACTATTTGGAAGCACTGTTCCTTCACAAGACTGACATGTGGCCATGCTGCCATCAAGATGTCACTGAAGATAGCATAACTTGTCATACAATGGCAGTACAGTTACTATCCAGTACGTAACAGTTCAACAACTGACAGCTAACATGATCTGTCATGTCTGGGAATGAGAAACTGATGCAATCACATTGTATATAACACCTGTCATTGATGTCAGTTGTTGATGTTATATTATTATACTATTGTCACAAGAAAGGGTTCAGCAATGGACAATTACTTTGTTGCTTCTATTGTAAAAGTTGCATTGTGCAGTATTCTGAGAAATACCCAATTATGAATGAAATCTATAGGTATTAGTTATGTAATTCTTATGCGAGGAGTGTGTGTGTCTGTGTGTGCGTGTGCATGTGCGTGTGTGTGTGTGTCTGTGTGTGTGTGTGTGTGTGTGTGTGTGTGTGCATGTGTGTGCTCTTGCCTTTTAGCTGGGCTGTGTTCATATGTAGTCTACTCAGGTCGTGCTTTGCCCTTTTATAATTAGGGAAGATCTGTTATGTAACACTGACAAAGCCTAGAACATTTGAAGAGTCTAAATTATGTGGACAAGAACAGCTGCACGTATAGACGAGCAAAAAGAGCCATTCATCACACTCTCAAACTCTCTCTCACTCTCTCAGGATGATCACATATTTACTTCACATACTCTAACAAGAACAGGAGCAAGATGCAGTCTCACCCAATAAGCTGTGAAGCTGAAATGGAAAAGGGAAAGAGAAATGATGTGCTGTTTCTAAGCAGACAAAAGAATGGCATCTACTTCACCCTCAGCTCCCCACTAATGCATCCAGTTTTCAGGAGAGGTGTTTTGGGTGAGAAGCACCAAAAAGGAAGTAAAAAAATAAAATGTGACGTAACAGATGGGATGCATTTTTGTTTAGTGATTATCCAAATTGCATAGCCCACTCGAAAACAGGAGAATGTTGATACATTGGGTTGGTTGATACACAGGGATTTTTTTTGGAATAGTTCTGAAAGGCATTAGCAGGAGAAAATACATCTTGGAGCATTTTGTGCTGACAGTTGTTCCGTTCTCTATCTTTCTGTGTTCTCAGCCTCTCTTATTTAGTCTGTCTTTCTTTCTCTCTCTCCTCTCTCTCTCTCTTTCTGTGTGTGTGTGTGTGTGTGTGTGTGAGATGAGGTGACTAAGTAACCTCCTATAGTGTACAAGTGACAAGTGGTTTTAAACATCACCTTACATAATACTACTCCTCACCTCATCATGTGAATGGACTGCTGGCCACTGATCATCCGATAATCACTGATACAGATGAACCCCTTACACTCAGCGAATAAGTGAACATGTGCATGAGTGCGAGAGTGAGTGAGTGAGAGAGCATGAGAACCATGATGGGTGCATCAGTGTGTCAACACTCCCTGGGGACACTGCAGTCACCAGCACGGGAGTGGCTAAGAACATGTATGCTTGTGCGCAGACATGGGATAATGTCCGACAAGGTGACCAGTTCGATGGAAATAATGGTGAGGTGGAGGCGAATGCCTCCCCTCTGCCGAGTCATTATTTTGATCAAACTGGTCACCTCGAAGGCCGTTATCCCGCTTATCTCCTGTTTGTATTTAGGATATAATTTTATCTATAACTTTCTTTATGTTTAGGAATCATGTGCATGAACTATAAAAGCAAAATGAAGAATAGAAGAGAGGGGGTGTGTACAGCGTGAAATACTTTATTATGGTTGTTATGGTTACCATTCTAGTGCATTGGTATGATTTTTTGGATCTACTTCAACGGTATCCAGTTCTACAAAGTTAATTCCCACCCCATCAGCCAATCAGAAAAGAGAGTCCCATTGTTAGGATATCTATATAAATAAATATATATATATATAAAATGAACATTAGGAATTCCAAGCGAAGTTGCCCACTTTTTTGTTCACTCCTTTCACTCCTTGTTCACTCCTGTGACTTTTCTCTTTCTTTCTTTTTTATTTCTTCTTTCTTTCTTTGGGTGTGTATGATGCATACTAAGTTACTTTGCTCTTGTAAACTTAGCTAACTTCTTTCCTAATTTCCTCTGGCGAGCCACTCTATAGGGAGCTGGAGATCATCTTTATGAGATTTGAGAGAGGGAGAGAGAGAGAGAGAGAGAGAGAGAGAGAGAGATGGATGAGAAGGGGTAGCATGAGAGCAGCTTTAGCACTTTAGTAAGTCTAAGCCTGCTGTACATTTAGTCTACACTAACAACATAAAACTGTGATGTACACATGTTGCATTGTAGATCCATGTAACAATGTAACATTGAAAATTTATCAAATATTGATAACATTTCACAAACATGATAACAGAACTGAGTTGACATCTGAAATGCCTTTGCTGGTTGTGAAATGTTATGCATTTTTAGCTAAATTACCCAAGTTAGGTATAGCAGCTAACAAACATTATGGCAACTTAATGTGACTAAATATTTTTGCTGCTCAACATTTATTTGAAATATCATTAGTATTTAAAACGTTCAAAGGTTTTGTGTTTGGTAAATGTAACAAAAATCATGTGGTGACATTGTAGCTTTTATTGGCAACAGGAAATGGTGGGAGTAGAAGAAAAAGTTGCATCCAGTCCATTGTTTCTCTCCTAATTAAAAAGTACAAAATGAGAAAAGATCAGATTCTTGACTTGTGTAGGCAACAGAAACCAACATGGAAAACTGCACTGTTTATATTGATATTCTCCTGCATGTAGAAAATCATATTTCACTGCATGCCTCACAGGAGCTCCCCCCTCTGTAACCCAATGTGATCACCGCACTTGCTAATTGGTGATAATCCACTAGTTAATGACCCATAACTGGTTCCAGATCGCACCAGCCCCCGCAACATTCATCATGTGCTGTGCTTCAGGACGATTTTCTCTCACCTCATGATTTATTTCTCTGGGATTTACGTGGAAGGGGGGCTGCCAGGGAGATTAAAAGTCAGAGAGGGAGGTGCTCTGTCTAGTTAAAAAATGGTTTAATTAGATTTATCCTGCAACAGTTTGATGCACGCAGGTGGGTCTAGGAGGGTGAGTGGAGGAGCTGAGAGGAGGGGCGAGGCAAGGAGGGAGTCTGGTGATAGGCAGAGGAGGATAGGAGTGAGATGCTCTCCTGCAGGTTGACAGTAATGGAGCATGTGGGCCGTGCGACGTCCGTGTCCATATGTGTTGTCTCACATGGATGGTAGCTTTGAGCCAAGTGGCATCTGTGGTGTTAGTTTTTTTTTTTCTCAATTCAATCTTTCTGGTTCCCTCTATCACTTCCTGGCTTCTTCCCCCCTCTGATGTTTCTATTTTTCTCGATCCCCCGCTCATTTCTGACGTGTCTATCCATCTTTGTCACAATTCTATCACTCTGTTCCTCCACATCCAGCCTATCAATCTCTCCCTGTCGCCCACAATCCCTCACTTTCTCACTTTCACGCCAACTTCCTCAGTCGTTCGTTTCCTCTCTCTCTCTCACTCCCTCCCTCTCTCTGCTTTGTCATCCCATCGCCCTCCATTTCTCCTCCCGTTTATTCAAAGATTCTTTCTTCCTGTCTTTTGCCTCTCTTCTGCCACTCTTATTTCTGTCACCCTACCATCTCTCCTTCCTCTCATCCTCTCTCTCTCCTCATTAAAGGGAATGGAGTTTAACCCCCCCCTCACTACTTCTTTCCTGCTCTCCTCCTCTCCGTCTCTCACCCCTGACATTTGGACAGGGGCTTTTGTGTTTCTGCTCACCTGTGTTGTGTCATCTGCAGAGCAGCTGTGCTCGGTTAGCCATCGAGGGGCTCGAGGGCTTCACTCTGATGGCTTTATCCTCGGCTGTCTGTTAAGAGCTGTTTTGTCTGATCGTCTGCCATCTCGGCTAAAATCACACTCCCCCCTCCTCCAAACCGCTCCACACCACCCCACCCCTCTCCACCCTCTCTGCTCTCAGACTCCCTTCTCATTTTAGCGATTCCTCCTATTCACGCTCCATAATAACCCATGTCTGATGAAAAAAAAAAAACACTGACATCCCAGAGGATCAACATTTTGACATCTTTGCTATGAACAGCAGTCGGCCTCGCTTCTTTTGACAGAGTATGAAAATCAAGCAGTGTGTCTGGTTGTCTGGGATTTCATCTGTGGTGTTAAATGGCCTGCCCTCTGACGCGGGCAGATCATATCCGCACCCCAAGCCAAAGCTGATGAAGAGTGAGGCACTGTTTTAATGAGGACTCGTTTGATGTCTTAACGTGGATGACTGCGGAAATGACATCACTTCAATCTGCGCCGCCAACAAACAGAACACATCATTACCAGAAAACTTGCACTGAAGCGCCCCTATTCACTTTATGGTTCTTATATTCCATTTCTCCTTTTTCTCTCTCACACTTAATCATCATCATCATCATCGTCATCATCATCTCCCTCTCTCTTTCTCTCTCCCTCTTCCTCTCTTCCTCTTCCTGATCTCACACTGGGGGCCGGGTCCTTCAGCATCTGTCTGCCGAGGGGAAGATGCGTAATTATCAATTAATTAGCCACAGTAATTTAATCATAGGGGGACGCAGTGGAGTTCTGACAAAGCAAAACGGAGCAGAGTGGCGGGGACAGTATTATCTGAGATGAGAGGACTAAAGGCTGCACTGTTTCTGCATGTCAGAAGACGGGATAATCCTCCATGAGACTCCGAAGGATTCTGCTGCAATACCACATATGACTCATCATATCTATGTTCCATGTGGACCCCCCAGTGGGGAAGACGCTGGGAGAGAGATGAAATATGAGAGGATTGTGGGACTTTCGACCTCCTCACCAGGGCCTATCATTGAGAGCTGTGAGACAGGAGGATCTCTGAATTGCTGTGACTGGCTGGAGTTAGAATGAGATAGCACAGAAATGGTGTCGCTCCCAGCAGAATGTGCATGGTAATCTGTTCATCCACATGTGTGCATAAGACAACCAGTGAGCATTAATATACAATTACTTTATATGTCCCGGGTGTGTGCATGTGTGCAGGCGTGCATGTGTGTGTGTGTGTGTGTGCGTGTGTGTGTGAACTTGTCTAATTCAAGGGAAAGTGCAAGGGCACATGCAGACATCATGTGGATCTGTGCTCCCCTCTACACGTGATCGAGAATCTTTGCATGTATGTGTGTTTAACTTGTGTGTGTCACTCAGATGTGTGTACATATGCGTGTATGTGTGCACAGTGTGTGCATACATATCTATGTGCCTCGGTGTGTGTGTGTGTGTGTGTGTGTTTATCTGAGCACGCCCCGTTGTCACGGGGCAGTAATGATGGGGACTCGCTGCCTGACTGCGCATCACTAGCCATGATTAGTACCACATAATTCCCTGCCAGTGCTCTGGCATCCCGCCACACAGTTACTCAACTCAAAGGCAGGAACATGACACCAGTGTAGGTTCCCACGCCGATGTTACATCTCACAGATAATGATCTCTGCCACAAAGGCTGATTTCTTCCCTGACCACCTGTTCTGCCCGTTCCACATACACATGAAAGTGTGAATTAGTGACTGAAGTGTGTGCGTGTTTGTGTGTGTGTGTGTAGGAGTACATGCGCCCTTTTCTCCCCTCCCCCTCTGCTTTCAACAGACCCATTTATTTGTGCCGACGTTTAGATTATACTCATCTGTCTGACATGGTGTCATCTGCACTGTGTTTGAACTCCATTACTGAGATGCTGAGGGAGGGGAGAGGTGTGAAGTTCTCGGTCATGTCTGACACGTCTATGGGCGTTGTGAGAGTGATGTGGACACAGTGATGCCAAGATCGGGCTCAAGTTCATGTGCTCTGACCCCATATGGCTATTTGTGTCACTTTTGAGACGTTTATGATTACATGGATGTTAGCAGGAGAAAAACGGCACAAAATGATGGTTAGAGCCAATATGGAGAGCTGACAGTAAAGAGACAGACAGATGTTTATGTCAGTGAACTGTAATGAACACAATAAAACATAACCATGTGTGAGTTAATATCCTTGTGTTTGCAATCAAAAGAGTCAAAACAGCTTTTTTGTCTGTAGTTAAAATTGAAAACACAGAAATGTCTTTACAGAGTATTAAAATTTTGGCACCGGCAGGGTGGAGATGAGATACAATAAAAGGCCAGAGAGCTGCTCAACTGCAAACATTATAATGCAGCTCCGAGTCTGACAATCTATTCAGGAGGAAAAAAGGAAGAGAAAGAGAGCAAGAAGGAGAGAATGGAGGAAAAAAAATATGACTTCTGATAACTTCAGTAATGAAGTCCCTGCCCATGCAATTACCTTAGCCTCCTAAATTCTCTCCTTCCAGGTCCCTGAAGGATGGCAGCCAATTATTGGTCCTAATTTAATGGGATTCTACTACAACGGCTTTTCAATTTAGCACTGAGGCTCAGGCCGAGCTGCACTATGTCTAAAAAGCATAATTGGGTCTTGTCATTGTCAGAGGTAAACACTTCAGCCAGAGCGATGAAGCCTCCTTCCTTTCTCAATTTAGGCAGTGAATATTTTGGGAGGACATTTGGATTGACAATGCAGGGCAGAGTTCGACAGGCCACCAAGTCCGTGTAGCATTTCAAGTTGCTGTCTTACGGAGTTTATTTTTGTGTTGCTCCTGTTGTGGTGCAATTTGTTGCTATGGAGCTTGTGATACCTCATGTGGGGTTAAGACGTGATGAATGTGGCTGTGTGTTGGAGAGCTGTAGTAATAAATGGCAGATTTAATGAGCTGCTGTTGTTTCTCTCTGCGTCTGCAAGCCCACCGCCTCCGCTTTTTTCAGTGGCCATTACCAACAAACATGATGGTGGAGTTCACTCTCTTGTTTACTCGAGTGACGAGTCATCGCCACAGTTGCAGAAGATGTGAGTCCATGCCATCATGAACAGGACACACTAATTCATCCAGGCTCCCACAACAACAGACATTAAATCACACTGACACAGACTCACATATGCACAAACACAGAGTGATGAAGAACAAGGATGGGTCACTGAGTGTCATGTTTAGCAGCACATCAGTGGTTTAACAAGACAGTTCTTGAGAAGCGAATCCCTGTCCAGCTTGTGCATCAGCAGGTGTCTCTGTGATACTGTATCACCAATGGCTGTATGCCTTGACATCATATTGTCACACAAACATATCCAGAACCAACAGACAAAGTCATACACCTTTTGTGTTGCCTGCAAAGTATGTATGCTGTAGATCAAACTTCTAATATGTGTTTGGTTAGATATTACTTAGAGCTATGAAAGCTTTCAAATTGTGAGGGCCAGCTTACTTGAGTTTAGCTGATTGTCTAATGGTTTTACACTATTCCTCATAGATAGGCTCTGATGAAGTTGGTGGTGAAATATCAGAAATATGAGCTGTAAAACTGATTCACTGAACGGTTTCATCTCTCCTACCAAATTGCTTGTTAGATTGCCAGTTTGAGCCCACATAAGTATTTGGAACCTTTACAAACGTTGACATGCTCTCCACAGCTGTCATCACCTCAAGTCTTGTCTCCTTTAAAACTATTTTCTGCTCTAAAATCAGAAATCAGAACAAAACAGTTTTTTAAAGTTCTCTCTCTCTCTCTCACTCTCTCCTTAGAGCTTATTTTCAATGGACTGTCAGATATAAATTGAGTTCCATTCAAAATCAATGGCATTTTGAAAAGTCAAACAGAAGTTTGAACAGATGGAGTTTTTGAAAGTTGGCTTATTTTTATCAGTGCTTTAAGATTACCATCTTGGCCATTTCTGAGTTTTATCACCAACTTCAAAACAAGAGGCTCAATCAGTGCCCCAGGCATAACTTGACCTAACCAAAGCAAACAAAATCAATAATGGACACTTTCTTACAGTTCGTTCAAACAAGCCAAGCACGTGGATAACGACACTCTGCCTTTTGTTGACAGTAGGTGACTAACTGTAAGTATGCCTAAAGAAGCACAGACTTTGACAATTTAGTCATGAAAAACAGAGAGCGAGAGAGAATGAATCATGTATTGAATGACTTGGAAACAAATGTCTTAGCGCATCAGGGATAAAGGAGACATCACTAGACTAAGCCAATAATGGACAGAGGTTCAGCCTCATTAGTATGCACATATCAACACACAGCCTGATGACAAACCTCTATCAACTCAATCAGTTTATGGGCTTATGGGCCTTCTGTCATCGCTGCGTAAATGTCTTCTCACTTTGGCACAAGGCAAGTACCGGCAATCAATACAGTTCTATTAGCATGTATTAAATTTTTCCATCAAGTTGAATAAGCAACCCGTGGTACTGCCTCAACCATTGCCTCAGTATTGTTGTTGATGTTGTTTCTATTATGAGTGTTACGATTTGTGTATACCTGAATATGTGTGTATTTCTTCATAGAGGAATGGTAAATGAGGCTATATGAAGGTATTTTATGATTGGGGCCAGATTCACAGAGAGAGATGCTGAATAATTGATGAACAAACACATTAATGTGAGAAGGCTTCTGGCACCCGTTTCAGCTCTCTTTAATATTCTATATTGGATCAGTGCACAAATTGCTCTGTGTTATTGCTGAATTCATTTAATAAGCCCGAAACTCAGCTTGTGTAAATGAGATGCTGCCGATTGCTGTGCATTCAGCCACTACGACACACATAGACACAGACAAAATAATAATAAAAAACACATTAAGATTTGTGCCATGACTCAAGAGGAAGAGGAAATCATTTAAAACTGACATGGAATAATGTGTCTTTTTCATATTTTCTAAACCACTGTTAATGGGTCTAGTGGACTAGAAAAAACAGACAGATTGGACTTTCATCAATCCCATCCTCTGAATGCATTTCCCCCCCCCAAAAAAACTAACTTCAAGCTGAAAATAAAAGTAACTGCACAATACTGAATGACTGTACCATGTATCAGGTTATGGACAATTCCACGCTATGGATGTGACAGAACATGAGCAAGTAGCCCTATTTATTAGGCCTATAAATATTTTCAAACTGCAAATTCTCAAATTTCATATCATTCACATAATACAGATGCCTGCCATTTTATTTGACATTATGGATGTAACAAAAAAGTCAATTCTCCATGGAACTGCACACATTTATGTACTAGTGGATCCCTTCTGTTTCCTTGAAGTTTGGTTTTTGCTCTTGTTTTGTTTTCAGCACTGGCATCTGTACTCATCATGAAATGGTGTGTAATGGCGAGACAGCTGAGCAGAAGAGAAACAGGCTATTATTCCAACTCATTCTCACTGTCAGTGTGAGGTTTTGTTGTATCCCCTGGACAGAGAGACAGAGAGAGAGAGAGAGAGAGAGAAAGAGCGAGAGAGAGAGAAAGAGAGAATGCAAAGACTGTAGGAAGAGAGAAGAAGGTAAAAAGAGGAAAGTGAAGGGTAATCAGGTCAGATGGGCTTCATCGACCTTTTCTAACAAAAGCAAAAAGTTTCCAAAATTCTTGTTGGTTATAAATGAGTATCTGCCTCAACTGTCCTGTGGTGTATAGTTCAAAGTGCAGTTTTAAAGCCATGATCTGCATTCATCGACCTTTTCTAACAAACGCAAAAAAGTTTCCAAAGTTTCTATTGGTTATAAACGAGTATCTAGCCCAGCTGTCCTGTGGTGTATTGTTCAAAGTGCAGTTTTGAGGCCATGATCTGCATACAGGTCCGATGGTCTTTCCTATTTTGAATTACTAATATTAAACTAAACACACTAACATGACTAGAATCTTAAGTAGTAGATTCTGGGACTTCTATCGATGATCGTCATTGTATCTCAGTTGAAAATGATAGTGTTGGTGTGCTTGTACACAGATATATAGGCCTACAAAGAGTTCCGTGTAGTCTCCCTGAAAACACTGTGTCTTTTTTTTTTGTTGTTGTTTGCTGTTTTGGGTACAATACCTCAGGGACGGCTCTCCACATTATCCACACAATATGTTACATGTGATCATAGAGCTGGATTTGGAATTGGATCACTACTCAATGTAATACGCATTGATTACAGCAAGACAATGCTAAAGGCATCATGAGCATCACTGACAACAACAACAGCTGTCATATATCTGGCCTTCTTTGTGAGTGATCAAGGAAGCCTCCACGTTTCACTGGAGGATGAAATAGAATCAAATGGCCTGTTATGTAAGTGGACTGGAGAGGTGGAGGAGAGCGAAGTCTATTACAAAGTGTATTAAACAGATAGATGTGACAGACAGACAATCAACTTAGAGCAACTCAGACTGGGAGTGGAGCATCAGACAACATGCCACTTCTCTCCGCTCCTTTTCTGTCTGATCGCTCTCAGTCGACTCCCTCCTCTCTTTCTTACAGTATTGAGGCTCTCAGATCGCCCTTTCTTACACAGGAAATGGAAGAAAATCTATAATGAGCCACTTCATAAATTCTAAAGGAAGAGAGAGGCAGAATCAATTACTTGGCTGTAAGAGTTTTCGTGCCCTGAATGAACTCTATTTGAGAAATCTTTTTTTACCTGTCCCAGAAGTCTCTCTCTCTCTCTCTCTCTCTCTCTCTTTCACACACACACACACACACACACACACACACACAACACACACACACACACACACACACACACACAAACCAGTGGCAATAACAATATGAAAGCAAACACAAACAAACACATAACAATAAGAAAGTGAGCACCAGCAATTCACTATCACTACACTGATTCTCTTCCCACCTTTTCACTTCTTTTATTAGACTGATCTGGGTTTGTGTTTTTACTTTTCAGCTTTTGGAGATTCATTTATTACAGTTTTTGCCAATCGTTTTTCAAACTGGTCTCAATACAGTGTCCACCTATTCAAAACTCTTCATACAGTGTGCTCTACCAACACACATCTGAGCACATTTGCTGCAAAATGCACGACAGCCACCAAAACTCTCATACTTCACCCAAATTTACTAATGCTGTCGTATCTATAGCACATGCTGTTACTCAGCAAACACATCAATGGCGGTCAATGTGCAGTGAACATGAGAATGGTAACAAATTGAAACAAAACACATAAAATATAGCATTTCTCAAACAGTTTGACTTAGATAAACTTTGTTTCATATGTTATGTGCAGTATATCTTATCTTATACATATTTTGAGTGAATATTGCAATTGTAACCAGTGACATTTTTATGTATTGGTGTACCTCTGGCAATAGATGAAAATGGCATATACAGTCAGTGACTGAATTAATATTTCTCTGTATCTGTGTAAACTGAGGTAATGCGCAGATGCAAATCACAGTAGAACAGTGGCTGTTTCCTTACTGTAATACGTACAACTTGGGAAGTACCTCTGCGAGACTCCTTTGTATCAAGTGAATTTGTGTGTGTTTGACTTTTTAGCTCACTTTATTATGTGGTTTACTTTAATGATGGCTCTATTATGTAAAACCAGTACAGTAGTAAGATGTCCACACATTAGCAATGGCTACAAAAAAAAAAAAAAAAAAACAAGACTTTCTACAAGTTGTATGCTGTAGTGTAGGAGTCAGTGGTTTCACTATATTTTGTAATTCACAGTAGGCTATTCTCTAAGTGTAGTATATATTGGATTATACAACAGTTAGGTCTGGTCGTACTATATAGCAATTTCTGATTGGAGGAGATACATTCTACGCATCACTAGGAGTAAGGATATCCCATGATATATCATGGGTGACTCTTCACAGCTAATAATCACTCTGTGATTTCCATTGAGTTGACTGATGTGACGTTCCATTTATTCAAGCCATTGATTAACTGTTGCGTTGCTTGGAACAAGTTTGATAAGGACCGGTAAAAAACGTAATTACTAGTGGTTGACTTTAATTATCATATTTTATTCTGATCAGGACGGGGCAGTGACTAGAGTGGGAGGCAGTGAGTCTGCCTTCCTGAGTCTGCATCTTAGTTGCTTATTCAGGGGGAAGAGCTGGATTTTCATATTTTTTTGCATGCTGCTCATTTTTAATTCTCTCTTGAGTGGGTGTTGTGGCGGCAACTCTTGAGAGAGATTTTTACAACAAAAGTTAATATTGAAAAACCTTGAGGCTTCCCAGTATTTGATTTATGGGGTCTATGTATAATCGCCCACAGACTCCCAAGCCCTTTGCTGTTCTAAAAGCACCTAAAAATTCTCAAGGGGGTTGCTACGTATCTGTATTTTACATTCTATTTAATGATGCCACTTAATCTCTACAGAATAGGGAGGGTTTTATTTGGAGAAAAACTGTTCATTACTGACTACTTCTTTGAGGTTATCTAACAAACTAAGTAAGTTTGGTTTTATAGCACAGTGTTATGCACAGAGCACACCACAAAGAGCTTAAAAACACACATAGTTGTCTTGAGTGTGGATGAGATGTTGGGGATGATCACAGTGGCAGTGAAATAGTAACAAGAACCTTTATTTCCACGAAATACAGGTTTGTTCATGTTACAAGATGAGAAATGTGCATGTGCGATCAAACGTTTACATGACTGTTCAATTGGAATAGGAACGGAAATAAACCACCCCTTTAGATCCGATTAAATTTTAATCGAATCAGAAATTGCATTCCAATCAAGGTGTTTACATGGTTCATTGTCATTCCAATTGAGGTCTTTTGCCATTTCTAATCGGATTAAAATTGTCCATGTGAACGTAGCTAGAGAAACCTCTGACCAAAAACTGAAAGTGGTTCATGGCTCAGGAGGATGGATCCCATATGTCAGTCCCAGCAGAGAGGGTTAAGGTGGATTTTTGCTCGCAGGGTCATGTTGATCTTTGATCCTATACATTAAAAATGAATGCAAATAATGTAGGTGCATAGCACATATATGTAATGAGTAATGACATACAGGAATTGAACAAAACATCACATAAAATGACAAAAATAAACAAATCCATAGTGCCCTTTGGAGTGTAGAGAGACATCAGTGCCTTTATTTCTGTATAGTATACATACCGTAAGTATAATAGTCCTCATGCTTCCATCTATCTATGTTAAATACTATAAGGCAACATTTTTTGCTATGCTAGTATTCTTGTGGATAGCTAACAATCCAATCGGGCAAAATAAACACCGAGACAACAGCTCTGACTTAAAAACTCATTATGCAGTCTGTCTGCGACCAGTGCCGCTATCTGATCCACATTCTTTGAAGAGATGTGTCTCTTTCGGCCCAGCCCCTTAACATCACAAGTTCTCATTTGAGACGACAAGAATGCGCCACTGGGAAAAGAGATCAAGGATCAGAAACAAGTTAGGAAAAAAAGAAACTTTTTTTTTCATGCCACAGTTTGAAGCTGAAGGTGAGAGAAGGATTGCATGTGTGCCTGCGTCTCTGTTCAACTGATTGAAGGGAAAGTGGTGGCTTTGAAGAACAGCGTGGGGATGCCGCCTGCGTCTGAAGTGGCACAGGAAGAGGATCTACACATCACAGATGGGAGATGCATGTGTAATGTGTATGTGTAACAAAAATACATGCAGCATTTGAAACATCATGCAGAAGACCAGAACGTCTTCTGTCCAATACATGACTTCATAGTAAAACATTTAAAGTGTCCACATATTAGAGGGTACCGAGGAAATGCAGAGGTCAAGAACAGCCTCGCTGCATTAAGAATGTATAACAAGCTTTATTACATGCAAAAAGGTTATTATTGACCTTCATTAAATGTGCACATTGAGTTAAGACTAGGCCTATAGACCCTTGTTTGAGAGCATAAACAAACACATGCATGTGGTCAGTGACACAAAGTTGTGCTGTATTGTGTGTTTTTAGCTACATGTTGCTTATTTTGTTGCCATTAGCTGTGTTGTACACTTTAGCCTAGCTTTTCATCTGTCTGTACACTCACACCAGACACACAGTGTGGGCACCTCATGCATAGATTCAGGAGTTCTGTGATGTTATCCTGTTGTTGGTTTTTGCTTTTAGCTAAATTGCTCTAATTCTGAACCCATATTTGAAACTTTAAACGTATCAGTATACCTCACTGTCAACAGAGTGCAAACAGATGTTTTTTTGATTGTTTGCGTCTAAGATAAATAATGAGACCAAAACAGTTAAGAAAGGGGAGTAGATGATTTGTTTGTGGAGGACACATGATTTTCACACTTGAACGTAATCTCCGCCCCAGGCACAATCAATCATTGTGTCAACAGCACTGCAACAACTCTATCCACTTAATTGCTGTTTACCATTAAAATGCCACTCCAATCAAATTGTGTAGATGCAAGAGTAAAAGTAGAGACATCACATTGAAGTTGCCACTTAGACAATGACATTAATACCTGATTGGCCTGATCATCCATCATCTATCTGGGAGTGCGTTTCTATTGGCAAGGATGGAACTCCTAATGTGGACAACAAAACAGCATTCACATGATCAGCAGCAGCACACTCAAGTGTCTCTCCTGCCAATCCCAATCTACTGTGTGAGCCAGAGATGGAATCATATCACACGGAACATGCAAGCAAATTAGGAGTGCTTTGGAAAACAACAGGATTTTAACTGATGCTAATTCTGATGAATCATGAGTGCTTGGTCTTTATGAGAGCCAGCTGGGTACTTTGTGCCTGATAAAATGCATGAGCTTGATTCTAGGGAATGTAATGCACTAAGTAATCTTCATCTCTGTAAGTGTGTGTGTGTATAAGAGGCAAGAATTCTGTCTCATCTTACTGAGAGCAAAACAAAAACAAACATCACAACCTAAATCCAGATGCAGCAGGTTGTTATTTCAACATGCTAAAATGTTTCTCTTCCTCACTTTTTTCTGACTGATGAGCAAGATTAAGATCGAATGCTTTGTAATTGCAAATATAGAGTGTTTTGTAAACCACCATTCAGATTAGTTTAGATGTATAGCAGAGAATCTATAATGTGGGTGAGTAGATGATCTATACTGTGATGACTATGAAGACCCTATTTCTTTGAGCATACAAATATATAAATATTTTTTTGATATTATGGTCCTCCATAGGTCCAATGGGCGTCTTCTTAACAAATCCCAGGCTTGTTAACTTTCACCAATTACCTCTATTCATACCAACTTGTATTGCCATGATTTCAGCATTCATGATGAGAACTACAAACTAATCCAGTCACTTCTAATGCTGATTGGCATTCATTAGTTGGACTCTTGGCCCATTTTGAATCCTACAGATCAGTTCCAGAGCGCAACATATACAGTGACTGCATGGGGTTGACAAAGCTAGCCTACTGTCCTGTCACATCTGATTACACTTTCATCTCATCATCAGACCCTTAATTAGCTGGAGCAGTTGTGACACCGCAAGGAAGCAACAGGTGAAAACAGCCGGCATTATCCCGAAGGAGCGCAGTGGGAAACGCTGTCGTTGAACAATCACCCAATACACTGAGACCCCTCTCCTGAAGGACAGATTTAAATTGGCTTGTTGCGTTTAGTGGTTGGCTGGCACCTCAATTAGAGTTCCTCTGATTTTATTAGGGATCAATGGCAGCTCCGTTAGGGGCTCACCGGAGTGTGTGTACAGTATCCAAAGATTGGCGACTGTAGACAAGCCAAGTCTATTTATCTGCTTCAAGGGTACCCTGGCTGGTTGGTTTTCTGTGTTTCAAACCCAATTTTCACTCCCGCTGCCTCACTCCAAAGTAGCTCCAACAGAAGGAGAGGGACCTGAGAGGGCTTTTTTTGCCTCCTCACCTGCTGTCCTCACATGCCCCATTTTCATACCATTTTACCTGCTTGAGGGGGCAGGCCAGTGTTCTGCAAGCTACTCAGGAAATGCTAACTAAGCGACCAGTTACTCCATATCAAATGAAATTTCACTACTCTGAAGCTACCTGAAGACAAAATGTAGCAAGCTAAGTTACAAAAAAATGTCAGAAGTAGTTTACTACATGTAAAGCTACTTTATAGTTTATATAAAAAAAAATGTTAATTAAAATAAATATTTCTCTGTGGTTTCAAAACCTTAGAGCAATATCTAATGTTTCTCATGATGTATACAGCATTTGGACTAGTTTTGCTAGTAGGCCTAAACTTTCTAATATGATTTCACTTTTAGACTTTAATGCGCACACGTGAGTGATAGAAGACACACGGTTGATTTTTGTATGCACATTCCATACACTGTGGACATTTTTATCAATTAGGTACCTCTCATGCAACAAATGCATCACACTTGCTGGATCACTGCAAAGAATGCATGGCCTAGATGTAGGATTTGCTACTGTGAGCTGACACTACATGGCCAAATAAATAACTAAGCTGTCAGATTCAGGTTACAGGGAAGCTGGCATGTCATGCTGCTTCAGCTGGAACTTGTCTTTGTCAAATCATTATTGTACTGTATGTCTTGTCTAAATTTTTGTTTACACTACAGATCAGCTAAGTTAATATTAACTGTCATGCTATCTGGATTAAGAGACTGCTAGGCTGGACTGCACAAACTACTGTTGTGCTAGACTACAGTGCTAAGGGAACACTGTGATGCATCTCCCCTCTGCGTCATATGCTTGTGGAGATTACACAATGCTTGTGGCGATTACACACTGTGCTCCAAAGACAGTCAGCAATGAAACATGTTTTGTGTTGTGTTACTGTCAGAGGCCTGTCTATCGAATTGCCGATCTGCTATTTGGCTTTTCAGCATCTGGCTTCAGTACCCTACTCTTAGAACAGCTGGCCAGCCTAGTCACTTCAAGATCACTATGTCTTACATGGTTTCACATCAGGAGCTGCAACGGATTGAGTGATTTGTGTGTCTGTTCCCTTTGTCTATGTCTGTTTGAAGTATAACACGACAGGATGCAACAGCAATGTACAGCTGACTGGCGACTATCAGGGATGGATTACATGTTGTACCCAGGATCTTTAGAGGCCCTTCTTCATGGTGCAACATGTGGAGCCAGTAGCCTGAACACCCAAACCACCACCACCAACAAAACAGCCTTTAATGCAGTGTTTCTCAGTCTTGAGCGGGCCCCACTTGAGACATGACAGGTGGCATGGGACAAACTAGAGGATTTTTTTGTTTTTGAGGTGGGGAATGACAGAAAAAGTTACAGCCAAATTTGACTCATGAAAATAAGCTTCTTTAGCAAGTTCATGTGAAGATTCATTAACTAATACTAAACTAAACTAACTAACTAATAAATTAATTAATTCCACATCTCACTACACACATCACACAACAATATTAACATAATATGAACTATTTTCTATTTTTCTATTTTTTGTTTATTATTTACTATTTATGAAGTACTTTTTCTGACCTTTAAGGCACTTTAAGGTCTAATTCAGTGTATCTTTTTTAAGCTATTGTCAAACAGTGCGGGCTCTTTGGAAATAAAATGAAAAACTTTTCACTTTTAGAAAAAAATTATGTGGTTTTAATGCAACACATTCGGTGGTTAAATAAGCCAAAACATGCATTTTGATTAAGGCACATTTTATCCACATACTTTACAAGACAAGAGAATAACAATTTAGGTGCTGTTGTGAACTGTCATGAATTATAGATAAACAGAGGCACATCATTATGGGAAAAATTGAGGTGTAAAGGTGATTTTGTCAGCATACGCATTTTTTCCACATAAATATTAATGGTACATGAATATGGATCATTGTACAAAAAATTTCATTTGAAATGATGCTCAGGCAGTGTTACAATATTAGGAACCATGCAAAAGGGCCTGATGCAGAGTGAAATACAGAGCTTGGCAACATGTAGGAGACAAAATGTACAGCATTTATTTCATTTGCAGTTGTTGAAAACTTTTTTGAGAAGGATACCTTTTCCAAAAATTAATGTCTTTCGTGGCATTCAAAGCACATGTGCGGAGAGCAGTACAGTCACACTGTCACTGTATGGCTAGTGCATTATAATGAAGAGTCATATTCTAAGAGAAACTGAGGATAATTATCTTGTGCCAATTTCCAGCTTAGTAAAGAACTAAGGGTTGAACGGTATTAGCATAAGCTTCTTTCTCCTTCATTTAGACACCCTCCCCAAGGAGGAAGTTTGGTCCAATCTACAGTCTTTGACTAGTGGCTTCACAAGGGACTGTGGGTAGCCTTTTGATGTCCCTCACAAATGAAAGGGAAGGATTTTGAAGAACTGGTAAACAAGTAAAAATTAGGTCCACAAAGTCTTTGTTTGGTAAAAAAATTTAGAATATTCAAAAAGAGCTCTATTATTTTTTCATCACATATCTTTATTTCCCTGACATCCCTGATAATGATTTCATAATATGGCTAACTGGACTCTTTTAGCACTCATTTGTAATTCATATTGGTAGAACCTTGCATTGGAAGGAAACAAAAGTAGCACTACAAATGTAGGCTATCTGTAATATGTGAAAAATCTCATTAGCAGTGCTGGAAAGACCTTTTTAACAGACCACTGTTTGATGACAATTCACATGTCGCTGAAAAGTCTGTCGTTAACCAAAACAAGAGCATGGAGCATATTTCAAATGGCTTGTTTTAAAATTCAACAGTCTGGGCAACGTCCCAGTAAACAAAATCCAGTAGGCTACAATCTGCACCATGTCTTAATGTAACATGCAGTGTGAAACAGAGAAATATCAAAAGAAACACCTTGTACCTCGGATCACTGACAATACTATGTGAGTCATAAAATTCGAAATGAAAGAAGTAAAATCTTTCAGTATTCACTCTATTTAATAATATTAATAAAGAACAGTGGAAGATCGACCACAGAGCATTGCTGCTTCATAGAATTAAAAAAAACATGACATTGCACTAGAATAACACAAACGGCATCATTTTTATGTGATAAAATATGAATGTCTTCAGTTTTCTACTCCAGTGACATAAAGCAAAAACATTTCTAGCCTGAAATTGTTTTAATTTATAATTAAATAGCTTTAAATATGAAAAGTAATGTTTTGTTAATTGGTTTAGCACATTTGAAAAATCTTCCTAGAAGGAAGGAGGTGAGAAGAAAAAAGGCTGTCAGATCCTGTTTCTGTGCTTTTTTTGTCATCTCACCCACATCTCACAGGAGACTGCAGTCAAAATCAGCTCCTCTCTGAAGTGTGTGTCTGGCATTCCAGAAGAGTAGAAAGGACACCACACACGGCCAGCGATTCAACAACGATTTTTGGCATAATGCAGTGGAATCTATTAAAGTGAACAGAGCAACACACACGGCCAGTGGAACGACAGAGCAACAGAGTGACAGAGCGACCATCGCTGTCGCTTTCCTACCCTTTTGATTCTTCTAGGTGATTTTACACATCATAATAGAAAACAGCTGTCAGGCCAGGTAGCCTAACTACTGGTCAGCTGAGACTGAGTGGGTGTCACATCTGTGTATGGATCAGTATTGGCTCTTGTTTTCAAAAACTATCCATAATTGCCTGATTCTGAATGCCTGATTTGGACAGAAAAGTTCACGCTCATTTACGCTTTAGACCTAGGCTACTTTTATTTTAACACACAGAGACACCCACATGAATTATTTTACTTTGACACAATGAAATAACTTAGCCTTGGCTATACTGTAATTTATCTTTCTTACAAACGCATCAAACAATAAGCTTCACATTGCTGTGTTCTGGAAAGCCCCATGATAAATGCTTTGTCCTATGTCGCATAACAATAAAACTTTCACTAAATCCAAATTATTAATGATGGTAGTGAAAGGCATTTGTGAAATATAAGCCTAGGGTAATGTTCAGTTTAGGCCCATGCATCCACTTAAAGGGATCCCTGGCTATTAAGACATATTAGCCTCATAAGATTGGCCTTAGTGTCAGCTACAAAAACATGATATAAAATGTTTTTGGTTTTCTTAAATGTTTAGAAAATCCTTTCATTCTAAGCTGCCATAGTTGAAAAAAGTGTCATTATCTGGTTGCATCTAACCAAGGTCCAATCAAGGTGCAGCAATCAATTTTCATTCATAAGCCAAACTGCCGTTGCAAGCGAATGATGCTAAAACCTTGTCAAAGTTATGCTGTCCGTGTGTTGTCATCTCATTAGTGTGCAATAGCCTACAGTCCAAACAAACAGCAAAGACGAATTTTGAACTACTAGAAGAGAAAAAGCGCTTTACCTACGAGGTGTAAAAGGCACTTTACCTACGAGGCGCGCAGCCTATATTGCCGAGCCCAGTCCAACTTCTGTACGAGCCCACTATGTAATCCATCAATTTCAACAAAGTAAAGTAATTGTATTCTGATTACCCAGACAGTCACCTATAATATCTGAATATGACTAATACCGGTAGGCTATTCTGTAACCCTCCAGCAGTGCCCATAATGCAAGATGTCTACAGCCGGTCTTTACACTCACTGACACAAACATACTCCCTGGCGGTGTGTGATGGCCTTAACCTGCTGCATCATCCACAAAGCAGTGCACAACACAGGAGCCCATCAATTTTGGTCAGTTTCAGGCATCATCTCAACAAAATCTTGTCTGTAACTCTGTAACTCAGCAACGGTCAAATGTACAGTACTTCTCACAGATTTTTATGCTCTACCTAATGGATGGCAAATGGGCATGTGAGGTCAGGCAAATGGATTTCAGATGCTATCAGCAGCCACCAAAGGGAATACTTATGATAATCAGACACCTGGAAACCTAGCCTTGAGCTGTGTGTGGATTTCCAAAAGTATGGTACCTTTTAGTAGTTTGAAAGGAACAAGCAACTTTATTTGCACTGCATGGAGGCTAAATGCTAGTCTGCTTAGAATATTAAATTGCAGTTATTAATTACAAAAAAACCTATTCATTCTGATTAATAACATTTATTCCACACAAGAGTTCAATAGGTTACCACAGTAAAACATACAGAAACAAGTATAAGCTTTGTAAAAAGTATAAGCTTTGCATGGTATTACCAAAAAATGTATGCATATTTATGCTCCTACATCCAGTGGAAGCAAATGTTCTTCATTTGCAGTTCATAATCACACTTCAGTCTTCATCACAGTCACACTTAAAACTCTGGCATGCCCTTTGTCATTTCTAACACTGAGTGACGGAGTTGAAACTCAACAAATGGAGTGACTGTCCATGAACAAGGACAACCTCAGATGTAATGAGTGATCACCCATGGAATGAAAGTTAAGGTCAGGCACAGCGTGTTCGCTGCTCTTTCCTTCAACTGCCTGAACTGTTTGCAGAGCTGAGCTCTGCCTGTCATTGATTTTCCCGCAGTCTGAGCCTTTAACCACAGACAGACAGAAAATGGGTCTGTATTTGTATTAATGAGCATGCCCCTGGAAGGTATTCACATTCAAATGGGCTTGAGCAGGCTCAGATAAAGTGGCAGCTACAGAATGCTGAATCTTTTTTAAGCATGGATCTCAGTGACATGGAAGAAAGTGTTTCATCAAACCTGGCATCTAGGGTTCAACCAGGAACATGCACAGCACTCACTTTAAAAATGTACATCCAAAAAGAGCATTTTCAGTAAAAGCATAAAATAAAACAAGCAAAAGCAGCACAGATGGCTGCTGTGGGCTAATCCTCATAATACACAACAGGTCCATGCAACAGGGACATAATTGTGGAAGTGGACAGAGTTGAAGACCTATAATAGCTCTCAACTGATTTGTACACCTTCAACCTTTTTCCTAGAGTGCATTGTAAATGTACTAATGGAATAGGTTGTCACTACTCAAAAACACCCACTTACCTTGTGTGTGGGTGTCTAAAAACAAAAAGTTTTTAGACACCCACACACAAGAAGAATTTCCTACCTTGCCATTACCTGTGCAAGTCCATAAATGTTATAATAGCAATAAACAACTTGGTACATGCGTTGTTGGTCAACAGCCGTCAACAAACCCATTGAATAATTGAACCTAATCTTGATAATGGGACAAAAATGTATGTGTATGGCTACTTACACAAAAAGTATTATTACACATCAAAACACTAAAACTGAGAAGCCAATCCAGTTTTTTTAACATGCTGTCTTGTGTTCAGGGAATTGGTACTGCAGTGAAGGACACATCCAGTGTTTATGAACATATGTTACATGCCAAACAACTTGGAAGACGCTGGTTAGATTTCAGTTCCAACTTTAGAGAATTTAGTTTAGTAACTCTGACTTTCAGTGGCAATCCACTGAACTTTCTTTCAGAAAAAATCAGTATTTTCCATGAATACCACCCTGAATACTAAAGTATGGCCATGAAAAGTTTGTGCTGACTTTCCTCTGAAACAGTTAGCTTCAACCCCTTCCCCGCCCCACCCTGCATCTGAACAGAGGTCATTTTTATTTAACCCATTCTCACAGGAGACAGACAGCACACAAGCCAGAGAATAAAAGCAAAGGAAATATATATATATATATATGAATATTACCATAGAGTCTTCTTGTGCTGCTCCCCATGAGATATGATTACTGGACAGGATTTCTTGTTTTGTGAAGATGAAAAGGGTCTGACCTGGCCTCAGATGTAAATATATTACTTATGTGCATTTCTCATAAATGGCACCATAAGATCAAAGAGCGTTTACTTTAAGAATTTCTGATCTACAATGAAGTTAATTTAAAATAGCTTATAAGATTGGTTGCCAGACTGTGCTTTGAACACGTTCAGTGCCTGAATCTATGGGCAATGCACATTTAAACAAATGATTTTAAGATTAACATAACATCCTTAACCTGGTTCCACTGTATGGGAGTAAAATTTCATATTTTGATTAGTATCTTTTCCTGCTTTAAAACTGAGTACAACTGAATTGAATTTGTGAGTTCAGTTTTTATTAAAATCAGTTTTATTAAAATCAGTTTTATTAAAATAGCAATCTGTGGTTGATTTAATGCAATAGCATGTATTGTGTCAAATTAGAAATGTGAATTGAACGTATATGTAACGTATATATAACTTATTAAAATGCAGTCATTAGACTTTTACGAATGAGGGGTTTAAATTATTTATGATTGTTTAAAGTCTTGATGTGTATTTCCTAGTTAACTTAACATTAAAGTATTCATTATTTTATCTCAAGAAAAGGAATTGAGATGGAAAGTTGAGGTAGGCTTGTTTCTTAAATTGGAGTGTTCTTTATTGCCTTTCATTTACAGCCTATAAAGGGCAGTAGGAGGTGTCCTTATTTTTTATTTTATTTAATTTTTTTTTACAAATACACAAAACAAAAACAACAAAAAACCCATAATTAGCACTGAACTCACTGAAGACATTAGTACAAAGTTACAGATTTTAAGTCTTAGCTCTGCTGTGAATAAGTACTAAACAACTTAGAAGCTTACTGACCCCAACACTTATTACTATTATTACTGACTTAACATTCCTTCCCTGACATCTCCCCCTATCAAGAACCCTGAATATCTGACATATTGCATTGGAGGGCAGGTGGGACATGTGTGTGCCTGCACACACAAACAGATACACAAAATACAAAGAAACATCAGAGCCCATAGCCTAAACCTTCTGTAGGCAGGCTGACGTTGAAGCGACTGCTGAAAGGAGCACCGTACCACAGTTGGTCACTGGAGTACTCTCTGGTACTGATGGCAATCAGGTGCTGCATTGCCATTGGGTTCTCTCCTTCCAGGGAGGATGAGAAAGAGTTCAAGTCAGTTCTTCTGGGGCAAGGAGGAGGCTCAATCCCGAGTGGTCTTTACCTGTGTTGGCAGGTCTTTAGAAGATCCTTTACATCCTGAAGTGTAAATGTTGCAAAAATGGAATCACAATAAAATGAATAGGGTGTACTTTTGGAAGAAGGGGGGTGGGGTGTGTGTGTGTGTGGAAGGGGGGGGGGGGGTGCATTTGCTGATAAGTGTCACTATCTCAAAAATAGTTGGTAATGATAGTGTGGTAGTATAGCCCAGAGTACTTCCAACCATTGCAATTCCAACCCCAATTGAGCTCACAGAGTTGTCGGTAAGAAGAGATAGAATTTGAAGGAGGTGAGAATTTGGCACAACAGACAGAATAGCTTACCATCATCTTAGACTGAGTAGCACCAGTATCTCACTTTCATTTTCATCTCCTATGGTACCATTCAGTTAATGTTAGCTGCCGGTTTGCTATTTAGTCTATGTTGTTCCAAATTGTCTCGCTCCTCCAACGGCACTTGGTGAGCTCGAAAAACAGGGTTGACTATTGCTTTAAACAGAGGCATTCAGAACAGAGCTATTTGGTACAATACACTGATGTGGTTTATTCATCCGTTATAATCCAACAATACACTCTATAGCTTAATTTTACAGCGGAATATCTCTTTAACACTGTGGTATGTATCATGTGCTGGACCGTCGTGGTGCGTGGGATTCACCTTTGCCTGGAGATGTCCAGTTAATCCAGGGCCTGCTGGATCTTCCATCCCTCCCAGTGGTCATCAGTGGCAGGGAGGATACTCAATCCTGAGTGGTTTTCACCCATGCTAGTGAAGTCTTTGACAGGTTCTGAATGAACATGAGGGGTAAAAATAACAAAAACTAGTGATGTTTTTTGGAGGGACGAGGTTGATGCCTACGCAGAAGGAAGAATAAGAGCAGCCAAGTTTTAAAGTAAAGAATTCGACCATTAATCTGCAATGCTAAAATTAAGGAGCTAAATACTTCAAACAGACAATGAGCCAACACTCTAAGCAAGGTCAGCTCAGGACTGGTTTGAATAGAAAGTTTTGTCATGGCCCCAGACGTGAATATAATAAAACCTAGGTAAAAATTTGAATTGCAGACAGCCAGGCAAACAGGTAGGTTTGGGAGAAATATGCTAAGAGTAATGGGCTCAAAGCACACCGAGGATACAAAAGCTGTTCAGAGGGTGCACAAAGACACTGGAGTTTATAAAGGCAAGGAGCAGACATGCAGTATATTAAAGAACATGGGAGATCCAAACTTTTGCACTGCAGAATTTCCATTTTAATATAATTTTTAAACATTTCATTGCCATTTTTGTTCTTTCGATGATGAAGAAACGTTTACTTGTATTTTTTAAAGAAACTGCATTAGGCTTAAATATTGTGTTGACAATATATTTTTTAAGCTAAAAATATACAACTTTGCATGGCATGACTGTGGATAGTAATACATTTGAAAGCAACACAATTAATAGGTTATTCTCTCCAATCTAAGAAACATTAGTAGGCAAACACATTTTGATGAGAACATTGTACATCCTACCTTTTGCTGAGATAATGTTCATTTAATTTCAAACATTCTTCTCTGTTGCAGAAAAAAAAACAGACAAGTCAATCTGACATCAATAAACAGATATTATATAACCAAACCGTCTGCAGCTAAGCTGACGTGGTGCTGCAATGAACTGTATTAACCTCTTTGGTGTGTCTGTTCACCTGCATTCTGCCACCATGCATCTCAATAGGGGTATACAGGAATACAGTTTGGACCCATAATGGCCATGGTTTGTCTCTTAGTGCTGCAGACTGATGAAAGTGACACCTGCTTGTATGTGAGGCTAAAGGGTGCATTCTTTTTTCAAATGATAGAAAATAACTCTTGGTATGTATTGATATTCCTGAAGCCATTAGTTTAATTCTACATGAATGCTATGAATAATAAGTGAAACAGCTGTGGATAAGGGTTGTTATACCAGTTAGTTGTTGCCTTATATTGCTTGATACTAAAGTTTACCCAGGCCTTATTTCAATGAACTAACTGACAACAGAATAATTTTAAAGCTGCTATGTTTAGTTCACATGCAATGTATTTGATTTCAAGGCATCTTGAATGCAGTTTTGCATTCACTTCTACTTTCTTTACAGCATGGTAAAATGTGGTAAGGAAAGCTGAGCCAAAGCTAATTGATTTGCATGTTAATTTCAGAGATTATGAGTAGTTAAACTGTTTTATAAATTATATCAATACAGTTGTTTCTTCACATTCTGTTGCTGTTTATGGGTAATTTTTGGAGGTTTTAACCTACAGAGGGGGACACAGAATGGATGAATGGCAGTGTAGCAAATGTATTGCCCATCTCTAACATTCATCCATCTTAACTACATTTCAGAGTAGCGTGAGGAAGTAATCTCAGTTATTTTTTTGGCCATGTATAGTGGTAGCCTTCCCATAAACTGTATTTCCAGAGCATCAGCTCACAGCAGCAAATCCTCCATTGGTCATACATGAAAGATCAGTTCTTTACAATATGTGATGCATTTGTTGCATGAGTGATGACATATTTAAAAAATATATCAACAATCCATGGAATGTACATACAAAAATCAATTGTGTCTCTTTTACTCACATGTGCACATTAAAGTAAATGTAATAGTGAAATCATACTGGAAAGCAAACTAATGCAAAACTAATGGAAAATACTGTAGTCATCAGAAGAAATACTGTATAACCATAGGTAAATCAGGCTTTTTTAGGACCCAATAAAGCACAGAACACATGCAGAAACCATTGTCCCATTAGACACCTCCTGGGCACAGAATATGCACATAACATCCAAAGATTTAAAACACTTTTTACCTACAAAAGTACAAGTTATTATTGTATGTCTACTGTAGAGACCTGCTTGTCACTAATAGAATCTAGCACAAGGTTGGATCATTTCATTTATTTATAGGCCTTTAGATAAAGTAGCTTTGCATGTAGTAAACTACATTTGCTAGTTTTTTTGTAATTTAGCTTGCTACATTTTATCTTCAGGTAGTGTAGTGAAGCTTCAGGTAGCGTAGTGAAGCTTCAGGTTGTGTAGTGAAGCTTCATCTGATGTAGAGAACCTGTTGGCTTAGTTAACTACATTTCCTGAGTAACTTGGCCCTGACACTCAAAAATAAGCTCAAATGCAATTTTACAAGACAAATCACAACCGTATATTTAGGCTGGTGATTGAAATCGTCCATTTTAGCTAAATGGCATCCTCTTTGGCTGAATTTAAACTTCAGTTGATTTGTGACATGTGACCATCACAGACAGGCTCTAATACTCTAATTCGCCTATTTTTTAGTGGGAGTGAGATAGCCAGCTAAAGAAAAGTAAGTATGGTAAAAGTGGAAGCAGATCAAACCAGCCGTCTGTGTCCCATAAAATATTGATATGTGTGTCTATTCCAGCATTACCAATTTCATTATATATCAGTTTCAAACCGTGCCACCAGTTACAGTTTTCCATATTGATCTCTTAGCTTAATTATCCTCTAGGATTTAAGGAGATTGTGCTGTGTTGGCCAATGGTCTCTGTCCTCTTTCGCAGACATCCCATATGTGCAGAATAAGTAACTGAGCCTAGTCAAGGACATGTCCGCACAAATGCTTCAGCTCCTCCGTAGTGCAGCAGTTCTTATGGTCCTTTGCCAGAAGAACAGATGGCGCACAAGTGAGCCGCAGTGGCCATTCTGTTAATCCCTGGCACACTCTCCCTGCGATGAAAAGATGGTTATTTATTTCATTGTTACATGGCACACGTATGTGGGGGGATTTTTAAAGGACATTTGCAAAGAAGAAAAGGCACAGGCGGAATTGACGAAGAAAGCAAATTAGAAATGTGTCTTTTTTACACTTCAAATGTTGTTGACAGGGCAGGGCAGAGCCACTAGAGAAAACTGGAAAACCCAGTTATTAGTTCCTATAAAAAACTTCTAAATGCCTTCAGACAAGGTAACTTCTCAAACAGTGAAAAAATGACCATGAAAAATGTGTGAAACTTCCAGTCTTCCCAAGAGACCTTTTAATCTCTGATTGCTCGCCTCTCCAAACCCCCCCTGCTCAGCATGGCTGCATGTTAATTTTGAGCAGGCTGACTGACAGTTTAAGCCAAAGGCTCTTCATTCACCACAGCCCAAGGCCAGATCCAATATGACTGCAGGAGCTCTACTACATTGAGATTCACCCCCCTTCAAATTCTCATGCCCGGCTGAGTGATGCAGAGCCTGTAGACGAGAGCTGCAGATGTGTCCACTTCAAAGGACTAGGCACAGGGGAAATGACAAGCAGTGATCAAAACCCCAGTGAACCAGTCATGGTGATGTCAAAGATGAAGGCTTTTGTCCCTGTTGCTATTGTTCAAAGGGAAAAAGAAAGTTTATTCCATCTTCAAGATATCTTATAGGGGTAGCTGGCAAGCCTGTCATTTTCACACCTACAGAGCTCCCACTGCAGTCACCTTTTTAAAAAAAAAACAAAAAAAACACCAATCTCGTAAATTCTGACCAATACATGGTCTGTTCAGGATTCAGTTTCATTAACTTTTGGTTTTATTTTGGCTATGTTTAACATCAGGGTGCCGTTGTCATATTATGTATGCTGTAACTCAGTGGCGGTTCAACAGTGTATTACCCCCCGGGCAAGACCGCCTCCGAGCGCCCCCACCCCCCGAAAGAAACGAAAAAGATATTGGCAATGCCCAAAACAATATAACTTAAGTATAACTCACTAATTGGATTAGAGTATTGCTCTATACAGTGGATCCCCGCCCCCCCCTTGGCGTTGCGTTGCATTTGCAACCCAGAGGTAAACTTTTCCCCGCGCCCCCTCCCCTTTGCCCTTCTCACACACAGCTTCTGTGCATGGCATCTTCTCAGAAAGCAAGGACGCCTGCAGTTAGGGGGCACCAATGTGCCAATTTCCCACACAGTGATATGATAGATATTCTGAGATAGTTTTTTTTTTCCTAAGCGCTCGCGTGCCTACGAAATGGCACGATGCACGATTAAGTGAAAGAAGGTGCCGTAAGAGCCTTCATTCACCCCGTAATGAATTTAACCATCAAAGTGACTACTAAGCTGCTACATTAACCTAAAAACAGCATTAAATGTTACCTGGTGTACCTTTAAAGCTTCCCATGTGCAAGTTGAGAGATTTTTAACTAAGCTTCTCAGATTTTTGGAAATTACACCAACGCCTTAAATTCTCACCAATACATGTGGATTTGTTTACAAGTCAAAGGATAGAAACCACCAATGGTAATGTTTAATTGATTGAGTGTTGTTGACTAGGTTACAAACAGTTTAATAAGGCTCATGCAAATGCTGCTTTCAGTTTTGTTTTTCAGTGAGGCGCCAATGGCTGATTTTGCAAGCGTGGTTTTTTAATTTGTCTCGACTCATAATTTGCCATTCAGCCTGATTTGACTTCACTAACCTCCATAGGCAGCTGAGCTAAAAGATGACAGGCAGGCAGAGCCATCTGTCTAGCTATACCAGGTGATGAAGAAAATGTAACTAGGCATATGATAATACAAATGTATATTAGGTCTATACCAGCTCATCCCACTGATGGCACAGTTGACTGTGTGCTGTGTGCTGTTGTTGTAAATATGGTTAGAGAAATCTGTGTCTTAAGGTGGATGATGTTCACAGGACATGTACACGATGTCTAAAGCATTGTCTAAATGTTTGCGTGTGTGTGACCGGCCATGCTGTGTTCAAGCAACGGTCTTGCTGAGTGCAGTAAATGGGTCAAAAGATACAATTTTTTAAGGGTTCCCTGCTCTCAAACTACCGGTGGGCCTACATGCGCAGAATTTGTCCATTTACTCATTTGTGCTCTCGTGCTGTGTTCACTGAACAAAAACTGTAGGTTGATGGGTTCAGAGTTTCATTTTTGGGGGTAAGGGCGAAAATGTAATCTGATCTGGCCTGGGGCTAAAAAGGCAAGTGCCGACCCTATTTTAGCGCAGAACGCTGCCGTCAGGTTTCAGGCACATGTTGCAGTCTTTGTGCGAATTCTTGGTCAGTGATGTGTCTACCCTGCTGTTCACCTCAGATAACAACTACTCAACTTAATGACTCTAAAAAGCAAAATAAACATCTAACTGTACATTACTTAGACCATATGGCCATACTCGCGAGGTTGGGGGGTGCCCTGGTTGGGCTTCTCAAAGCCCTCGATGTCTCAACATCCTATTGTCTCTGCTTAGGTTCAAAAAGCAGGAAATTAAATTTCCTTTTTATTCATTTGTCTTTACTACTTGTGTTATCATGTAAACGTGGCCTGTGATGTGGGAAGTCAAAGATTCTACCTGACGACCTAACCGATTAAATGTGGTTTACATGCTGAATGGGGTTGATTACAGTAGGGTAACATCTATTACCGAAAAAAAAAAGCTTGGAGAGTGATGGATAGCTGGAGATTGACTGGAGACAACTCACAGTGTGCAAAGTGATCCAATTAAGGCCTTCCCTCTCAGGGGCTAGGCTCCCTGCTTAAAACCCAGCAAAACCAGCAGAGAGTTATCATCATAACAGTCAAGGACATATTCACTTCACCATGTGATTTGTATATCAGTAACATTGTGTCTGTTATATTACTGGTCTTCAAAACAATAAGGCGACAGTCTTGAGGTGTGATATTCTACCTTGACATTCTGGTATAACTGACAAGGAAAAATCAATTTTTCAGCTAACCTTAAACACCTTTTACCTTAAATACCTTTTATGTCTGTAGGTCCGTCATATTAGGATTTCACACAAATCTGTTTTCTGAACTCTTAATTATTATGGCTTTAATGAGACTGTTCAGGGTTCGATAGAATACATGCACTCTCACACAGAATTATTACCCAAAGATTTATAAGCTTATTATTCACTTTTAGGCTGATGGATGGAGGAAGTTGTTTTAGGAGGGTGGGTGTACTTAGGACTCTAGAATGTCTGCTATTGCTATGGTAATGGAGAAAGCTCTACATGGCTGTGTCAGGTACAGGATCATCTGAATATTCTTCGGGAATCAGGGAGATAAAGACCTGCTCCAGACTTTCATATAGATTTTTTTTTTCCATTTTATTACTCTCTGTGATGTCCAAACCGCGGCATTAACTGCACCCATTACACTGTCTTAAATGGAATATTTGTCATATTTTAATAGCCTTCACATGGTGAGCCTACCATGTAACCCTTTATGTAAGTGCAAGCTTTAAATTATTGTACGATCTATAAGATTTGGCCTGCTGGTTGGCAGTCTGCACAATACACCTAGCCTATAACAAATAGACAGGCCATGACACAGATTTGAGGCCGACATCTATTGTTGTTTTAAATGTCGAATTTTCAGTTAAGGTCACATAAGAAAATTGCGCTCTACAGCATTATGTTTATCAACTTGTTTAATGCCCTGTGAATTTAAAAAAAGGTGGTTGCTCTCGTCAAGACTTAGAGTCAACACCACAGGAACAGCACATGGTACACAGGCCTAGATACTTTTTGTCTATACACTCACAAAGGCTCAGTGAAAAGCCATCGGAACTCTGGATAATTGCAGAAATGGCTGATCTTGGCAGGTCAATGCAACTGTATGGCCAGATTACGAGAAGCATGCACCCATGTGGCAGTATTTCTATTTGCAGTTGACTCTATGGAGAGGATACGAGACTCCAAGACAGTAACACAAGAGAAAGCTTACAGGCGTCTATCCACATTAATGAAAAAAAAAACATTCAGTACAAAGCATGTGGACATTGACTTCACATCAGCTAAAACAATGAAAAAGACGCTTGACCACAACAATTTAACAAAACAAAACCACAGCAATCACAAAGCTTGACAAAGAGCATCTGTTGCCCTCAAGCATTACATATCAAGTCATGTGCTACAGCTGGGGGATGCATACATGAAAATCTTGCTGGTGACATGTTCAGTGTGAGAATAGCTGTATTATTCATTAATCCTGAATTCCTGAAAACTGGGGCTTCACCTAATGGCGTAATGTCATGTGACTGCTGTGGGACTACTGTGCTGAAGATGAAATGCCCTTTTGTAAGAGATACAGCAGTCGATGATCAGTGGTGCATGCTAAGACAATAAGTTCTGCTTTGTTAAGGGAATTGATGGAAATGTTAGGCTGGGCCCCAAACATGTATACTACTATCAGGTGCAGACACAACTAGGTGTATGTCGATATGAAACTGCACATTTTGTTGTCTGGACTGAGAAAGACTTGCACTACAAAGAGAATTTGTTTGATGAGTTGTTTGGAGAAATCCCACCATGTATGCTGTATTGCCAGAACTTGTTGGAGGTTCTTTTCTCAGATGCCAAATGTGGAGCCACAAGGGCCACAAAACAGTTGTTCTCCTTAAGAGACAGTGGACACCCACACTAAACAACAGTTGTTCTCCTTAAGAGACAGTGGACACCCACACTAAACAACAGTTGTTCTCCTTAAGAGACAGTGGACACCCACACTAAACAAATATAACCTGGCATTCCTTGTAAAATGAAATGCTTCTGATGCACAGAACCAATGATTCTCTCTACATGGATTTGTACAGATGCTATGTGTCTTGTTTCCTCCACACAAAGTGGACTTAACTGTTTCTTTCCTTTTATAAAAGCAGGTAAATTAACTTCTGCCATCATACAACCAATGCTCTCAAGAATGCCAAACCCTCTATCTGCCAAAACAGTATTCCCAGGAAGAATATTGCTAAAAAAAAATAAATAAAACTCTGCAGTTCTCTGTTATATACTTGTCACTAGCCCTTCCCCACAGGCATTTGAAATGTATGATACAGCTCCCGATGGTGTGGTCTCAATTAGATATTTGATAGTGTTGTGGTGCTTGCATGCAGTCCATATTTCTGCTCTGGCTTTAAGGTTAGAAGGTCTGTCTGTGAAAAATTTCTGTCACTTTTTTTCTCAAAGTGTTCAAGAAATGGCATAAGCATGGTTTTCCAGAGTGCCTCTCCAGAGGGCTGGATCACCAAAGACACATGAATATCTGACAGGGTACATGAGATTGTGTTATCAGACACTTGAAGCGGATAGCTCAAAAACATATTGGAGAGATTTAGTCTCATCTTCATAAGAGTGCCTATCAACATCTGAAACTGAGTTAGGGTTTTTTTGTGTAGACACATATGGACAGATGTATGTGTGTAAAGTCTTGCCAGACTGTGCCATGTCTGCAGCCCAGCAAAAAACAGGACTTTGTCATTGTTGTCTTCAAAGAAAGATGTGTTGATAGATACGTTATTTGCTTTAATCCTTTCCTTCAGTTGGAAATTTTCTGCCCAAAGTGCCTGCAACTCTGATTCCAAAAATGGAGTTACAGAATGCATTAAGAAATGTAATGTAGCATAGTGTACATTAAAAATGATTTTTCTCAGGAACCGTGTATCACAGCAACGGGTACCTAGCCTCACTGGAAAGTTCAGATCGCTAGGTTTCACCTGATATGGTATCTGTGCGATTTAACCAAGATGAATAGATGTCAATTTACATGCACTTTGGTGAAACAGGCAGATATGTGTAGTGTGAGGGCGAGTGAAGGCAGTCAAATGTGTGTGTCTCACGTCAATTGCAGAGCACATTCTGGTCTGGTCATCATACACAGGTCTGTCACACAATGTTTATCGCCACTGCCATTCTATTTCTTTAGAGTCGGGGGTGGTTGATGTTGATTACATCCATCTCACATCCATGTAGGGAGGGAGGGAGGAGGGACAATCAGTGTGTGACCAGAAGTCTGGAGTAGCGTCTGGCACGTCTAGTCAGTCTAGTCAGCGTCTAGCATTTCATTATCTCGCTGACTTCCCTCTTTTGAGTCCCTTGACCCTGCAATGTATTTCATTCCTTCTCATTTTGTTCCAATGCACCTATCATTGTATCAGCTCTCTATCCCAGGTGCAATTAATAATGCATGAAATACAGAAATTATCAAAATGTAATAGTTTTTCTTGGGTTTTGGTTTCTGTGATAAATCCAAGTTATATGCTGTGAAAGGTGGTGTTATGCGATGATAGCTGAAAATGAATGAAGCTTGATGGAGTTTAGATAGTGTGTAATGTTTTATTTTACAGACAGTGCAGAGGTCAAGAAATTGAAATAGGACTAGGCTACATATTGCTCATTCAAGACTGGAATTCTTCTCATTTAGCTTCACCATTTTGTCTTTAGTCTCTTGGCTGAAAGTCCCAAAAAAGTTGGTACACCTCTACTCTAAAATTAAGTTTAATATGAGGGGAAAAAAACTCATCCCTAATCCATCTTCATTGAAGACCATTGAAGTGGTTGTCCATGGTCAAAACCCACCTGAACACTCAGTGGTCCAATATGAATAATGAAAAAATCACTTCTGAAAAAGACCACTAGCATTGGCAATGAATATTGTGCTTCTTCTTCAAATCTTCGTCAAATTATTCTACAAATAGTCTGCTCACTTGTGGCCATGGGACATCATTAAAAGTGCAATTAAAGAAGTAGTCTTAATATATTGCTCCATGACATCAAAAACTTCTATTTAATTTCAATTTGTTATCCTCTAATTACTAAAGGTAGGGCGGGGTGATATCACTGACTTTTTGTTTTTTGGAAAATGCCTAATTTGTAACCTCAGTATTTGACTAGATTCTCTGTTGTTACTCTTGCCAGCATTTGTTTGGAACCATCATATAACAAGTCACGCATAACTCATGATCAAGAGTTTTTCCTTCTTTTGTTGTCTATTTCTTTTCTAAGAATAATGTCAGTATGCTTTGAAAGTATACAACAAATAAGAAATGTATGAGTTAAGTTTTTACGAGTTTGTTCTAATCAAAATGTTTCATGGCAAGCCTGTATAATGCATTTAACTAGATAGATTTTTTTTTGATTGATGGCAAAGGCAAATGACTGCTTGCTATTGAGAGTGCATGTATCCATACACTGCTGTATTTCCATAGCTGTAATAATGGAGATTACCTTGACATTAGTTTTGTAAAATCAATACAAATGCAGATTTGAGTGCAGTCAGTTATGACATATGGCATGTTACATACTTTTAGATATATTTTTATGTACACTCCAATAATCTTCACAGCCCTGTATTAAATCCACATTTCAAAGAAATGACAAAATGCTCCAGGTGTGTTATGAGGCCTTACTTCATTCATTCATTTCTTTGTCGATTCTCTGCATTTTTGCTTTTTGCACAAGATGGTTACCATGAAAAGGACAGAATGTCAGACTTGAGCAGAAGGAACGTGGAGCATGTGTTTCTCACGGTATCTAACATGATCATTAACATACGGTTCATTACACCCTACTGTGAAATCTTAGCCGTTCTTACTTTGCTGCTTAGTAAATCCCTCTCGCTCTGTGTGTCTGGGTCATCATCAGTACAGCTTTAATGAGGAGGTGCAGATGATATCTGTTCAGACCTGTGGGAAGGATCTGGCTAATGGACCATTTGAAGTCATACGTGTTTAATGGGCCAGGGCACCTCCTTGGTCTAAGTTCACACCAGATGTTGCAGACAGGCATGTATTGACATATTGCAGTTTGTCTATGAGAGTGTTCTCATTGCTTGAACAGATGCAAGGTTTCTGTTGATACAGTGCAGTGAAAAATGGTCGTCGCTGAATTTAAGTGGGAAATGGGGAATGTAGTGAACAGCTGTATGCTTAGAGAGGTTAACTAGTGATCTCAGTTGGAATATTCAGACAATTTGGATTTAACAAGGTAGTTTGCATTTGTCAGTGCCATGTCACTCTTGTTTCATCCGAAAGGAAATGAGCATCTACACAACTGAGACCTGGCAGACACATGAGAACCACCACAATGTCATGTTGGACTTTTAATCACAGTCTTGCAAATGAGGAAGTCAGTTTCCTCTGGCGGACTAGCCGACCACACGTGCACATAGTCATTTAACCTTATCAAGTTTCTGTTCCTGCTTTGGCAGCTCAAGTCTACCGCTGACATTTCTGAGGCACTTGAGGTTGCTTGGAAGTGACACTTATGAGAACACTGGATCGGCTTATTAATGTTGCATTATTTCAGAATCAATTTCAAATTGACCACTTTAAGTGTGCAAACAGGCTGTAGGGCCCCAAGGAATGTCCCCTTTATGAGGCGTATCTTTTGGAGATAATTTGGTTTGCATTGAGTATTTCACTCCTACAATGTTTGAAGCATTTATATTCCAGTGAATTCAAATGCTGTTATCTGAACCTTCCCCTCCTCAGCCTTCAGAGAACAAACAGCAACAGACAAACAAACTTACCTTTGTGTCTGACTGACACATTTGGTTTTCTTGCAAACACAGACCACCCTCTGGGAGTCAGGCATGCACCATCTAAATGGATGTCAATAAATCAAATTGAATGTGAGGGATGAGCCGCATTCGCTTGCTTGAATTCCTGCCTCTGTGACCAGGCATTAATGCAGAAGAGACACCAAAGTCGACTTTCGGGGTGGAAAGTTTTCCAACCCTTTTTGAAGCGCTGTGGCTTTATGTGTGGCCCATATGGGAGAGGCCTTTGACCACCGCAACTGTAGATGTTCACCAACTCCAGCTGTGACTCGCCTCCGTGAGTAGCTCTGCAAATTAGGCTTCTTTGCTTCCCCAAAGGAGCAAGGGGAATCAAGTAAACAAACAGACTGGTGAGGACAAAAAGGATGGATGGCTCCACTAGCAGAGCTGATTCACATCAGTCTGAAATTCACATCAATCTGTGGTCGGAGGCATCAAGAGAATAAATTAGTTTTTGTTTTCTGTGGAGTAATGCAGTAGGTGTAGTGGCAATATTTAAATATTTTATCTCTCTGTATTAGCCCCCAATATATTCCCTGTGACTGTGTGTTGTTAGAGCACCAATATACTACATATTTGTGAAACATTTTATTTGAAAGTTCATATTTAGCTACATTGGCAGTTGCAAAAATATTTTGGAAATACTCTTCATGAAGGCATTGCATGATGTTGCCTGAAGTCGTTAGTGGCATTAGATCATGGAAAACAGTTTTACTCAATAAGTTCTCCAATGAATTTTCCATACTCAAAACAGTGTTAGGTGCCTTAGGTGAAATTTGCTCATGACTGGAAAGAAGTTGCGCGCACCTGTGTGTGTGTGTGTGTGTGTGTGTGTGTGTGTGTGTGTGTGTGTGCGTGTGTGTGTATTTGTGTGTGTGTGTATGTGTAGGTGTGTGTGTTTGGATGGGTATTCTAACCTTTTCTTGGCTGTCCAGTGTTTTTTCCTTCTGGGTAAGTAATTAAAATAACTCAACATCTCAAACTCTCCACCATTTTAGAACAAAGACATTTCCACCCTCTAGACATTTCAATATTCATGAGTTGGAAAAGAGTATGTTGTCTTGTCCATGACCCCTTGTGAGAAAGTGTATCTGAGGAGTTGACTTGCCTCGCCTGGGCATAACCACTGCGCTTCTGAACTGTTCAGCAAAGGGAAACAAGACAGATTTAGTGATTAACTGGAAGGGAAACCTATTAGCTAATTGTCCCAGGACAGTATAGATCCTTCCAAAATGCATGTCAGCATCAAAGTGAACTCTGTGCCTTCAAGTGGAACATGCTCGTCAAGCTTCTGTGTTCTTGTATTCTGCACTTCAGCTTCCTGAAAGCAGTAAGTGCTCTGAGGTTGCAGTGGGGGTGGGATTGAAGGAATAAAATTGTATGTGCATAAATGTGTAATGTCATCCAGATGGACCACTAGAGGAAATGAATCTGAGGTTAGCACCTGGCTGGATTCTACAACTCGTATTGTGTTTCATGCCAATTCTAGCCCATTGCTGGCCCACACCCACTTAACTGGAAAGGGGATGTTGAATTCATGCTGTGGTGGACAAAGTTTTAAGTCTTTCAGCTGTTAGAAATAGCCATGTGTTTACAACATTATGAAAGGTGGGGAGCTGGACACCAGGTGCACTGAGAATAATATATTGCTACAGGTGCTGCCTTTGGTCCTGATGAGGGTGTTCTTTGCGCTTACCAGAGCCTGGAAGCTGTTAAACGTCCTCGGGGCTTGTGCAGCACTGGTAGTTAGGCCCGCTGTGGGTCTGTTGATGGAGATTTATGATTCTGCCACAGCAAACAGTCCCACTCTCGTACAGCACACCATTAAAGCTGGAAAGGCTACAGCAACTGGCTGTGTCAGTGACTCCCAGAGGTGCCTGTCGCCTGCCCCACACCCCTGTCTCCCACAGCACAGGTGCCCAAAGATGTAAGAGGCAAGGTTACTGAGGTCAGAGGGGAAGCAATTACTGTAGGACCAGGAAGAAAATTCTTCGTACCCAACCCCCCCGGGGGCCGTGACTTTGACCGATCATTTCAACTTGCCATTTAAATAAAAGGAAGTAATGATTACCTGCTGTACCATGTGCCCTGTCCTTTACCACAGACTGTTTGAGCAGTCCCACTAAAAGTACCAGAGCTTACAGTAAATGTATTCCCCTTTGAGTTGCGCATTGGGTAAGGTGATTTGCTCTGTGAAGAGTGCATTCTTTGATGGCTAAAAGGGAAGTGAAATCCAAGAGCTGTCTTTCAAGTCCAGAAAATCTCCATTGACTGATACAGCTGAGGGCAGGAAATACTCCCACCTGTCTGTGAAAGGAGTGATTAGTTGCAGTGGCTTAAATTCAGCAATGCATCTTTGGGATGTAGTATTGATTTTCTGAAATCCCAAAAGGAGGTGAGACTCAGTTAGACAGACAGAGAGAGAAAGAGAAAGTAAAAGTGAGAGATCTGTCATTCCACTGTTTGAACCAGTTCATGTTTGTCAGTCTTTTCTAGAGACACAATGGGGATGAATGTGCGTGAAGACTGGTGAAGACAAGTGTGTCCATTCCAGTTATGGCAATATCATTAAACTGATTCAATTAATACACTGGACAAATGAACACTCCATAAAAGGTGGTCCCTAATCTCAGTTATCCTTCTTCCAACCTCCCAGACATTTAAATGACAACTGAGAAATAAGAAAATAAGAGTTGATTAATGATCTCAGTGAGCTATAGCAGAGCCATGGGACTCTGAATAGTAACCACTTCTCTGAACAGCTTATCTTAATCCACTGAGTGTCGACTATTAGAGGCCATCTCCCTGAGCTCATAATTATTGCTGAACAATCTGCCATTATGCAAGTTATTTTCAGATGATATTTATGTAAATGCACAAACTATATTTAATAGCCTTTTATTGCTAAGCATTAAACTTGGTGAATGCTACATTATGTGATCATAAAATAAAGAAGAACTACAGCATATGTAGACCAAAGTCTACATATTTAGTTTAGTTTTATAACCATTTTTGGAGCTTTAGAATGTCCATATTCATGGTTGAAATGGAGGCTCAGCCCCAAGTTTTCTAAAGTGACAAGGCTGACTAGAATGACTTGACACCTCTCAGGTCTGTGGAATTTACCTTGTTAATGTCTACTGTGTTAATAATTTGTTTGGGGTAGTGTTATTTTTCTGGTCTATTAAAGCTGATACCTTGAGTAGTTGAAAAGGATTCTATTTTCTAAAGTGATGTGTGCAAAAGTGGGCGGGAAGAATGAATGCATTGATAGTGGGAACATGCTTTGCAGAGCACTCTGTAAATGGACACTGCGTCCACCTAATTGCTTTGGGCGAGTGTTGGCTTTGTGGCTAAAGGTCTCCCAGAACTGCACACCCACAGGACTCCCACACAGTACCCTGGTGGCATAGCATGCTGTTAAGTGATGAAATGCTGGCCTAATGACCTCTTGTGGCAGTGGCTTCTCGTCCAGAAGATTGTTTTCTCCAAGGCTGTTCAGAAGGACAAGTGGGCTCAGCATCATGTGTAGGACTTCACTATTAGCTAACTGACAAGGGCACTGAAGTCAGTGGGGCTGGGGAGATAGGAGGAGAAGTGTGTGTGTGTGCGTGTGTGTGTGTGAGAGAGAGAGAGAGAAAGAAAGAGAGAGATTCACATGCTGTCTCTGACAATGTCTCTGAAGCCACTCACTTTGGCTGGCCAGCATTTAGCCTGGAACATGAGTTACCGCCTGCCTGCTGGCTCTGTTGTGATGAAACAGTGCAGCTGCTCTGAGGCACACCGCCTGGTGGCTAGCCTAGTGAAATATCCTCGTGGAAAGATTGTGATTTATTGACCGGCGTCATTAATTCATTCATGCTAATATGCCGTGGTGCAGCTGGCCACCGTGGTAGTGCAACTTGAGGTGTTGAGGCATGTGATTGTGTCTTAACTGCGGGATTTTCATCCTCATAACGGCAAATGGGCACTTCAGGGCAGTAAGCAGAAAGAGGGAGTGTGCATGGCAAGAATTTGGAGGGCTCTTAATTGCAATCAGAGAGCACTGGTATGGAGAGCTATGTGAAGGAGCCTTGCACATGTAATGAGAGTGAGGCCGGAGATCTACAGGGAGCATGAAGGTGACTTTGGGCAGAGAAGTTGGGGGGGAACAAAGCAAGATAAACATCACCTTTGAATATTTGCTCCACTCTCAGGTGGTGCGAACAGAAAAGAGATTAATTGGCTGTCGAATGAGGAGATGTAGGCCTAGATGTTTGTGTTTGCATGGAGATGTCACAGAGGCCATCTGCTGTAATGTGCAGTGAGTCTGTAATGGGGATGAAAGAAATGGGATGTGTTGAAGATCCCTCTGGCCACTGAGAGAAACAAGCTGATTGACAAGGCCTAATAAAGCACACCACCATATTGCATACACAAACAAGCCCTATTCTAAAGAAAATGTTATTTAAATGCTGATCACTTTCTAGTAAAGGCCCAGTGTTAAACACCCTGAAACAAGCTGGCAAATATCCAAGTTTTTGTTCATGTGTAGAGACCCTGATAATACTGTGCCCAAAGCGTCATGCGATGTAGAGACTTCTAAGTGTTTTAAAAATATTGTTTTCAATGCATCTGTCCAAATGCCTCAGGTTAACTCATTGAAAGGCACTGGGCTGAAAATGCGAACAACGGTAAAAGTATAGAAGGCTGCTAGTGTCGTAATTTTCTCTTTACACCAATATTTAAATGGTGCCCATGCAGGAAACAGCCTCCAGTCAAAAAAAACACCGCCGTTATGCTTTAAGATCATATACTTCTTCCCCATCCCCCTCCTGTGGTCTCTCTGGCGTCTCTACCAACTCTTGAATGGGATGAATACATTAATTGCTTCATTACCAAAGGTAATGAAGGTTATGAACTGTATGAAGATTCATTTAAGGCAAAATGAAAGGGAAAATGTAAATAGAAACAACATTGTAATGTATATAATTGTATTTGGTTTCTTTACTGAAGACTGTGTATTTACATGGCAAGTACATATCTTGTGGCTCGTGTGAAGACCATTCCCTTAGTTAAAGGGATTATCCGGAGTGAATCATCCTTTAACCCTATTGTTTGATATTGCAATATTGCAAACCCTATTGTTTGAGTGCTGTTGTTAAATATGGGATCAACAGAAGTTGGTACAGCGTAGACCAAATAGCACAACGACAGCCAGTGCTAACTGATGAGGGCATGGAAGTTTCATTTTCCTGTGTCCCAATCCGTTAGCGTTAGTTGCCAGTTTGCAAATTCGGTCTGTTGTACCAAGTGCTGTTGTTTTTACACCTATCGACAGCACTCCACAGCCTCAAAGAACAGGGATATGGGCTGGTCGACTCCGGATTTTTCCTTTAAGACTGCCGTTTTCTGTGTTGATAAAATAATCGGATCAATCCAGCTGACTGAATTTATGTACATGTATCAGTTTGGCTCAACTCCCCTACTGGTTTTCAAAGCATTAATGTGGTGACCAGCTAAACCACTAAGAGCAAATGAGTGGCGAGTTGGTGCCCCAACAAAGGGGAGATCAGCTGTGATTCATTTTTAAAGCCACAGGATTAGAGCCTAAGTCTTTTAGAAAGCCAGTCTTTCCACCCCACATGTCCTAACCTAAAAGAAACCTTCTCCTGGGACTCAAGTCATTTAATATGGGTAGGATGAAGTATGCCCAATGTTTTAATCATCAGCTGCCTCCCTTAACTATAGGGATTTACCAAGGCAAATAGAGACATACCCAATTTTAAAGTCATTGAGAGTCAGTGATTTGGGAGTTGGACTGGACCAAGGCCATCACAATTTTGAAGTAGCACATGGGTAGGGAAAAATGAAGGTGATTATTGGTAATCTTGTTTGGCCATTATGCAGTCCATCAAGCATGGAGAGGCAGAGTCAGAGGCACAGATCAGAGAAAATGTGAGTTTAGTGTTAGTGGGGCTGTTTTTAAGTAGGCTACATGTTTGCATGCATGTGATCAGTGTGTTTATTTGCGCTATAAGCTGTATATGAGTGTCAAGAATTGCTTTCTCCTATTTTATAATTCATGTGCACATATGCACATAACATCATTTTATGATTATTAACCAAGGTTAATACATTGATTTAGCTTTTTTTTTCATCTGTGAGGTTTAAACACGAGACAGCATTTCTTTTCCTCATTCAGCTTTCTCATGGAATCATGATCTGATCCTATTCATCATAAGTAGTTTAGCTATAGATGGTGTGTCTTGTGTTGAGCAACCCTGACTGAGAGAGTGTAACAGGTGAGTTTTGATGATGCATTGAATGTCTATTGGTTATTCTAAATATGGAAAGAATGGTAAAATATGGGATACTTCAACAAATATTAATTTCCAATACTTATACTGTTTAGCCTTGGAACTCGACCCACATCTAGATTTGGTAACGATAGATCTCCCATATCCAAGGGGCATCAACAATGGGCTCTTTACGCCACTGAATAGCACAACAACCAATCACAGCATCTTTGTTGTTTACCAAAACTACTTCAGTCCAGTTGTCACTGTGTTAAGCCTGCCCAGAAACTCTCTGCATGGCTTTAAGTCTGATGTGATGTTGGTGCCTGGGATTTAGGGATATAGCTAATGCGCTCCAGTCGCTAATGGTCAGGTAGAGTTCAAATTTGTTAGTAGTACATGTGGATTTCAAGTCTATTGTTAGTTTGTGGACATACATGCTGACAAAAATGGTATTTAGTTTTTAAATGTATATATAAGGATATATCTAGATTTATCTTTGTTGAATTCTAATTTAAAATGAATTCCAATGTATATTACAAGAATTATATAAACTTCCATTCACTATCCCAGTTAGAATATGGAAATCATCATGCAAAATCTTTTGTTTGACAAAAAATTAGTTGTTTGACCAAGAGAGTTCCTACACCAGACAACCAAGCCACTGCTTTTCTGTTAACCTTTGAACCAAAGTGTCAAGCGTTCAGACAAACCCATTTAAGAAGCGCCCTTTCATTTGTTGCCCTCAGTTTTCGGAATTCACAAGAATCCCATGGGCAAATATGGAGGCACAACACTGCAGCAAAAATAAAATGTCCGTTGCAAGATGGCTCAAAGTAAATGGGCTCTTTTAATGTCATCCTCTACTCTGATGCCTAACTCTTTTTTTCACCAGAGATTCTTTCCTTTTCATGGCGTTCATTCTTTTGTCTTTCATTTCTTAAAAGTGCATTACCTCACAGAGTGTGATCAACCTGCCCAGAGTAGTGACTCTTCATTACGTCTCCCATATTAACGCATGCTTGTAAATCAGATTGTCCTGACCTTCATCAATTTCAAAGTGCTGGCATACGCCTTTCTCTCATTTCTTTAAGAGGTGGTCTGCAGTACTCTTGCAGAAAATGCCAACTAGTTGTTTACCCTTATCCACTTACAACACATAAAATTCCACCTGTAAACACATAGATCTACTATGTAATTTTCTTGTTGTTGTAGAGTGTAAGAGGCTTTTTGACTGAGCAGTAGCAGGATAAATAGCTCATAGCAATTGTTCTCTCCTGTCAGTGGTTGGCAGTAATGTCAAATCTGAAGTCAGTACTATGTACTTCAGCCAGTTTGCTCTCATCTTCTCAAAGAAAGCCCAGTGCAGTAAAGAGCACCAGTTGTAAACCCCATAGCCCAAAATAATATCACCAAGGATAGGCCTAGTAAATATCTGCTGCAGTTTAAATAACACTTCATTGAAGTTAGGAGGAAGAGCTTGTAGAGAAATTATTTGAGCATGAAATTAATTGTAGAGCCAGATAAAGCAGTTTGGTGCTATTGATAAATGACTTAGATAGTTGTTACAATAGATAGGTATGTAGTCCTCTGTTAAATATGAATAATGGGGTGATTGAAGTCTGCGTGCATTCAAAGTAGCTTTGTCTGAAATTAATGATGGATATTAACTCCCTCAAGACTTTGACAAAGACAGGCCAATGCTGCCTTTTTTTTACTTACAATAACCTGTAAATTAAAGGATGTGTCTTATTATTCCTTAGCTGAGAATGAATACAACCAGTATGGTGATGACACCAGTGGATGACACCAGTGAGAAGCATGTGGTGTAATTACTGATTCTTTTGCTTTCTAATCCTTTCATGAAGAATTCCTCTGAAATAGATTTTTTTCTCTCTTTAAACCCAAGGATTAGAGTGATTTCAGTTTGGTGGTATCCCAGCGTCCTTCTTGTCACCTCACATATTTTTGAACTAATGCTCATTTTCCACGCCTCTGCAATGTGCCACCCCCAAAATGGACTGTGGAAAAGCTGTGTTCAGACCGCTCAGCCAAATGAAATTAAATTATTGTAATCTCATTTGGAATAATTTGTTCTCCACAATACGGAAGTGGCATGTTGAAAAAATGAGCTCATATGCTGCTGGGTCTCTCCCAACATTTCACCACGCTCCGGAAATGAATTTGTGTCGAATTAATGAACAGATTGCATTCCCATTATTCTTTTTTTTGTTTTACTTTCTTTTTCCATTAGGGGGCAATTCCCCAGTGCTGCTGCTGTCATTTTGGCAAATGGAGATCCTTCGAGGAGAGAGAGTGAAATTAAAAGGAAACTCAATATTTGGACACTTAATGTGTCTCAGGAACCAGCAGGTACACAGCCTGAGTTGTCCATTTGGTCACATCAGCAAAGGCTTGATCTGTAGCAAGGCGTACAACTTTCCTAAGTAATGTCTCTGTTCCCATTGCTCACAGTTCTGAAAGACAATGTATATCTCTCAGGTTGTATACTGAGTGACTACTTTTGGCATCTCCGAAGCTTTTGTGGAGAAGGCTCTGGCATGCTGAGGTTGCAAAATGGGAACTGGTTAAAAAAAGAACCATTCTAGAATTCACCTTGTCATACCTGTGCTGATCTCCGACGATTGATTTTAATGTTAGACTCAGGCCAACTTTTGCTATCCAGTAAGACCCTTTTTTGTTAAGGGGATTTAGGAATCAAGCTTTTTCTAACACGCAAAACCAAAAAATTGCAAAAGAAAATAATTGCAAAAGAAATGGCAAAGTATGGTTACTTCCCCTAAGTGACTAATTCTAATAATAAAAACAAATTAACTGGTCTGAGCATATCTGTATTTCTGAAAGTTTATGCTGAAAATTTCATAGCACTCACTCTGTGACATTTACTAAATTAATGCCTACGGATTGGAGCCATTGAAAAAGTCTCATGTAACCCCATTATTTAAATCTAATCTGTTTTAACCCGCAAGCAATAACAAGCTGCTTTGTTTGGTATTTGAAAATAGGAGCTTGTGTTGGCCTGAAATCCATTTGTTTGCTGAATCAATCAATACACTCTGAGATAATTAAACAGCTCTTTTTAAGTGCCACCTCCTCCTACTCAACAAAATGACTCAGCCCGAGTAGTGAAGGGGACAGCGGACAGACACAGAAGGTGATCCTGACAGACCTTGGGGTCTGCTGGGATTTGTGGGTCATCCATGTCCCTGCTGTGGGAACCAAACAATTCATCACAGCAGCCAGCCTTGTGCGGGCTCTGATGAGGCCAGGCCATTAATCAGCCATGCCAGTCCCAAGTTAATACTGAAGAAAGCAGGTGATTATTCAGACCGGACAGGCTGTAGTTTATGGTGAGGGTTTGGAGAATAATTTATCAGCATGATCAAACCAATTCTCTGTGCATGCAAATATCAATCAGGGAGATTGAGATGAGTCATTTATTTCTTAAAAGAAACACTGAATCTCGAAGAGTGATGGAATGTGCTTAACCAAGATAAGTCAAGGGACCCAAAAAATCCACAGACTGATATGTCATGAAGCAACACTGTGTGGTCAAGACCATCTCATAGTGCTGTTAGTTTTGTCAGAAGGTTTAGACTGGAAGTAAAGGTGCTTCCTCGCATATAGGAGTCTCTTAGTATAACTGCTGGAAGGATGCAATTAATTGACAAAGCAGTTTTTGTATGATTTCAATTTGATTTAATTGTATTAGACTGCACATTCAGACAAGCTAGCCAACACTGTAGCAAAGGAAGAATGTGTATCACCTTTAGGTAATTCAGACCTTACACCATATATACATCAAGCAGTTTTATGATTAGACACTAAAATTTAAAAGTGAAATCAATGAAAACATGGGAGATGCATTTTGCTTTGTGTCACCTTAATTAGCAAGTGAAAAGTGTCGATCTTAGCTGTTGCAGGATAATTATGCACCATCTTTTCCATGGCTTGATGTTACGATGACTTCAAATGTGTTTAACGGGTTCCCCTGTCACATTGCTATAGATTTAGCAGTGAGAATAAGCATGTTTGGTGTAGTAGATGGCTGTGGTCCTGAGATACCTACACCAGTGATCCCATGCAAGTAATGTCCACTGGCTTCTCCTATGGATAAGAGATATGAGCGTAGACATATAGTGAAATGGAGGAGAAGGCAAGAAGGAATGTACCTCACAAAACCTCACCCATTACACTGGACAATCTGCACAGGGGTCTCTCCTTTATGTCCGTCTTATGTTTTATATCTAAATGTCTCTTTCAATGCTCAGTGTATAAGAGTTCAATAGATAAACTCTGGAAACCGGAAAGTCCGTAAAATAAATGCCAGACTTTGACCAGACTCTGAGGTGATAAGGGAAATGTCAGTCATGCTTTTTATTGTTTAGATGGAGGGTATACATTGTTTCTTTTTTTGTGGGAGGTCTGTTTTAGCCAGAATGTGCTCAGACTGGAATGAATCGTTAGACATTGATTGCTGCATAGTGCTCACTGGATTTATTGGCTTGCTGATTGCATAGCCTTCTCATGTCTGCTCACAGGAGGTAATCCACAACCAAATCCATATGTATCGATTTAAGTTATGTTTTATTCAGTCTCCCCAAACACATGCTCTGTCCTTGCAGAGCCAAATCTGAACCCTGATTTCATTAGCTTCTGTAATTTTCATTATACTGGTCACTGCTGTGATTCAGTTTGTTCTGTTCAGCAGCACTTTAGCACAAATGAATCAGGAACCTGGTCCAACATAGGTGGTTCTACTGATAGAAAGAAAATTAACTTGTGTCAGTTTGATTATGTGTAATTAATTCCACCCATCCATGCTAAATAGTGTGTCTGGACACCTAAGAATCTGGATCTGGACCTTGTGAATTCTGAGAAGCATGTCAAATGCCCTTTCATACACTTTATTTACACAAGGATGCTCCAAAAATCAACATGAGTCACTCCAGCAGTCTTTCATAAAACGTTAAGAGAGGTCTGAATACATTTACAAACATAAATACATGGCTACATTGTCCCTCAGCTGTAAATGGAAATGCTTGTGTGAGTCAGGCAATTTAATTAGATAAGAATAGACTACACTGGGGCCATTTTGCTGCTTTTATTGCCTTATGTTACAGAGCAAAAATGTTGTCAGATAATGCGTTTTTATACCTGGGCAGAATGGAATTCTGATTTGTAATGTAATCAGTACCATCAGAAGATTTTTTTTTCTTGTTTTATGATGTCTATATCTTTGTTCCAGTGCCTCTGTTTGGCACAACTATGATAAAACAAGAGATTAAATTGACGATAAAAGTAACCAAACATTTATTTTGGCAGCCACATGCATCCATGGATAAAACACCTTTGGGCTTGGTTGAAAGTGTAACAAATTGTCAGAAGAAAAACTGTTGTTTTACATGACCAGACTTAATAAAAGAGTGCTTTTTACATTAGATTACTGCCTGTTAACTTCTTTCTTTCTTTTTTTCTTTCTTTCTTTCCCTCTCTCTCTGCACTTCCTAGATGGTTACTGAATTGCAGAGGTGTAGTTCTCTCAATAACATCTCTACCACAGCACTCTCTTATTTACGACTGGTGGGTGCGTTCAGGTACAAGTCGATTGGACTTTGTTCATCAATTCATAAACAGGCAGCATGACAGAATGCGATAGAGTAATATGTGCCTACACTTCCATCCTACGCCATAAATAAAACTCACAGCAGCCCTGTGAGTGGTTGAGGAAGCATAGGACAGAGGTAGAGGGAATGAAATATGGATGCCAACACATAGTGAAGCCTCAGAGGGCTGATTAGGCTGAGTGGTTGGCCAGTAAAAAATTCAGTGGGTAATCGTATGGCTCAGTATTATCACAGTTATCAGGTCTGGTGTTGTGTAATATTCATGATTGCCTGAGCTGGCGGAAGGGAGGAAGGAAACAGAGGGGTGAGAGGAAGAGTGAAGGCATGCCTCACATCTCATATTGCTTCCAGCTTGGCTCTCACCAGCCCGACAGGAGCAAGCACAGAAATGAGTGATGTGCCCTGTCGACGAAGGGCACATATGTTCACGCAGAGAGCAATATCACAAATTGCTGAAATAATAAATAAAGATGAGGCTGTAGTAAATGAACAGATAGATAAATAAATAAAAAAAATGGTTGTCAGGTTACTGCTCCCAGGCGAGCCATTTCTTGGTAGCTTTTCTGCCAGGACCAGGGAGCATCATGCCAGATCTTCTTAAAACTTTCAATAGGAACATAGCTTGTCAGGTTATTTGGATAATCCACAATTAAATGTTTGCAAATGTCTACAAATGTCTACAAATGGCCAAACCTGTATTAAAAAAAAAAAAAACAAATGATGGTAAAAATATGTATGACAAAACTTATTTGCCTTTGCCATCTGACTTTGATGTCAAGGTAGGGTGGGCTACTGCCAGAGTTTGACTATATGCTGTAAGATAGGCGTATATGACTAATAGCGAATTAAAATAGCGATTGAGTGTAGACGATTTGGGCTCTCGCGCAAATCTTCTTCATGAAAAAACTCACGTAGCCTTATAATTTTCATTTCCTAAGGGACAAAATGAAGTGTTTCTGACATGTAACCCAAGATTGTAAGACAACACAATATTATTACAAGAGATGCAACATGGTGCTGTGTGCTGTGGTGAATGGTGTCAACAATCTTCGGGGAGTCAATGGATATTGCTTATTTTGAGTGTTGGAGAGAGAGGGTGAACAGCTTCAGGGTGAGTTGCTAACGGACCTAAGTGCGTCTTTTATGTCATATAGCCTAATTTAGCAGTCACCCACGTTAGCTAAAAGGTTTTCGATTAACATTATGCAGTAATTGATGGCAGGTGTTTGCACACACAGGCTAGGAGTTTGTTTATTTGCTCAGGGTTGCTTTGCCATGACTGGCTGTATCTCTCTCTCTCAGTGGGTCTACAGAGTTGGATGTTGTTAGAAAGTAGCTAAAATATGGCTTGCTTTTTAGTGAAAAAAAAATTCCAAACCATCATGACATCATGACATGACAGAATTTTTACATATATATATATTTATATATAAAACATTTATGTTGATCGTACAGTCTACTTTGTGATAAATATTGCATGAAGGAAACTGAGTGGAAATCTCTAATACAGCGATGAAATTACATTCACCCTCTTTACATTTCCTTACATTCACCAGGTTCTCCTCTTTTTCCCTTCCACTTTCCAAATGCTAGTGCTGAAGAAAGTGGAAATGACTTACAGATAATCCCACTTTTTTCCAGGTACTCCAAGGGAGGTGGGTGGGGGGGTTGTTAAAAAAATTAACTTTTTTTTACCCTGTGAACACCAAAAATGTGCTGCAGAAAGCTAATTAAAGCCCTTCCTTATTCTGATTCTGGAACAAGACTAATAAGTCAGGGCGATTAAGTCAAGAAATGGGGGCAGTCCTTTAAGCCCTTGAATAAACGGCTGTGTACGTCAGAGCCTTTTAACCTTTCCTACCATTCCATATCTTAAATGAGAATTGCTGTGCAAAGTAATAGGCACTCTACAGTAATATTTATCCAAAACCGAAAAGACAGAGGATGAAAAATCAGCCTGGAGGCAACTGAATTTTAAATGATGTCCTAAGCTGCCCTGACGACCTATTAGTATGACTTGGGAAGACTCACCTCTCAACTCTCCACAGGTGGCAGGGGAGGAAAAAAGACAAAACCACATTCTACAAATGCAAAGCATGTAGATATTGGCAGTTGTGTGAGGTAAAATGTCCTTTGGCAAGAGTGCTTTTCAAGTTGAAAAGAGTGTATTCCAGGTTGCAGTGTTCTGTATTTCTATCACATTTTGAACTGATGTAAGACTTGACAGTCAAGTCAAGTCACATTGACATTGACCCCCCCCCCCCCCACACACACACACACAACATGCAGGCCCTGAACAGCTACAGCAGCATGCAATTTAGGCCTACAGTTGGTTGAAAAGTTACAGTTTAAAAAAACTTGGCCTATATCTTGTACAACAAACACCACCACCATTAGCTTTCTTGCTTATGAATGACATTTAGTTCAGATAGAAAAGTGCCCACTTTTGTGTATGTGGCATAGTGTTGTGCTGCCAGTGATAGTTTTGTAAAAGTGGTGACACTGTGTCCTATAAACACCAATACGTCTCAGTGGTGCCTCTCTTAGGTTTTTGTGACATAAAAATAGACCATACAATTATTTTTAACACAAATTTGGGTGTCGTTATTTTCTTCTATAAGAGCATTTTTGCATGCTTGTAAAAAGAAATAACCTCCACAGAAAAACAACCTTAGAAGCACTTGCTGTGCTTTGTCTGAGCGTGACAGCCATTTAAATTTAGCTTTGGACGGATATGTCAATGCATGCAGCCAAAGGAAGAAGAAAAAACAATACTAAATTGATTTTACACCAACAGCAACTTTTCATGCATGCATTTCAAATGTTAAATGAAGCGAAGCCATTTTGATTTGGACTGCCTCCTCATTTTGATCCTATTAATTTTACATTACTTCACATCCACAAGTAACATCTGAGCTCACCACTGAAATGTTGCATAACCATTACTCTAATGAACATTAACCCCTTTGAGGAAGTGGGGTGTAATGAGCTGTACCAGACTATGATTATAAAATATTCAACAATGTAAGAGTGTTACATTGTGTTGGCACTGAAATCACTGAATTTGTCATACCTAATGTGAAGTGTATTAAACTGCTTTTGCTGATTGCAGGAAAAATTATGGCACAGTATACGCAAACATCAATTAAAAATAAATAAGTTGTTACCAAACAAGGGGCTTTAGCCCTTTGTTGCTAAGACTATGTAAACTCCATGGCAACTGTGCAGATAATGATCCTGTGCAGTAATTTCTTGGGGAAAAAAATCTCAGCAATACATATCCTATATTGCCCTGTATTTGTAGTCAGGCATTGCAATATTCTGATGCTGATGTTGATATTTTTAAACCCTTGCCTAAAATATTAAAGTTTATGCGTGTCTGTGTCTGATCCTGAGGAGACTGACCTGAAATCACCCACTCTTTTGTCCCAGCCACAGCTTGACACTGAGCTGCCTGAAGCAACACTGAGGCACTGATCAATTGCAAGGGGCTGGTGTCATCAAATCAGCTTTACATGCACAGTGTCAGGCCTTGGGTGTTGGTGCTGGGGCAGTGAAGTCAGGCCTTGGGTGTTGGTGCTGGGGCTGGAGCTGGAGCTGGGGCTGGCAGTCAGGCCTTTGGGTGTTGGGGCTGGTGCTGGAGCTGGAGCTGGGGCTGGCAGTCAGGCCTTGGGTGTTGGGGCTGGAGCTAGAGCTGGTGTCATCAAATCAGCTTTACATGCACAGTGATTCTACTTAGTTAATGCTTTTCCTACCATATCAACCAAAGTAAAATGGCTAAAATTAATGTAAAATAGAAGTAAGTGATTGGTTGCTCCACAAATGATTAATGTTACATATACAATAGGATATGTAATGGAGAACTAACGTCCTCTACAGCTTGGTTTTTAGTCTAGTTAACTGCCAACAGTAGGAGCATTTTTGATGTCCTCTGAGAGTTAGTGCCATAGCTGAACTGCATAGTCGCTAAAGGCTGCTTGACCACACTTTGTTGTAACAACAGGTCTTACCAGCAATTTTTTCTGCTATGATCTGAGAAATCTGTTAGGGTCATATTGCTGAAACATATCAGAGAGGTAATTAGGCCCTGTTCCATTTAGAGACTTGTACACAAGAATCAGCGCTTTAAAGTCAGTTCTATAGCTTACTGGGAGCCAGTGAAGGGACCTTAGAATTGGAGTTAATTGCTCTGTTCTTTTTGCTCTTGTCAGGACTGCCGCATTTTAAATCAGCTGAAGCTGGTTGATAGTCATTTTTGGCAGGCCTGTGAAAAGGCCATTGCAGTACTCAACCCTACTGGAAGTAAAGGCAAGGATTAGTTTATCCAAATCATTTTCTGACATAAGTCCTCTTAGTTTGGAAATGTTTTTTTAGGAGATAAAATGCTGACTTAGTGATTGCTTTCATGTGACTTTCAAGTTTAGCTCGCTGTTAATGAAAAAAAATAAGATTTTTAACAGTACTTTTTTGTTTTAATCCCCTTTGTGTCAAGAATAGTGGAAATTCTGAGTCTTTCATCCTTTTTCTAAAATAGAATTACTTCTTTTTTATCTGTGTTCAGCTATAGAAGATTTTGTGACATCCAGTTATTGATTTGGTCAGTACACTGATAAAGACATTGAAGGGGGGCATAATGATTGTTGATAGAGCAAAGTAAATTTTTGTGTCATCAGCATAGCAATGATAGGAGATTGAGTTGTTCTGTTGATAATGTGCCCATGTGAAAGCATATAAAGGTTAAATAGTAAAAGAAGAAGATTAGGTAGAAGATTGGTTGTAGGCAAAAGTTGACATTACTTTACAATAATTCAGAGAATCCCCCACCATATTGTTATCTTCCCATTTTATGGTACTGTTCCATACATAAGGAACAACAGCTTTAAAACAAACATACAAACAAAACCAATGTGCTGCACAATATGCCTGCCAGTCTTATGTATAGGCCAGGGCAACATTGCATCATGCATGAGAAAGAGAAGAACAGTGAAGCACTGTGGTATGGAAGGAGGTGTTTTGATGTTTTGTTATTGTCTGCACCTTCACGTCAATTTGTTTTGAACCCCATGCCTCAAAGTAGGCCAATTACTGAGAGAGTCATGGCTGTTTTCATAAAGAATATTTACTGCCTTGGAAGTATAGATCCTAAGAGGGCAAGTCTTAAGAATTTGTCTCTGCACACCTTTGCATTCTCTCACTTTGTCTTTTTTTTCCTGGTGAGCCAAACAACCTCAAATGCCCTCAGCCAAACAGAAAACCTATGACTTTGTATTAGAAGAATGCAAGGCAGTCAGGTCTAAATGATGAAGTTGTTCATAACTGCAATTTGTTTTTCAGAGTAACCTGACACACATGACCTCGATCAAAAAAGAGATGGACAAAAGCTGCTTTGCATAAGTATTGCACAAGTATTCAAAAAACATCAGAGCTTTGACAGGAATGTCATATAAAGCCACAGACTAGTAAAGTGTGTTTCTGTTTCTTATGATTGCAAACTGATTTACTCAAAAGAAACAACAGTAAAATAGACTGTTAGCTGAAAAGTGTTCATTTTGCACCACCATCGATGAAACACATTTCTCAGTTAGGATCTGAGTTCTTCAAGTGGGTATATTACTATTTTAACTCATCACAGCTATCTCACTAAATTCATTTAATATGTGACAATAGTAAGGTCTCACATTGCTTGCAGTTATGAATTTTTAGCTGGTGGCTGGAACTATCTTGCAGTTTTGTGTTCACAGTGAAAGCTTCAGTGTTATTGTCCAATATTTGATAAAGATGCAATGTCAGTAACAGTAATAATGTGCATTATATTTATGACTTGAAGGGCTAATATTGTGTCAATGAGATTCAATGAAATTGTCACAAGTTCAGTTGCTGATGGCTCAGACTTAGACAGAGTTTACCAGTTGAAATTATCTACTAAACTGTATGGAGTAAAAGCAAAGGAGAAGAGATTTGGGATGATTTTATTTCTGCCTTTCCAAATTAGGAATTCAGTTTGTGACACAACCCGAGTCTTCAGGGAGATGGCCTGATATGCCTATTATCCATGGACACAGTAATGGAAGACTCCTTAAGCAACTTGCATAAGTAATTTGAGAAAAAAAGATCTAGACTGGTGCTGTGGTGTCTGTAATAAAAAAAACACCACCACACTGCAGCAAACCACCAGGGTAATTTGTGGAGATTTTCATGGATCAAATGATTATCTCTTTAATAAGCATAATATCATGATTGACAGCTAGAGGTATTCTGATCCAAAGCAACTCCTGACAAAAAAAGGTAAACAAGGATCGTTAAATATGCAAAGGGCTTGTATCTTCATGGATAGTGCAGAGTGCAGTTTAGACCTGGACCTGGCAACAGATATTTTAATTAGCTGTCAGAACAGCTGGACAAATTTACAGGTGCAATATGTCACCACAAAATTGAGAGGTGCTCATCATTTTCATCTCATCATTTTTCTGTATAACTGCTGAACTTGGTCCATTATTCACTACTAATATCTGGCAAAGTCATATCTTGTACAAACCAAATTTGTTAGGGGTTTGACAGTTCCATCAGGTCAAATTTCTGTGCTTGTTTAATGTTTTTGTTTTCCAGAAGATTAAATGTATAGAAAACTAACATGTGCCACTTACTTTAATAGAATATGCAGTTCAGTAACTGCAGATAATATGTCAGTCTTTGGGATAGAATTAGAATTAGAATGTGTGTGTCTCAGTTTTATCTTGCATTGTTTCAGCCATATCATAGGCTTCACCATAGCCTGGCTGTCGCACCAAGCACAGCTTTGGCAACCACAACTGAACTATATTTGATTTACCAAATGTACACATTGTTAGGCTTTGTTCTATTTATTTTTATTTAGTGCCATTATTTACATATGGAGGAGGGCACAATCAAGTTTTACATTCATGACAGCTCTGTGGCCATCCATAATCTCTCCTAATTCGACAAAGGTGAGGTAAAAAAAAAAAAAAATCCATTCTATGAGCTCATTAAACAATAACTTCACCAACTCCATGTAAAAGATTGGCCCAGATGCTAAGCTTGCCTAAACTTGTGCCTCAGCAAACCCAGAACACCAGTCTTTAAATTAAATGCAAACCATAAGCCCTTCAATGCCTCTCTATGTGCACAGAGTTTACATAGCTCTGTGTCTCACTACTGAGGCAAAGCTACCCCATCTGTCTGGGTGTGAGGAAAAAACATCTCCTGCTGGAATCATTACTGCAATTATCGACATACAGAAACCAAGCCAAAAGCAGAGCATGAGAGTGCTACATAACAGGGCTGTGTCACTTCTTGTTCCTCACAGAAATTTGAACAAATATGATTTGTGAAGAGAGTGCAGGAGAGGTGTGGCATTCAACTGATAGGTGCTGTGGTTGGATTGGTTGGTTGGTGGTTGGTTTTCCCTCGTATTGGGTATTTATCTGAAAGAAAGGAAAGGGCCACTATGGTGTTCTGAGCTATAAGCATTTAGCAGAACCATATCACGGTTTAAGCGGACTTCATAGTCATGACCAACGATGTATAGTAACTAAGTAAAAATACTTCATTTCAGTACTTAAGTATGTTTTGAGAGTATCTACACTTTACTTGAGTTGTTAGAAAATCTGTCAACTTTTACTTTTACTTCACTACATTTCATGAGTTAACTGCATATTTTTACTCCTATACATTTTCAGCATAATTACAAGTATCAGATAAAATTAAATTTTTTTGGTTGACTGAGTGACTGCAACAAGGTTTCGGGCACGCCGACTTGTCATTAGAGAAGTGCAAACAACAAATTCTCCATTAAACCTGGAGATTTGATGTCCGTTTGTGACACCATTTTTTATTCAGACTGTGTTTGTGTGTGTGTGATATTTTTTCAGGCTTTTTTGTAGTTTTACTTTCTTTACTTAAGTATGGATTACCTCTTGTACTTAAGTGCATTAAATACAAGATACTTTTAGACTTTTACTTGAGTAACATGCTAGTGGGTGACTTGAACTTCTACCAGTGTCAATCTTTGGTAGGGTATCTGTACTTTTACTCAAGTGGGACTTTGGGGTACTCTATACAACCCTGGTCATGACCTGGCTGTCCTAATCTGCTCCAGTGTTTCAGCGTGGTCAGATATTGGATGCCCTGGTAGTGTCACTTGGGTATCAATAATCAACACACATCCACAATTAAAAACAGTCCTTAGGGCTATAATTCTTGTGCCTTATGATTCACCACCTAAGCTCCCCCTGTGTATACTGTATTTCCCATAGAGTACTTTCTTCTTCAGTAGTGTTGTTAGTTTCTTGTCAATATCAAAAGCAAAAGTGTGCAAGATTCCTTAGTTTTAGCATCAGCAGTCTTACAGATGTGTTAGATGATTTCGTTTAGCCTAGACCTAGACAGTCCCTGTCATCTAAACTTAATGCATTTACACTCAAGAAGGTGTATCCTGAGGTCTTACTCTGCCTATCTCATGCCTTGTATGCAACAAGGCATGTCTGTTTTGACCAATAACGAGGACCCTCCTCTTCCTTATGTGTATGATTAATGTATGATTCCATTTTGTAAGTTTACAAATACAGTACATTAACTCTATTAAGTTCCTATGAGCAACCTTTAATATTGCCTATTTGGAGTTTTCCAAGCAACCTTTTCATTCTTGCTCCCAGTAAAGGGAAAAGTGTACTGAACCCTAATCCAGTTCACCAGTCCATTATCTTGGTGACCCATTGAATGACAGAATTTGTTTTCATCTGTCTTACCCACCAATTGTAGGGGCAAGGGTCTGCAATTGTCTGACTGCTGCTGTTGCTGTTTTCATGCCTGATTGTGCTCAAACCACTCCTTCATTAACTTGGTGGCAAAAGAACATTGGCAGGCACACAGACAAAGTCATTTTAAATTAAATAGATAGAAGGTGGAAGTGATGGAACAGGAGGAGTCACTGCAGCCCAGAATGCTTTAAATCAGTGCCTTGTGACATGAAAACCAAATTAAATTGGAACAAAAAAGCATCAGTTTGATGAACACCTCGGGGGAATTTGGAAAAATGATCTTTCTCTTTCTTTCCCCACTCTTCCTTCAGGAGAACAATCTGTTAGTCTTTATCTGTAGAACACTTCCACACGGTCCAGATGTTCATAATAGTTTTCAATCTCAGTCTGTCCGATGAAAAAAATATACTCTCATATCCTGTGCCAGAGGTGTAAGAAACTATTGAGATATTTACTATGAACGTGGTGGGCAATCTTTTCCATCTGTCATAGTTTCAAACATAGTCTCAAACATAGTTTGGGAGATCTTCTTCATAGTATAATATTACATAGCTGCAATAAAAAAATAAAAATAAAAAAAAAACAAAAGAAAAAAAAGTTGATGTTATTTGATCCTCTTGTCAAGTGTGGATATTGATGGATAACAGTAATCTAAGTCTGAGTTTAGTTTAAAAATACACTGTAAACAGATAAGACCTTGCCCCGCAGATATCAACTGTAAATATCTGGTACTCTGTAAATCACCAGTGAATCAGTGAACCCTTTGGAAACATCCAGATATATCAGATGGAGCTCCTAATTGCTTATTATGGTGTTATGAAATGTGCACCACTTATGAATATTAAAAATAACACTGCTCCCTTAGACATGATAACATTACACCCTTAGACATAATAGCACTACACTCTTAGACATAATAACACTACACCCTTTAGAATCACTGCAGGTTACATGCAGTCAGTCTCTCCTCCTCTCCATGTCTCTTTATCTTGATTGTCATGTGAAAGAATGGCAGATATTTAATTTGTTGTTAATTACGTGAGGCTGCCGGTATACTAACAGCTTGAGGGCACTGAAGCATACAGACAGGAGAGATCCCACAACCCCACACTTGTCTGAGAATAAATCCCTCAACCAGTTTCGAGGTGTTGTGCTCACTCTGATGTCACTTAATGGAAATCACACCAAAGGCCCCCTGATTTCAAGTGGATCAGAAAAGCAAGTGTAGATGAGATGAAAATGAAAATGTTTAAGTTCTCTCTCTCTCTTTTTCTCACTCTCTCTCTTTCTCTCTCTCTATCTATTTGTCTGTCTGTCTGTCTGTCTATCTATCTATCTATCTACATATATCTATCATAAATAAGGAATGTGATACTGCCAAGGACAGAACAGGTGTTTGTCATGGCTGGTGTTGGTAAGTTGTTGAGTATGAACACCTGAAGCTGTTGTTTCCTTATTTTATTGACAAGGGCAAGGAGATATGGATAGCTGCCAAGTTGCCTTGTAGTATGCATTCATAGTCAAAGTATAAATAAGTGAAAATTGTAAGGTAACAGTTCTGACCTTCACTGACGCTATGTATAAAGATTTAGACTGTTTTATGCATCACTGGTATGGAAATTTTGTTTGTAATGGTTCAGTCAAAATGAATAGCTACCAAATATGATCACTAATGCATTAGCCTGTTATCAGAGTAATATGTAAATTCATGGTGGCATGACTAAATAAATAAATAAATGAATAAATGAATGAGACATTAGAATAAAAAAAATCTAGAATAAACTCAGACACTGTGCAAAACCACTGTAGATGAGTATTTATTCGTATCATAAATCCTGACCAATTAATTACATAATGAGGATGAATTTACTACAGAGGTCTATATTAATATGTATATCTCAGCCCTTTTGATTTGTCATAATTACTGTAATCAAGGCAAAGTGCCGTGTGTGTGTGGGTGTGAGAGAAGGGCACACACAGTGCTTGTATGATGAATCCCAGTGGGGATGTCCTATTCTTTTTAAACAACTATTCAATACAAGAAATGAGACCTGTGGAGCACATACATACATGCACTGATAAACATAAAACACACTCAGATTAAAGGATTTGATCATTATCCATCTGATTGGAAAAGGTGTGATTATGTTTTCAGGAAGTGTCAGCATGCCTGATGTAAACATTCATAATCATATTAGCCAGTGACTAAGGACATTTAGCACTTCAAATGAATTGTTTATGAAAGCTTATAATTCACCAAAGCATGTATAATTTCAGTCATATCCTCCTCTTTTTTCAAATATCCACTGGGTGCTCACAGTTACATGTAAAGGGCTTCTTGCTTTTCAACAGCATTTGTTTGTAAAGTGTTAGGGTCATGGTATGGTATTTTCCTCCATACGCTATATAAACTGCAGATCAGATACTGGTGAACTTCCAACGTTTATGAGAATCTGACTGCTTGGCTGCAGCCACTCACTCGGAATCACTCCCTCCTGCATGTTTTTGTAGTGTGTTAGTCTCACCTTCTCACTTCCAGTTTCTCTAACCTTTGATGAGAGCAATGTCCTTGCAATGATTTCCTCATCCCTACAGGGTGAAATATTAGTTTAGTTAGGCGAGTATTCGTTTTTATAATTAAAATGAGTACCTGCACATTCCTCAATCAGGCTTTTGAAATCTAATCATCCCACCAGGGCATAATCCTTCCCCAAATACCAGGGGTCGGCAACCTTTTTGGCATGTAGTGCCAAAAAGAAAAGGTCTTGATTGTTTTTGCACCAATCAGCAGGTCAATTGTTTTTAACTGACCCTCACATAATTTTAGCGCCATATTCCCAACACGAAAAGATATTGAATCCATTCTGGCTTCGCAAAGCAACACTTCAGGACATGTTGAAGTCATTTTTTAAAAATCAAAAATAATCATTCTGTCATTCCAAATTAATAATTCTAAATGTCATACATGAACATCCTTGCATACAGGCTGACTTGCATAATGGGAAGGGCAATTAATCACTCATTTCAGGTTTGTGCTGAAGCTTGGTTATAGGTGTTACAAGTAAATACATTCTCACTGTGCTTTAATCGTGTTTCTTTCATATTTAACAGTTAGGAATTGGGGAACCTGCCCTTTAGTAGGCCTACGTTTCTCTGTCCTTAAAAATGATTGCAAGCAGAAAACTGAAAGGACAAAAACATTGTATTTTAACTGGTGGAGGTATGGTTCAGTTAGCCTACATTTAAAAAAAGTTCCAAAATGAGTGATTAGGTTAGTTTTTGTTCCGTGAACCGGTTCAAATCATTGAATTCTGAACACTAATTGAGTTGTTATTTCATGCTCTGTCTCAAAATGATGATGGATGTTGGACAGATGCTGACAAAACTTTAAAAATACAGCAAGCACACAGCACTCCGACCCATCATATCCAAGAGGAATATGCCCAAACCCGCCCAAACCAGATGGCTTATTTTTGCCTTCGGCAACCTGCGCAACCTGATGAACAATCTTTGGCACAACTGTTGTGCTGGGACTCATCTCCTGGATAAATGTTTACAGCCAGTTATGTGCATTACCGTCTGTCACACTGCAGAAGATGCACCCTACAACAACCAATGGCTGTTCAACAGCGGATGAGAGCCAAACTTTTTCTAATGTATAAGAATGAGAATCCCTCTGTTTGCCAACAGTAGCACGTGTGCCAGGGGTTGTTGACCCCTGCCCTATACTTCAGTCAAAAGTCACTCACATTGCTGAATGATGCATATCCTCCTCATCCTCTTCACTGTCTTATAAATTTATCTGGAAAGAAAGTCAGACTTCACCTAAAATATTGTCAATGATGAATCAGCTAAGCTTGTTGAACCAGGCTCATTTCATTGGCAAGGTTAACCCTATTAGGGCATTACAGTATGCCAGAGTAACAAAGCATATGAGAATGGGACTGGCAGGTTGCAGACGAGTATTCTTCTATATTGATCCTATATTGTTTTGTATCCTATATTGTTTTTGGTCACTGCAACAGACTCAAAACAGATTCAGACGGTTGTAGATGCTTTATAATATAGCTTTTTAAAGAGCTGACAGACACGTTGAATGACATTAGGGCCTACAAGGAAAAGGCCAAACCGCAGTGAATTTGAAGCAAGGGGGAGTGTTCTGAATTTGTGTGCCTGAGATATGAGTGTGGCGGGGGAATAATTAAAAGATCATGTGGACAACCTTTGGCAGCTACATTCTTTCACGTTGGGTGTGAAGGAAACCGAGGAGCACCACTTCAGTGAAGCCTGCGCTAACCAGGGGCATGTGTGACATTCTTTCTTCACAAAAAAATAAAGGAAAATTCTGAAACTTTAAATGTGTGATTTATTGTGATTAACATTTTCTATTGTGATTAATTTGATAATTGTTTTAATAGATTGATAGCACTAATCTATCTTTATATATATATATATATATATAAAATCACGGTGCTGCTGAGCCATGCGGAACACGTGTCCAGTGTGCATAGTCGGATCTGTTAACATGCATTCTAAATGGAAACGGGCCAAAAGCGTGTTTGTGCAGCGCTGCACAAAAGCGCATAGTAACTGACTTATGTCAAAAATGATTTCAATTGATTCAATTGTCAGAGGGTGTCATAACATCAGGTTTGTAATCATTTGCTCATTACTTAATGATAAGATTTCCCAAGCTTCCTCTAATTTGAATTTACCTTTTGGTAACATTGCCTTTTTTGTCAGTCAGAGACTGTTGACGTCAGGACATAAATAATTCATGAGCAGACTAAAAAGTACTGCTTTGGAAAGGGTCCACACATTGGTTTGAGGGCGTAAATAATTCATGCAATGTGTGGGCAGAGTGGCAGGTTAAACAGAGACGTAATGTTGACAGGGCCCGCGGGTATGCACCATGGATACATCCTGAGCAGCACTGCTGGGAATAGAGAGAATTTGCCTGGACTACAAAAGTAGTTGGGTTGAGACTGACATACAAAGTAATGGCACAGCTGGAGCGTGAAATATTTCAAATGCAATTTGTGCCAGTGGGAATATGAGCACATACCACTACCGCTAACATGAGCCAGTGAATATTAAAAAACACTGGGTAGATGAACTTTCCATACATCACATATATCTAACGTCACAGGTCAAATTCAAACTTCAAAAACTGAATGTTCTATTATTGTCCACAGGCAATTATAATAAGAGCTATAAATGTGATACATTTTATTATCCAGTTTAGGAAGTACATTAGGATTTGTCTGTTGGTATTTGGCAGTAGAGGTGGACAGAATGTTAACAAATAAACACACTTGAAAGCAATCAACCTTATTTTGGTACTTTTTATTAGCACATTTAGCAATATGCACTCCTTGTTAGTTCTTTCATTACGTTGTAGCTTGAATGTTATCCTCTTTTGTAAGTCGCTTTGGATAAAAGCGTCTGCTAAATGCCTCAATGTAAATGTAAATGTTAATGTAAAAATTAGCACATAAGAAATGCCGTATCAACAATTAGCTTTCATGTAGAAATAAATACTGATTCTCTGATACTGATACTGATTATCTGAATAAATACTGATCAATGCAAAGAAAGATTAAGAAATGAAAAAAACAGCAATAGAAAACAATGAACAGGAAGTTGAGGGAGAGAGAGCAATGGAGACCTCTGAGGCACATTGGAGGAGAGAAAAAAAAACGAAAGTGGGATGGTTGACTACACAGTCGCTTGAGTGTAATTAAATTCTGTTTATGGCAGTATGCTGGCGGGTGGGCCGAATTTTAGTTGTAAATTAAAGTGCTCATAGAAGGTTGATTTAATCTGAACTGTTTTGATTTGCTGGAGGAAAAAACCTTATGCAGCCACTGCATTTACAGATCACAAACATGGTCTCCTGTTCACAGTCAGTAATGAATGCCATTGTCAGGTGAACTAAAAAATCTGACTGTACTCTGAGCACCCAACCCTGCTGAATATCAGGTGAGGGAGATAATGCAGATTCTTTTGGAGCGTTCTTATTGATTTACAGAGGAGCAAAGAGAAGGAATGGAATGGAGGGGAAAATCCCATGTGTGATAAAAAAACAGAATCAAGTCATTTCATCTTTTTCAACCACAGCACTAGAATATCTTCCCAGTCCATCTGAGTGTGCTTGTGAGGATTAATAAGTGCACACTGTCACATCCGTCCTCAGACACTCATGGATGCGGTTTCACAAGGCTGGACATCTAACAGAGGGAATGATTAGATTCTTCAGAGCAGCTTCTGCTGAACGTGATGGAGCTGCCCTTATCTTGATAGAACCCAGAAAAAGCAGAAGCATTCTCATCTTAAGGAGTTTGGAGGCTAGCACAGCAAAGAGAGCATGACTACATAAGGGGAGTAAAAATAAAAACCTGTTTTTGAAATAAACTATTTGAAGCCGGATTGAAAAGGGCCTTGTTAATTGCTGTGGATGATAGCTATTGCTTGTATGCTTGCTGCCACATATCTGATTACATAACCATAGTCAAGGGACAACTTTATGGGTAATCTTTAGGGAATCTTTTCAACAGGCACTCAATGGTGCTTGGTTTTGTGGCAGAATCAATCACTTCTCTCATTTTATTGATTTAATCAAGCAAAGCGACGTCAACCTGTGTCCAATATGTTAAGTGAATCACAGAGTATGTCAGCCTGCTGTTTTGACTTAGTGGGCCCATAAGTGCAATTCACAAGGAGCTCTTTATGTGACAGTTAAGGTGGTTAAGCATGGCCTTTCTATGCCTTGTACATGATCACGGTGTGTGTGTGTGTGTGCGTGTGTCTGTACATTTGCGTATGTGAGAGAGAGAGACAGAGCGATTGTGTCTGTGTGCGTGGCTGTGTGTGTACCTGTGTGCGTGTGCATACACACTCCATCTCAGTGAAGATGCAACTCACAACATGTCGTTCAGACAGATTACACCTGACAGCCATGTCATAGGCTTCCAATTTTCCCAGGAGCTGCATAATGGGCTGAGATGGAAGCAAAGACGTGGAAATAATTTATTTAAAAGGTTATTCAAATCAGATGACACAGATAAGATCCCTGGTGGATTCTTGACACCACCAGAATCATGACAAGTTGAGGGGTTGACGTTGATTCCATCGAATTTAAACATAGGCAGCTCAGAGAAGAGAGAGTTGTGATAATGGGGAGCATGTCTTTGGTCTAATCATTATGGTGGTGAAAGAAGAGCCATCCAACACATTGTGCTTGATAGCTATGCATAAGAGAGGTGAAAATACTAGTTTGACTGTGATCTATGAATTATGTATCAACATCTCAAGTCCACTGACATACTAGGCCTCCAAATACAGTGTGGGTGCCTATGTATCTGATTTGGGGACCCGTTGGCTTTGCATCTTCATTTTTAAAGAGCATTACATCATCATTCTAGGGGGTCTAAGGAATAATAAAAAAACATGTCTCTGTTTTTTCTAATAGCTTTCAATGACTGGCAAATGGTGACATTTGGAAACATCCATTGTCAACATAGTTTCATTGCCTGGGCCGCTGATTATTGAAACATTTTGCTCAATAAGAGGGCTACTGCTTGTTAGCAGGACATTCAATTGAGGATTCTGGAGTCTGGGAACATAGGGCACTGGAAGTAAATGAGCATGGAAATAAAACAGGGGATCTAGGAACATAAACCCTCCCCATCTTTACATGACAGCTTGCTGAACAAACTCAGCAATGCCTCTAGTCTGTCTGCAATTAAAAATCTTACATTAAATACATCAATGTTTCATGTTTAGTCTACCATTACTGGTATTTCATTTTCATAATTGACCAATGAAACTGGTTTGTTTTGCTGTGGATGGTCACATGTGTTAAACAATCATTGGCCGATTATTATCCTCTTTAGGGAAATTGCATCCAAATTTCTCAAGTTTGCATGTTTAGTAAGTAACTTGGATCCATTTTTTTCTGCAACTCTGACTTACATGATATTTAAGGAATTAGTGATAAATGATCAGTGCTTACTTCAGTGTGACCTTCAATTTTGATGTATTGCATGTTTCAAAATGGCAAACAAAATATTCTCTGAAGCATGTACACTGACTGGTAAATCAGCCATCACTGGAGACATGTTCCAAACTTCTGCCTTTTATCCATGAGAGAGGACTGTGGACATGCAAATTACCCACGGGTCAGCAAACGACTACAACTGTACAGTACAAGTGATCTGCTACAGAATACTGCAGCGTGGCACATAGACTGAACACTGCAGCGTAGCACATAGACTGTCCTAGACAGCAAAAGGCAATTGGGTCAGATATTGGTGCTCAGCCACTAGAAGGATGTGCATCTTGTTAAAACATTCCATCTGCCCATTTTCCTTGGCACTGAATATATTTCTTCCTCTAAAGGAGAGGAGACACAATTACTCACAGTGCAAACAACTTGGTGTAGGTAATTCTTTTGAAGTGTCAGTCAATGGTAATTGACCAAATAATTACATATTGAGCTTGACAAACTGACTACATTAGGGTTGCAATGTAGTTTTGAGAGCAGGCTTCTCTGTCACCTTTACTACTAATCATCTAATAGTCTACACATTCTTACTCTTCTAATCATCTAATCTTCAATCTAACATACATTTAAAATACATTACAAAAAAATGAACATTAGAACTTTGAAGTGATATTTACTCATAGTTTCTATGGCCCTGAGGATAATAATTTTTCTCGAAGTTCAGTGAGCACTCTCCAAAAATGAACATTGAAATCCCACAAAAACACAAAGCACACCCCCCCCCCTTCCCCCACTACTTTATGAATGTCTGTAGTATTGAATGGCTCCAGGCCCTTTTCATTAATCCAGTATGACCAGACATTTCACTTTGTGAAGAAGGCCTGGATACCACACTTTGGATCCATTGTTATGGTCGTAAACTCTATATTTTGTCATTTCTATGTCATTTGTCCAGCTAATGACATAGAACAGAGATTGACAATCTTCCTTTGGGATTTATAGGGATTAGGATAGGGAAATAGTACTTTCTAATTTGTCACCTTCAAACCTTTTTAAGATAATAGCACATTACCAGCAAGGAAACAATGTAACTTTGCTGTATAGATGTACATATTCATCTGACTCTTTGTTCTTGGTGTAAACTCTCAGTTCTTGGTGACTGTCACTTACATACTATAGAATGAAATAATGGAGTGTTGACCTTGCTGCAGTACCTAATTAAAGAAATAAAACAAAATGGCCTGTTCAAATGATTAACTACTACAAAGGGTGGGAAAAACAGGCATTGGCTCCTTTCAACAGTCTCTCAGTAGTCAGTAACGCATTTCTACTTCTCGGATCAGAAACAAGCAGGTGACTGGAATCCTCTCTCCTGGCTGACGTGCCAAAACACTCACTCCAGGTTGCAGTCCCTCACTAAACAGGAATCAGATCACACAGCAAACAAAAGCTGACCTCAGGTGCATAGAGTCCAGGTGCGCTCAGTACAGGAACAAAGGCCCAGGTAAGTTCCCACCCCTCTTTATAGACCCTGCTCATCCCCTGGGTCCTAGTGCCAGTCAACAATGTTCCTACCTCTAGATGAACCTCTAAACTTCCCTAAAGTGTTCTAAATGTGGATGCAAAACCTTTTGAAAAACAATGAACAACATTTACTTGGTTTAACGGGAACAGGACCTATGGTTGATTTACCTACTATGTTTGTGCATTGAACAAAGCGTAGTATTTCAGACCAGATTAGTATTTCAGTTAAAACAAAACGAGGTCAGACACAGTTGGTCAGGCTAACTTTTTATGTCTCTTAATGTTGCATCAAGCTGTTTTTCAAGCTCCTACCTCCTTCCTTTCATGCCACCTAATAATGTATTAATGTGAGAACAAAAGAAAGAGTAGCATTTGAGCACTTTAGCATTTGAATAAAACAAATTAGGTGAGCTGTTGAGTGCTGCAAAGCAAAGGGGGTAGGTGAACCGTGGATACTGAGCTCTTCTTGCCAGGGCATAAGTATGACAATCAGTTTTTGTAATTCTGCTTCCATTTAATCTTCTCCCCTTTCAGACAATGAACTCTGAACCTTGTTAAGTTCTCTCACTAGTGAAACATTCCACATTTTGCGAGGTTACATATTAAAACAAAAGACTGCAACTAGAGTAAAATATAAGCAAGGCCAAAGAGTTCATGTTAATGCAATTACAAGGCGATTTTCAGATCTGTGCTCAACAGGCAAATCATGAATATTATTAAATGTCAAGGCAGTAAAACACCTAGGGCTTAGAAATCAGTTTTGTGTGTTCTTTGAAAGCTGCTTCCTTCCATTCATATTTAATTTGGTTTTGGATGATTATTGGGAAAGCCAGGAAGATAAGTTTGAGGTCTGGTCAAACTATACTGTGAATAAAAAGTTGCGGGTTTGTTTTGTACTTGGTGCACCTTTTGATCTCTGGCTGGAGGATCCTCTGTGGTCATAACAGTGAGGACATTCAAGGCCTGAGGTTCAGTGCTCAGCTAGAGAGCTGTTTAGGGAAAAACAGCAGAGAGAAGGGCTGCATGTCAGGAGAAACAAAACAAGAACAAGAGAAGAGTACACAATAATACAAGCTCTTGGCCTTGGCATTCTTATTTTCACATTCCTGTCTGTATGTTGGACTGATAGAGTTCCTTACTGATTCTTTACTAGTCTTGTCAGTTATAACAACTTATCAGGTGGGGCGCTAGAAGTAATTGACAGATTGGGGAACCAAACTTTATTTTGTGGAGGGTTTGATTTGATTTAATACTTTGTCTCTGTCTTGCCCTGTAGCAGCTGATAATGTAATAATGGCCAATAATGTAATAACTGCCAAAAACATAATAATTTTGGCTGTTGTATGTATGTTTATTTGTATGTAATAAAGCCAATGATTTAATAACTTGCCAATACCATAAAATCTCTGAACCAATAATATAACAACTTTATTCCAATAATGTTATTAGTTATTACATTATTGGATTGCTATTATGTTATTGGCTGGAAGGATAAAAAATAAAATAAAAATTTTTAGTAAAAATTAAGTAAAAATGAGTAAATTGTAAAAAGTAAATTGTCACACTTCTTCAGCATCAGGTGTTACTGGCTCTTTCATACTCTGTAGCTGCTTAAAGTCCTGACCACATATACACAAACATACTGTACCAACACTCTCACGCTCTCTCTTTATTTTGACTGCCACTGCACAGCGCAACTGATGGTTTTAAAAGTGAAGGCATAGTAGCTTTTGTTCCTTTTGTAGTTTTAGGAGTTGTAATTTTGGTTGACCATTGCTTGGACACCATAACACTTAACCACACCAAACTTGGTAGGCATGTAGCTCCACTAGGCCCATTGCAAATGCATGAATATCCCAGCTATCTGTTATTACGTTATTGGCCATTATTACGTTATTGGCTTGCTACATACCCCGTCAGCCTATGGTCTAGTGGAACTTGGTGTATCACTGCAACTGACATTATAGGCTAGGCTATCAGAATTTAGTATAGCAAACATACACCATCCAAAGATGGTTAAGGTTACCAATGGCTAAGAATATTAGCAACATCACAAACATCCACTCACTCTGATTTTATGTGTTGACACAATCTTGTGTAGACAGATAAGGTATTGGTGACTCTGTGAGGTCATATGGATAATATGAGTATGTCTCATCTGGCTATTATTGTGCTGAAAAGTGTTGGCAAAACCTTTCCATCTGAGGCTCTGCATTAAGATGGGAAGATCTCATTCTGATTTCATTCAGTCTCTGGGGACTGAAGCTACAGTGGGATCCCTTCCGGACCTCTCTTGGAGAAATATACATTGCTACTATAATCAGGCAGCCAGCAACAGTTCATGCAAGGTTACATCATCTGTTTGACTGTGCTTCAAAGTGGTGTTTACCTTCGGTGTGATTCAATCCAGAGCCCTCTTGTTTGAGGTCACTGAGTGCTGTCTTTAGGAAAAACAATGAGATTTTGATGCAACATATACCAAATAGCAAACCAGCAGCTAACATTAATTCAATGGAGCATTGCAAAATTGAGCTAAAAGTGAGGTTCTGTGTCCCATTCAACATCACAAGTGCAAATCCTGAAATGGTGAGACAGTAATGCAGTGAGTCTTTGAAATGCATTTTAATAAATAGTTCTACAATTTTGAAATAATTTCCTTTTAATCATCCATGTGTGTCAGTGAGTTGTACCCTCAGACAGCTCAAATAGATGTACACCAACTGATTCCAAAAAGAGAAAACAAATAAAAACTGGATGTGTCATGATACAATTCACTGCTTTTTTATCAACAGGACAAGGTCAACAAATTGATTAACTGGTTCAGAAATGATTGACAGAAATGACTTTCATTTCTAAAAATGGTTAGTTGTCAACAGATGCACAGAAGCTGTTAATGTCTTTAATTACAAAACACATGTTTAAATGAGAGTTTGTTCCTATAGTGATGAACTGTCAAGTTTGATGTCCTTCATTATGCTTACAAAATACCGCAGTTTATCATGTATTAAACCTTAACCCTTAAGACCATTTTATAAAACTTAAAATAATGATGTGCTTTTTGAGTATATGAGTGCAAATTAACTTCTGATTTGTGGCAGTCTGATGTGTCAAGAGTTTTTGTGTGTAAAGTATGTTTCAGCAACTAAAACAAACAACCAAAAAATATTGCTGGAAAAATGTTGCCATTCAAATATCAATAAATGGATGTTGCCGTGTCACTCTGGAAACATGATTACATATGCTGTGTTATGCGCACAGCAATCCTCTCTAATAATCCCATGATATCAAAATATTAGTTTTAATCAATTTCAAAGTTATAATTATATCACGCCATTGCCTCCCCACTGCCTTACTAAGTAATTAAATTACACAACAATTATTGGGTTATTAAACATGCATGTTACTGAAGTGATACCCATTTCATTTATAATTTTTTTTTTCTGTGGCCTTTTAAAATGATCTTGTCCTTGCAATGAAAAGCAAACACTCATTTTTTTTTCCTCACACCCATTCTGCCAACATCAAACAATTTTCCATGTTTGTATGTTGTCAGTACTATGCAGGGCTTTATGAATATCTTATTCATTTTAGTGAGAAAAAGGCCTACAGCAGAACTAGCTGATAATTAGCCATCGTAATTATAGAGACAAAAAAGAAGAGACATTTTCTCACCAGAGGCAAACCTGAGTCTTGCCTTGCTTCAGACAATAGAAAACAGCAGAGGAGGACAAAAGGGAGTTGTTAGCAAAGAAAAGAAAGGCGATGCATAAATATTATGCACAAAAATGCAGTAAGCTCTGTGTAGTCAGATATCGCCGTGCAATTCATACCCTGTTCACGAGTCCCTCTCACATGGATGCTTTAATGAAATGCTGCTTGAAGGTGTTTGCAGACGGGAGACACAAAAACACTAGACTAATGTGGATTCTGTCTCAGGCTGAATGTTATGTTATTAGCATCTTTGCAATTACCGAGACAAAATGAAAATACAGTCTCTCTTGTCATCGTTAACTTTTTTTTACCTATTCACATATAATAAGTGGGCCTCAGTAAAATGTACTGCTTTTGACCAGCAATCAGGTAGCAGCCTTTTCTTCTGCCAGTTTTAAGAAGTGTTGAAATTAGAGTTGTCCTGATACCAACATTATTGCTTTGATACAGGACATTTTGAGCATTTGAGCACTAATTTCAGCACCTTTTGAAGCAATACCATTTTGATGAGACTGACTAGACAAATTGTTGTCTAGGACTCACAGAACAGAAGATAAGCCAGAAGAAATACATAGAAATAATGAAAATACTCTATCTTTTTTCTGTTCATAAATTCTAATCTAAATTCTATTAAAATACCTTTGGGTTTCCACTAAATGAAATCGATGCCTAATCTTCCACAAACAGAAAACTGTCTCTATTGTGGTTCACACCTCTGATGTTAACCTGACAAATTGGAACTCAAAAATAGTTGTATTTTTTTCCTGTGAACTGGATTGGGCACACGCCATTCTCAGCTCCGAGAGGAGCAGGCTAAAATCAAGAGTTTCCTCTCTTCAGTAACCATTTATACAAGTTAAATAGGACAAAAGTTAACTAGCACAACTAACCTAGTAAAACCTTGCTAATAAAGTGTTTCTAGTGTTTTGAGAGGTTATGTTATTATTTATCTTACAGATAATAATGAGAGGTTATATTATTATCTGCTATCTGCTATATGGCACTCTGCTGTTGTTGGCTCCTTTGTTTGTTTTGTGGGTCAGCCATGGTCTACTGGCTAAGGCCCTAAGACATACAAAAGTGGCATGTTCGATCCCCAACCAGTGAGAAAAAGTAATTGAACATAGTCCTTCCATGCTCACATCCAAGACTGAGGTGCCCTTGAGCCATGGCAGCAGGCTGCCCACTCCTCTGGTATAGTGTGTGCGTTCAATCACTGTGTGTTCACGGTGTGCTATGTGTATGGCTAGGATAAATGTAGTGACCGAATTCAATATAATCAAAAGAGTATATATATTTATATATTTTATACTTCTGAAGTTATACATTTAAGATGCAGGCTGGTTCACGAGATGGCGTTATCTAGGTTGAACCTTTATAAAATCTCATCAATATATGTGGATTTGTTTACAAACCAAAGATTAGGTGATGATCAGCGATGATCTTTTTCACAGTTATGCTGACTGAAAAGGTAATAAATTAGATTTCAGTTTCATTCAGTTTAGGTTGGCCTGACAAGGTGCTGTCATCAAACTGCAAGTGGAAGTAACTGCACGAAGAAACAGCAGGGGCAGCCTAGAGAGCCTTTATTTAGCCTGCAATGAACCATTTAAACATCGAAGTGACTATGCATCTGGTAAATTAACCTTAAAACAGCATAAAATGTTGCCTGGTGTTTCTTAAATGGATCTAATTCAAAACTGTATTTGCTTCCGGCCAAAGAATGTCAATAGAGTAAGCCACATTTAAGCAGTTCTGGAAAATTCCTTCTTGGGCCATATATTTGAACAACGGCAATGAATATTCTCAAGCTATGTATGATTCATTTAAGCCAAATGTTGGTTTTACTTTGTCAGTCAAGAACAACAATATGCACGAGTAGACAGTGTTCAGCCAATGAAATTAAATAACACAAATGCTATTTGCCTAGTTGAAGTGAGAATTCTTTTGGCTTGAAAATTACTGGTGTTTGTCTGAGCTTGCATCTGTTCCCCCCACCCATTATCATTGGGGAATCAGTATGACAGACTCTAAATTGCCTGCAGTCTCAGGACCAATCCAGTAGTAATACATATTCATCAGGATTCATGTCATCTATGGCAGATTTCTCAGAGAGGAATAAAAAGCTGTCTTTCCTACAAGAACCTACAAGGCCAGGCCATGTCTAAAAGTAAATTTTATTCTGGCCTTGGTTTGTGTGCTCCTGAGGAGAGTAAGCAAGGGTATATGTGTGTTGCCATGTGAATGTGCATATTGCGTAGTCATTCTTTCCTATACTTTCAAAATGGATCTATGTCTTCTCTTTCCTCATCACAACCACACAGTCAGCTTTCACACACACACGCACACACACACACACACACACACACACACACACACACACACACACACACACACACACTCCTCATCACAACCACACAGTCAGCTTTCACATACACACTCCTCATCACAACCACACAGTCAGCTTTCTTTCTATTCCTCCTTTGGCAGCAATGATGGACAAAAGGTGGCCCTCAGGGACAGTATGGTTTTATCAAACAGTGAAGCTTGAAAGAACATATCTGTGTAAGGGCTGTTGCTTACTAATTTCCATTTCAGCATCCACATTCAAAAGGTTTGACCAGCCACACTCCTCTTTTCATATGCACAGGCACGTCTCAGGCACAGCTCGGACCGTACTACAACCTCCACCTAGCTGGAAATAGATGGGTGCCTTGGAAGCAGCGCGCTGGCTGAATTATACTGACTCTTTACACTTTTGTTGCAACTGTACTTCATCCCTGCCCCCACTGGATTGAACTATGCTTTAGATGTACCAAACAATTACAGCCTATATTGTTGGTGTGGCAGTAAAAAATACCTTATGTAGTTTCTCCAGGAAATACTCCAGCACAATTTATGTTCTGTCTCCTGTCGATTAATTCAATTAATTGCCATTCATGGGGGACTTAATTGAAAATGATGACGTGTTTACCACATGCAGAGAGAAATTCATATCTACATCATTGCTGTGGAGCCACTTCAGATGAGTGGGGCAAACTAAAAGAGGGGTGCTCATCTTTGCAGACGTGGATCTATGACGGCACATGATGACTTCAAATGTCTCCAGGTACAGGCGTGACACACTCAACCTGCACATCCGCATGCTTTTTGGTGTGAGACTGACTTAGACTGCTTTCTAATTACCAACACCATTAGCAATAAATACACGTAACACACCATTCACCATCAAAAACGCAGATCAAAGCGCACAGCATGGAGGGTGTAAAAGGTGATTCATTATGTTTGATAAGTTTATAAAGAGAAAAAAAATCAAATAACTTACCTTTTGATATGCATTACATAGACAGGCTAGGGAGACAACAGGAAAAGACTAATTTAATACATTTGGACAAAGGTGAAGCAAAGAGCAGGAATGATGGGATATGTGTTTTCCCCTTATAATTAGTTTACTTTTTTTCAGCTAGATTCTGTATTTGCAGCTTGATAACAGGGTAGGGTAAGGAAAGATGATTGTGATAATGATGCTAAATACATGAGAATACTGTGGGAGTGTTAACTGTTTTTTTGTTATTTCTTGAGCTGAGTGCAGAGGCAGAACAATTAGTCCCATTTAAGTTGACAAGCTCGTAATCAGCAGTAGAAAACCCCCATTATACTGCTTGCATTCTGGTCTAACCAAACTATGAAAGCACACTAACAATAATCTAATGCAAATCCTCCTGTCTCTATGACGCATGTTAATTTCACATTTGCCTCTGAAAATAAGTGTAATCATGTAGAGTGAGGAGCAGTTGAGTCCAGGAAAAAAAACCCATCAGTGTCTCCAAGATTGGAGAGGGGGAGAAGTTGAAACTGCACCATCTAAGGACAAGCGCAGTCGGCATTTGCATTTCCGCCTTTGCCGCTGTGTCACCATATGTCACAACGCCATGGCAACAGCCAGCACAAATCAAAGAAAATGTCATAGGCCCACAGTATGGCAAATAAGTCCTGAGAGGCAGATAAAGAGAAGGTAATGCGAAGAAAAAGTCATTTCACGATCGTGGCAGTTACAGCAGCAGGGCTGGAAACGTATATATATATATATATATATATATATATATATATATATATGCAGGGCACAAACGCTGTGAGCTTCTGATAAAACTGAGCAAAACAACAGCATCCATCAACGTGCAGAACTGTGGTGGAAAAAACTGAAATCTGAAGATGTTTAAAATATGGACTTCATTCACAGCTAACCATTCAATATATGTTACAGTCTCAAAGTTTCAGAGTCCTAACCAATGACTGGCTGTTCCATTAGTTGCAGTGACAGGGTAGTCATTATCATTATCCCAGGGCTCCCAAACTTTTCTTTAGTCACCTGATACTTCTGGAATCTTCCACAGCCTTTGTCAAGAACATCCTCTAATTCACTAAGTACTGGTGATTAGGTAGGTTGTTGCAAACATAGGTCCAGTCCCATAGTAAATGCTTAACAACAGGTTCCAACGCAACTTTACCCCTCTCAATAACATTACACACATGATTAAAGGTGCAATCCATAATTCTAACAATAACTTGTGTCAGTTAATAAACTTACTGCTTTCATTTATGTGTGCAATTAACACACTTTGTAAAGCTCTGTAAATGGGCTGTGCAGGTAAAATATCCACAGCCTTTCACATGCATTGGGACTAGATTTAAAAGGCCATTGGAATAAGCGCAGTTCAACATGCCAGTTTGGTGTGAAAGGTGACATAGGCCTTCAACCTTTCATTATGGAATCTTATGGTCATTGACTACTTGGAGCGTTTAAAATTTTCATACATCTCTTGATCTTTGCCACTGGCCAATGGCCCCAGGAGGAGAGAAATAGTGGTCTCGTTTCACAGCTAAATTAGAATACCTAAAGCAGTCTCATAGCTCGTTAGAATCATCAAAAAAAGACACAGCACACCTCGAGCTACACTGATCAAAACTTTTCAATCCACTTTTTCAAACACGCAAATAGCCTAATGGGATTTGGTAATTAGAACTTTTAATTTATTAGTTATCATTGCTTGTGTCTGCTGGGATGAAGCATTGAGCTCATTATTCGATAATTGCTCACAGTTTAAAGCTCCATTTCACAGCTGAGCAGGTTACTAAGCTCAGCGATGCCGTTAGCCTCCTGTGTTGTTTGTGGCTTCACTGCTGACAAGTGGTGGGGAGGCAGAGGGGTCACCATTGAACCTCATTACGGTGATATACGAGAGATTAGGCTTGTGACTGGAGATTACTACTGTGCTGTAACTGGGCTGGGTCAGTCGGCGATTAGGACAAAAACTCATTACTTAGTTTTTTTTTTTTTAAGTTTTCAAGTCCCTTACTTTCTTCGATGGAAAAACAATACGAAGGGATAAATAGAGCAGTCAAAAAGCACTCTTTCATTGCCATGACGTTTTATTGCCATGACACTAAGTAAGCAACGGAGTTGAAAAATCACTGAAAACGGTATGAAACAGCTTGGAGATGAGTGCAATAAAATGTCAAAGGGTGATTTATGGTTCACTTTTCTCCCCATAAACTAAAGATTCCACCCACTCTCTCTTCAACTCTGTGGCAGACTACAAAATATAGGAGAGTGTGTTTAGGTTTCACATGGGTAAATTGTCATGCTGGTGATTTCTCCAAAGTTATGGCCACATTTTTAAAAGCTAGAGCTAAACTTATCACTAACTTTTTGTGTCAAACAACATCTTGTTACTCTTGTACAGTACCTTTACTCAAGCTCTCCTAAAACTGTAATTTACACAATCACTAGATTTTTAAAGGCATACCAAGCAAGCCTCTTTTTTTTTCTACCTCAGGAACTTGTACATTCTCACCCATCATTGTTTGCAGACCAAAGAATAGGAATCAGCAATGATCATTTTCATAGAGTTATGTTGACTGACAAGGTAATAAATGCGATTTCAGTTTCATTCAGTTTTAGTTACTTTGACATCGGCTGGCCGTTTAGGCAGACAGTAATTTCAGTAACTGTGGGGTTGGGTTCGGTATATAGGTTGAGGTGGCCAAGAGAGCCTTCATTGACCACGTAATGAGCCATCTAGCCATAAATGTCTACAAAGCTGGTAAATTAACCTAGAAAATGTTGCCTGGTTTGCTTTTAACCCCTACCAAAGAAAACTGACAGTGGTATGACATACCCACTGTAAACAAAAGGAAAGCTATGACATATCCATTGTGATAAAAAAAAAAAATTGTCTATGGATATCATTACATTGTAGACTTGTCCATGCTTCGAGATAGCAGTATGTAATTTAATGCTTTTAATACTAAGGTGAAAGCCTTGAACATGAGCAGTAATTTGTTGATCAGTGAGTTTGGGTGATGTCATTACAGGGATCAGTGTCACTGCTGGAGGTTCTCTGAGGGGAATGGAGTTGGGGTGGGTTTGGATTCCTCTCTGGTGAGTGTTGTTTGGTCTTTGGTTCAAATGTAAAGTACATGCACCTGGACAAATAAAAGATCATCCATACCATTTACTGTAACCTTAGAAAATGTCTTCTGGTAATTAATAAATGTTTCAATAAATGTTTAGTGAATATTATGAATTGCATGTAACCGAATGTAAATTGTTGAATATTGTTGTTGCATACATGTGCATACATTTGTCCTGTCAGAACTTATTTTCCTGTAATGACTGGTGGACAATACATTATCCCTTATTTATTTGTAACATTTAGTAATAATGAATACTATATAATAAATAATACTTAATATAATAATAATGAATTTTATGTCTAAGATTACCAGAGTCATTTGTCCTCAAACTGTGACCATAATAAAGGCCACATTGCTTGAGTTTATGAAATCCTAACAAATGAGACAGGTGTGATAGGTCGCTGCAGTGCTGCTCTCAAGAAAAACAGCTCCATTTGTTACAGCGTAGTCTTTGTTTCTCTCATCCATCTGGAAGAGGCCAAACCACTTTTTCCCAGCACAACTAAGTGTGTCAAACAGGAAATCAAGCTTAGATTTTGAGAAGAGATGAGCTTCATTTTAAATCCAAATGCTTGCATACAGAAAGATCGGCTATATTTTCTGATGGAATCCACAAGACTTTTCTTGGAATAACACTTTTGTGTTCCAGAACACTAAACTTCCTTATTATTCTAGATCTCTCTTCTGATGCCAGACAGTTGTTTGTTATCTGCTCTACACAAAGAGTTCTGGGTAGTCCTATCCACTAGTTACTTGTCTGCTAGGAGTAGATTTTTCATCTGTGTTTTCAGTCCTGTTTTGATAAATGCTGAAAAAAAATAGTGCCATTTTTGACTCAGCTAATGTAATGTTTACATTCCCATCATACACATTTACCATTTACATCTTATGACAAGCAAAAAACCTTTATGTAAGAGACAGCCAATAAGGGCACAGGGCTTGGCCAAACAAAAACCAGTGGCATGGGAGAGACTGACATGTTGGGTGTACAACAGGGGAAATAACTATTGAATGTGTCATCAGGAAAGGTGTTTTACTAGGTAGCAAGTATTTGTTACAAAGGAAACAGCAGCATTCGCTCTGACACCTAGTACATCAGCTGTCTGTCCAGACTATATTCTCCCAGTATTTCATGGCTTGTCTAAAAGTTGTGCAGCAAACTTTGAATGAGTTTTCACTCAGTAGTAAAAGGCAATGGCTGTGAAGTGCAATGCCATTATTTTCTTTTTTCTAAATGTACCTCCAAGTCTTTACTTAGCTGTTTCTGAATGGTCCTTGCCTCTTGAGTTAGGCTTCAGACCTTGACCTCCCTGAATAGAAAATCTTTAGAGCTCCTGTCTTTGCTCCTGGTTCGTGGCGGAATGATATTACCTCCACTTACAGATAATGGCCTCAACAATATAGTAGTCAGAAGTTTTGAAAGGCGTCTTAAAACAGTTACAATGATGTTCGTGGGAACAATAATATAAGGTGCAAAGGTCTGGGGAGAGTTCATTGGCTTTAGCCATTGTGAGATGTTCTTGTGTAGTACTTTAGTAATGAAAGATGCTTTTGTAGCTCTCAACAGTTGCACAGTAATAGCTGAGGTGAATGCACAGTTATGGCTGATAGGAACATGTACAGATAAGAGGCAGAATTACTTTCAACTTTATAGACATCTGGTTCATGTTTTTTTTTTTTGTGCAATTCCACTTTCTTACACATAACTGTATTCATGGGCACTGATATTTAAATTTTTTTACGTGTGATTTTTGGGATTAATACCAAAGTCCAAAGTTTCGTTTTAGTAGCTTGATTGGATTTTTTTTTAAACAAAAAAATAAATAATTAAAAATGTTGACACGTCCATACTTATTTTCCTCACTTTATGTCATAAAGCATTTGTTTGTACCTGTAGAGTGTTTGACAAGGCCAGGACTACTGGAGTCCATAATAACAATGCACCGAGAGTTTTCAGCTGTCTGAACAGGATGACATAGTTTGCTTGTTTTATCTGGATATCTGAGCTCCTTTCCTCCATCATCCACTGACTGGCTTATTTGACGGCAGTAGTAACCCACCTCCTTGAACTCCATTGATGGTGCTGAGTCACATCACCCTGTCAGAACTACCTTGACAAACTCAGGAAATAAAATGATGCACCATTCAATCTATACTGTGCTTATACCGCCACATCCTCCAACAATCACAGAGCCCAGGCAGGCTTACAGCTGATATGTCACTCACCAGAGTAATCCAAAGCACAATGTGAAGTATAGGCTTGTCAAACTCCAAATTCTTCCACTGGCAGATTTGGCTGCAGCTGTTATCATCTCTCAGGCTCTTTGAGGTCAGATATACCCACAAACTCAATATCCACAGCTTGTGCCATCAAGAAATGTGTGGGTAATCAGTCTCCTGTATAGACAGGGTAGACTGGCTAACACACCAGAGAAAGAAAATGACAGACATGCCTGACAAGACAAGACTTTTGGTTTTAGCTGAACCACAGTTCTTCTCAGAGTGTAATCACAACTATGTGTAAGCATTCAACTAATAAACCTTTTGGATGAAAGGTGAAACATTTTCAAGCTCCAAAACAAGAAGTCCAGTTGCATACAACTTAGCTCTTTGACTAACATCACTTGGATAAATGAGAGTCTTCACAGACACAATTAATAAACCTTTGTGGTTGTTCAGTTGTCCACAAGTCACATTTAAAGATTCAGCTCTGAGGCTGTTTGTGTCCTCTTTGCGTCTTTTGTAGTTATTTGACATTATTAGTCTTTGATTATCTACTAAAATGTACTAACATATGCTGAAATTGATTTACCTCATAAGTAAAAAATGTGGGTCTTCAAAAGGAGACATTAACTCAATTCTAAATATTTGAAAATAAAAGAAATCCTGATCTCCTTCTCCTGTCTGCGTTACATTTCCTCATGTCTTAAATTTCTGTATTAAAAGCTTGAATCCAGAAGTTTTTGACAAAGTTTGGTTCTCACTTGCACATTCTACATTATATGCCACTCTGAATTGGTGATTTATATCACTGCAAACCCATGATCCAAGTCAGTATTCTGTTTATTTTACAGTTTTTAGAGTTGGTTGGCTGTGGCTGTTAAGATAACTACCCACTTTTTCAGAAAATGAAGTACATGTGTACAATTATAATAAAAAAAGCTAGTCTCTTCTCAAGCTTTTTTTGGCATTTTAGAAGAACTAAGGGTCTGGGATAGAATACAACTGCATTTTGTTAATTGTTTTTGCTTGCAACCCTTGTGGCATTTTCATAGAGCTGCAAATAGTGTTTTTTAGATTGACAGGCAATGTCTGTTGAGTGTCAAGTAGCTATTCGCACCTTTGGTCCAATTCCTGTGTAAAACAAACTTGTGTAAATGTGTAAAACTTTAGCCACACAATCAAAAATGATGATGTAACTGAGTTTAATGACATGAGTAATAATTTCATAAAATAGTTCGAAGTACTTTGAAACATAAAGGATTCCTGCTTTAGCTTTTAGAGGAGAAATGCATACTCATGCTCTGTTCTTAAACACGCATACAATTTCCACAAAATATTTGTGGAATTATTGACATTAACACACACACACACACACACACACCAGAAATTTTAAACAGCCATACAAGACACACAAACTTAACATCAACAATTTGTACATTGATCTGAAACCGCATCGATCTAACCAAGCAGTAGTGCAATGTTTTTATCTGGTAAATGCTTTTAAGGACACTGTTGCAGTTATCGTGCGTTGTACCTTCACCCAGGAATAGATTACACTGGCTCAGGGCCAGACAGGCTATCTGCTTATTAAAGAATAGAAGAGAAAGATGTCTATAGCCAGCGCTTCATATGGTAATGGCAGGAACTCCACATCTTTATCCCAGCAACATCTATTGTGCTGGAGATGCTGTTTGTTTGTTGGCACTCAAGTTTGTCTAAGCATGAAATTGTACTCTTGGGGCATGCTCTAGAGGAAAAGCATTACATTTGTATATTTATTTGTCTGTAAAAATAGATGGGGGGGATAAGAACCATACAGGCATTGCAATGCTGAAGGACAAGATGCCTCTCAGAAACATTATTGCCAGCAAGGGGGTGGAACATTGTTGAGTGAGTGGGCCTACTGGGCTATTTCATTATAATTTCCTTCATGTGTGCTTGTGTGTGTGTGTGTGTGAGAGAGAGAGAGAGAGAGAGTGAGTGAGTGAGTGACTCCACTGTGTGTGCTTGTAAGTAGCCTCTGTGCTTGTGTGTATATGTGTTGGTGTGGTGGTTCTGGGTTGGTTTGGAGATAATGGTCTATCTGGAATCTGGCATGTCCATCGACATGCGGACAGAACAGCAATTTGTAGCAGAATTGAGAGGAGGAGGAAACGGTGGGTGCGAGGAGAGCCCGACTGATCGTTCGGAATATCTGACATCTGCCGAGGCTTGAATGCAACCAAAGAGAATTCCATTATTAGGGCCAGATGAGCTAAAGTGAGAGTGGAGAGGAGACAGGATGACAAACATGCACGAGGCTGAGTGGAGAAGTGATCTAAAAAAAAAAAAAGAATGAGGTAAAGGTAAACAAGAAGGAAAGCATGTTCACTTTTGTCGGACTTTTTGTACACCTATGGAGAACGGTGTCACTTTGACAGTTTTACAGAACTCCAAATCCCATTGAGCATTGCATTGTTACCTTAATTACCCACAAGAGGTTGCATGTTGATTTTAGCACCTGAGAAGAAAAGAAAGACCAACAGGAAGTGCCATTAATGTCACCTTGTCTTTGGAGTAACCTAATAATTAACATGCACCGAGCCTGCATGAAGTCCTGTGGGCAGCGAATGATCTGGTATCATGGCCAGGTGTGTCACCTACACAACACACTCTCATTATCCTCTCGTGTGCTTGTAAGGATTCTGGGTGGAGACGGCTGGCGGTCATGCTCTGCAACACATTCCAAATGCCAACTCAGTAATAACAACCATAACTAAAGGATGGGCTATTAATCAATGTCATCTCCAGCATCATCCAAAACAAACTTCTCACTATAGAAAGAGACACACACACACACACACACATGCTGAGAGAGCAGAAAGCACAGGATGAATGCGAGAACATTACTTAGTTGCTTATTTAGTGCTTTTTTGTTGTTGTTTACTCAGGTGTTCAAAAAACTTGGAGAGCAGCTTCCAAGTACTTCAAACTACCTCAATTGTCAAAGAAATAAATGCACCCAGGCACTGTGGTCCACATTTTTCATACCCCCCCCCCCCCAAAGTATTTTACATGCTAATCATATTTATTATTTCTATCCACCTCCTCCAAACCTCCCACTTGTGTTTGTCACAGCAAAGGGTGCAGAGCCTACATAGGGATCTGCCTGAGAGACAGATTACCTTTCAAAGATGGGAAGTCTGTTTTAAGGTAAGCTGTCTCCTCTATGGCTGTATCCTGAAGCTGTCCAGAAATCCTTGGGTGTGAAAATTCCTCTGATTAGGAAAGAGGAGAACATGGCCACTCTCCGGCGGCATTGGCGGCAGCGTTGGGTATCGTTTCATCAGGACTAGCGTGGCGAATGTGGCTCCGCCGTGTTTTCATCAGGACTAGCGTGGCGAATGTGGCTCCGCCGTGTTTTCTTTAATAAAGGCATTTATCTGGTCTACTAAGAGAGTTCTTCACGCCGCAGATAAAGATGCCCGCAGGGTCTGAATCACACTGCTAAAACAGGCTTCCATGGGGACAGAGTCCCAGCTCCCTCTGTCTTCATAAGTCTTTCTCTCTCTCTCTCTCTCTCTCTCTCTCTCTCTCTCTCTCTCTCTTTTACTTTTTCTCTGCTTCTACCCGCTCTTCCCTCTGGGCCTAAATTTGAATCAAGTAACACAGAGGTGCATGGAGAACTGAGACACAGGGAGTGAGTGTGTGTGCAGAGAGAGAATACAGACAGGGAGAGGCCGTGGTGCCAATACTGTGTGAGTATACAGTATACAATACATAACATGATTAAACACAATGCATCTTTACTCAAAATTATTTATTCTTATTTCCCTCTGCAGACCTTCCACTGCCAGATATGACTGCTGCCTTTAATCCCTCTCATGCTGACATCTCTAGGATACAGAACTGTTGTTTATACAAGGTCATCGCTCTCTCACACACCCATGCAAAGACAAAGATACACACACCATGGTTGTCTGAAGCACGGTGAGTGGCTCTCACTTGTGAAATATTCAATATTGTGAAGATTGCTGAGACAGGAGGGGAGCAAGCCCTTGTTTTCTGTAATGAGGCAGAAAAGGTGAGAGCCAGGAGTTGTGTTGCTTTTTCGTTCTTTCTTTTTTTCCTGGAGGATGCTGCAGTCTGATATGCAATTGCTCTGCTCTCTGCTCTGCTCACCACTTCTGTCTGTTAGCCACTGAGGTTCTGTCATGCATAATCTTGGCAGAGGAAAGCACAACAGCTGCTGGCACCTAACAGATTACAGGTGTGTGTGTGTGTGTTTGTATGTATGAGTGTATGTATGTGTGTGTGTATGTGTGTGTCTGTGTGTGCGACATTGGTGTATGAGATAACGAAGTATGGTAATGCATGTTTGTGTATTTGAGTCTGGTGTGAGAAATTGCTGATGTGTGTGCATATGGACTTTCAATGAGATCCTCATTGCACCATGGGCATACAGAAGCATTTATTGTGCATCTGAATATAGTCACTGTCTGTTCCTTCAGCAAATCATTTTCCTGGGACAACATATGATGGTGGCCTCTACCATTTTCCCCTGAAGTGCACAATCTGCTGTTAGCACAGAACCTTTTCACCTCCTTCATTGTTATGATCTAAAAGCCAAAATATATGTTACTCCATTGTTCTTTTATCGCCAAGTTGCTCAGCACAATATGTGTGGTTTGGGCAGAAAGAGCTACAAAACCTCTAACAATACTTTGCATAGCAAGCTTTTTTTGATGACACTGACTGCGATGTACAAATAAGCCTCGCAGCTGTCTTCTGCCCATGGTCCTCTTACATCTGCCCACAGCAGGAAACTCCACTCTCCATCCCGTGTGTCGAGCTGCTTCACAATTCACCGTAGATCAGCATCCATTGCCCTTTTGGCACAAGAACAACGTTTACCAGTTAGGCATGGAACACAGTTTGTGATATATTTCATGCGTAGCAGACACCCACTCCCCACCACCCCCCTACCCCCATCTAAGCACGTAAGGCAGTACTGTTTCTCTCCCGCTCCACCATGCCACGGGCTGCTACTGCTGCTGCTGCTGCTGCAGAGAATGGAAGAGGGATGCCACTTCCTGACCCAACATGCATTTTTTTTCCACATAGCCTCTTTATGCTCCTTTCCCTCTTGCCTGTGATATGATGGAATAGGGTAATAAGAGGTTTATGATGAACTCCCTTTACCAGTGGCTAGAGTGGGGCACTATCCAGTGTTATTGCGAGAGGTTAATGCCTCTGAGCAGCATCACCAAATCAAAGACAAAGAGCAGGGATTGGGGGTGGATTGGATATTATACAGCCAGGGCATACTTTTGATACTTTGACTAAAAGAAGAGAAAATTCTAGTCTTACAACAGATATGATTCACCAGCAGTGGAAACTCAACTAATCAATACTTATCATTCTTTATGCAGTGCTAAACTAAAACTGGAAAATGCACAGAGAGTCTTTGGAGAAAAGGACAGTAATTGTGTAGCTCCTCAGAATCCCCTAAAGGCCTCAAGGGATCTTTTGATTATTTATCCAAGTCCTATGAATATTTCACATTATATGCTCTGAGTGAGAGGACACAGACGTACAGTGTTTTTTAAATCACAAGCTGCAGTCAATCTGATGTCACTACTGTTTTAATGGATTCATTTAGGAGTGGTGCAGAATACCTATTTTGTGTCACCGTCTCATTTTTGCCTTATCAACATTGTCTCCTAACATTTTCTTGACTGTCAAAAAAACAGGACACAAAGAAAAGAAAAGCTTACTTGAAAAACTCAGATGAGTTAAGTTAGGTTTACTTAACTCACTTCAGGCAATGAGTTTCCACTAATTTTTCAAGTAAGCCTTACTTATATTTACAGTGCACTACAGCAGAAGGATATCAGAACCACAGATTGGCCTATGCATACTCTTCGATGCATTAAATCTCTGCCCACTTCACAGAGAATACAGGAAGCTTCATAGCGCTCCAAAACATACACACTTTGTTATTAAAATACCAGTGCACACAAAAACACATGCATAAACATGATCCAAAAACATCCAAGCTTCCTTGTTTCAACATATGGCATAAACATATAAACATAGTAAAGCCACAGTCACCAGGCCAAAGGAAATGACATCAACAGGCCAAAACCACTTCCTGGCACACGAAAAACCTACGTGACTCTACACCAGCCCACAAATACGCATTTGCCCACATGCACTTATGCATGCATCAAACACTCCTTCTGTTATGGAGAGTGGGCCAGTTCACAGAGTTCATGTTGCTCTTTCGGGTGGGTGGAGGAGGTGTGGGAGTGGATGCGGATTTGGAGCCGGCCTTTGAGGGTGACCATGGAAATGATCTGGCTGAAAGGCTGCGACTCCCCCTAGTTCCAGGCTCCCCTGTGTAGCCAGAGCCAGCGCTAGAGGGTAGAGAGAGGGAGGGAGAGCGCCGCCTGGATTATCATTTCATATCCGGTGGTGCCAATCACTCTAGGTAAACAGCAGAGGCGGCAGAGGCTAAACCTGAGGGAGAGCGAGGCTAAGCGGGGTTGGTTGGTGGGTGGGGTGGGGTGGGTGAGTGGGTGGGGATGATGGGCAGGGTGAGCCACAAGAGAAGTCTGCGGCAGAGACATCCAGGTTGGCTGAGAACAAATGAAGAAGTGAAGAGGGGTGTGATGTGGTGTGGGAAAGACAAACAACACACACACACACACACACACACGCGCAGACACACGCACACACACACACGCACACATACGCACACATATACACACAAGATGTGGGATGTAAAGCATCTTTATGGCTCTCCCTTTATTAAAATGGAACCTGAGTAGATATGTGCTGTAGGCTTCATGGTCCTCTGTGTTCATGTTTTGAGGGAAGTGTCAAGACTACACAATTGCAGGTCCTATTTAACAGAGGCCCTCTCACCTGTCCATTCTCTGCCAGGAAATTATGTCATTTGGGGGCAGGGGCATAATTGAATTGAACTGAAAACCCCTGAGCTTGCAGGACATGCACCGCACTGTAATTTCAAGTAGAAAAATGACCATTGAATCAGGCCAAGAGCAAGTAATGGATAATACCAGGACCACACAACTCTGTCCATCTTCCAGCATAATAACACAGTGGCCCTCTCTCTCCCAGTCTTTATCCTGGTGAGCATGAATTAGCCAGGCTCTGGCCAATCTCTACTGCATAATGGTGTGAGTGCACATGGCTCCCCTGTCATTACTGCCTGGGCCTGACATTCCCTCTGAGAGGGCCGCGGAAGGATGCGGTAATCAGAAACCACTCGTTCACTCACTCACTCACTCACTCACTCACTCACTCACTCACTCACTGACTCACTCACTCACTCACTCACTCACTCACTCACCTTACATTTAGAACATGCGCCATAATGAAAGGAAATGCTAAAGAATGGTTTTGCACAGACACTCCCTCTCTCTCTCCCTCTCTCTCTGTCTCTCTCTCTCCGTGCACATCTTTTCCAAGTCTATTTTATGCTCATACGTACACAAACCGATTCATACAACCACTCGTGCACACACGCACACAGACACACTCACACACACTCACACACACACACACACACACACACACACACACACACACACACACACTCAGTAAATCACATATGAATATGTAAACAAACATCCAGAGATAATTTCATCAACACAAGCATAAGAAAATACTATTACAAACACACAGAGGGCAAATGCAACTAAACCAACACATCCACCGAATGAATCAAAATGCATTTCTCCAGATTTCAGACACTCAATCAAAGAGAACCATAGGTTCATAGAGACCATGTGCACACTTAACCACAAACAAGTTGAATTGAAAGTCCCCCTCCAGAGGCCTGCAGACACAAGCCCCAGTGCTTCACAAGGCCTAATTGAATTGTTTAAGGTGTGATTTGAATATATGAGCAGGGAGTCTGGTATGTCTGGAAGCCACTTGTCAATTTGAGTTACGCTCAGAGGACAGGGAGAAAAAAAGAATTCCTTACCTTCAACTAGTAGAACATCTCTGCCAAGTCTGGCAGTTTGATGATACAGAAGCCTGGAACTTAAAATTGATTTGGAATCAAATGGTTGATCTAATACACAATCAAGTTTGCCATAAATAAATGACAAACAAACTGACGTAAACACACACCTAAGAAGTTGAAGGACATGCAGGGTCCATTCGACTAGGAATGTCTGGCTGGTTGGACCGTCATTTGACATGACACGTGACATACTCACAAAAACTGAGTTTGGTTGGAGAGAAATCAAACTGATGGCTGCCACAATGTCAACACTCTCAAGGTAATCCAGTGATGAAGCGCATGTATAGCCAAACGTGCACACACACACACACACACACACACAGCATGATCAAGTTACGTAAAGGAAAAAAAAAATGTTTCACTTCCTGTCATGTTAATTGCTCTGACATGAATATGTCATAATTCAGCTGGCTAATCTTACATGTGCCCCCTTAAGATTACTTCTGGACAAATAGGACCTTGTTCCAGGCAATCAACTTGCCGCAGGAAATGGATTGAAACACTTCGCTACGTATAAGTAACATGTGGATGTAAATCACTGTGGATCACTTGCCCAAGGGTATGATTGAAACATTCAAGCCCAGTTAATGCACATGTGTAGGATGAGAGTATGGAGAAGAGCACTTCGTTAAAACATACAATCCAATAATTAGATTAACATCAACACCACACAACCCACTGCAACACCAATCCCCTTCATGCCAGTGGCAAAGCATTAATGCAATGACTGACATATAGATTAAAATAATCAACATGACTACGACTGCTGAGTGCTCTAACCCCAATTTACATTCAAAACAGCATTAACTTCATGTTACTGATGCAAGGACTCGGGGGGGGGGGGGGGGGGGGGAATAGAGCCATATTCAATATTTAAACAAATAGACACACGGTGATGTAATCATCCTCTTGTGAGTGTTTTTCTGATTTTGTGTGTATGGTGTGTGTGTGTGTGTTTGTTGGCAGGGAGTAGGAGGACACACTGATGCCCAGATATGGCAGCAAGCCTTCTTCTCTCGGCTGTTTGCATCCTTTTGGGCTGATAGTGCATCCGCTACACCGCGGGCATCTGTCAAATGGGCCCACGAAACCATGGAAGGCCGCATCCACGATAACAATAAAATGACAGAGCGGCCACAGCATCAGAGCGGGATTACAGTTTGGGAACGGTGGGGTCGGAGGGAAGACGGGTAGGGGGGATTGGCACATGCAAACAGGAAAGGGAACTTTTTTTGTCTCTATCTCTCTCTCTTTCTCTCTTCCACAGACCAAGGTCATTAGAATGGAGACATTAGCATGGATTAAAACGCGGCTCAGAGCATAAAGCGGAGGTTTTAATAGTGTTTACTCAGTGCCTTCGCCAGAGGGCAAGCACTTTAGAGTCGCTTCATCATTTCTGCTTTGCTTTTCCATATACTGGTTTCCTAATGGTTGCAGGCAATGTGAAAATAAAACCAACATAAATTTACTTCCTCTACAGTGAATTAAGAATCCATTGGTGTTTTGAGCATGCAAGAAATACTCTTGACTCTTTCTGACTCAACAGTGTACTAAGGTTGTAGTGCAGTTACTGTTGGAATGAAGAGAACGAGGAGAGCAGGAGACATAGGTCAGAGTTAGAGAAAGAGAGAGAGATGGGCAGAACTAGAAAATGACATGGAAAGAGAGAGAGGAGAGACTAATTCAGTGTACACACTCCTCCTTCGTTCAATGGAGTCCATTGCAGTCCATTGGAAGACTGACATTAACCACAGCAACAGACAGTGTGTCTCTCTCTCTCCCTCCACTGGGGCATGATGCCAGGAACCACACTGCCCCCAGCAGGGCTTCCACTTCAACTTCAAGTGGCAGTGGAGGCCTCCCCATGGCTTAATCCACTCAGAAGCCACGCATGACTGTCTGAATGAAGAAAAAAAATGAATGTCCTCCCCTTCATGCTTTGGTCGATAACATCTGTAATGGCAGGGGGGTAAAAGCCTGCAACGTGCAGGGGATCGATGCTCGGCGGTGGCACGGTAATGACATAGCAGTTCGATAAGGAACACAGGTCTGACGGTTGTTTCTCTGTTTGTTTCCCCACATACAGACTGAGCTGATAAATGAAAGTTCTATAAATGCTGATTGGGCTTGGATCCTTTTTTTCCCCACAGAATAACTGAGATCAGCCAAGGGACAATATACTTACTTCAGTGTCATCAAGACAGGAGGTAATGAAAAGTCAAAATATACATATTTTTTATTATTGTGTTGAATGAAACTGAAACTGATAGAAACTGATTCCTATTCTTTGGTTTGCAAACATGTATTGTTGAGAATTTAGGATGTTGGTGTTAGTTACAAAAAGAAATCAGTAGGGGGAGCGCCAAAGTAAAAAAAAAAAATCGCAGACTTGCCTGGTATGTCTTTAAAAACCTTTTATGGTTATTCTGTGTGCAACTGACCTAAGTAGTCCTTTGGTTTGAAAAAAAAAAAAACAGTTACAAAGAAGTTTGAAAGATTTCTAATATTTTACTGTTTCCATTTATTCCTGCCATTTGAGATTCCTAAACTTCTAATTAGACTGCATCCATGGATGTGCTGTCAAAGAACATCAGATAAAAAACATTTTACACCACATCACCAAAGACCACTGAATGTTCTCACTAGTGTAGTTATCCAATCAGCATTCAATATTTAGGACAGCTTGCACAGAGGATAGAAGGTTCCAGTGTATGCAATACAGACATGTCGGAATACGAAACACACAGCACGCAGAGAACAGTGAGTGTGTCAATCGCACTCAGATTTACCTCTGTTCTGCTTGTTAACCTGCACTCATGACTCATGAACCAGAGTAAATAAATGAAACATTTAAAACTACATGTGACTCTTCATACAGCACTCACCTTAGTCCATTACACTCTGGCCCTACAGTAAAAATTGTGAAATTAGAGGATTTTTATATGTAAACAGACTGAACAATACACCTAACTTAAACAGAAATCCTGCATTGTGCAAGAAAGTCAAAGACAAAGAGGACTGGTTAAAGTCAGATGTCGCTGAAGTGTAGAACAAAACTGAGCATCTGCTTTTCCATGTTATTGATTTAGCACCATGATTTTGTCTAGACACACAGATAAATGATGGATTAGAGGGGAGAACAAGGTTGGATCTTGGAAGGCAAGTGTATGATTTGTGATCTATGTGTGTGTCTGTGTTTCTGGTGCATGTGTGTGAGTGCACACTCATGAGGGAGAATGTATATGTGTGTGTGTGTGTGTGTGTGTGTGTGTGTGTGTGTGTGTGTGTGTGTATGTGTGTGTCTATGCGCCTGTTCCTCCATGAAGCAAACTTTGGTCACAGCTTTGGTTGTGTCCCTCATAAACATAGATCTTTGCCTTATAATTAGGCAGCCTTCTAAGCAAGAGCTTGTGGAATAGTCGGGATGGATCAAGGGGATGAAGTTGGCCACTAATTAAAGTCTCACTGGAGTAAAGTATAGCATCAAAGCTCAAGGCTATGAATACATTACAGGGCCACAGAAGAGAATAGGGTATAGGTTTGAAACCACAAGAGAGTGAAAATGACACAGCACCTCTTATGTTCTATTACATACACATGCAGACCAACATGTATGTATGAGACACCATACCCCCTCTCCCAACCCACACACACACACATACACATAAAAGAAACACAAAACTGTCCAAAGTAAAAAGAAGTTGAAGTTGAACCAACAAAAAACAGCCATGCTCTCTCTCTCTCTCTCTCTCTCTCTCTCTCTCACTCTCACACACACACACACACACACACACACACACACACACACACACACACACACGCACGCACGCACGCACACACACACACACACACACACGCACACGCACACGCACACGCACACGCACACACACACACACACACTAAATCAATTAGCATTAGCATTGAATTTGCATTCAAGTTCTGCACCTCCACTGTGCTAAACAAATGAATAAGTGCAAAGAGGAATCACTCTGTCCATGCGTGCTACTGAAAATGTTAATACGTCCATGAAAAGAGGCCCACTGAGCTTTAGTATTCAGAGAAAGTGTGACAGAGCAAACAAAACTGCAGGTGTTTATATTGCAGGTGCATACTGTATTTCAATCTGTTTTTTATGATTGGAGCAGGCTAAACTTTATGTAGGAGTGTGTGTTTGCTGAGTATTCTTTAGAGTATACTGGTTTTGCTGTAGTGGATATGCTCTCAGGGCATAAGTTCAATTACTCAACCAATCACAGGAAATGAGATAGAATCTAATTATATAAAATCTACATTTTTTAAACCAAGATAGTTTTCTCTTCCATCTCATAACAAATCCTATCAATAGCTGTAGTTTGCAAGCCAAGGGCCCCAACATGGGATTTTCATTATCACTTGGGGGGCAAATTCTCATTATTGACAATTCCACATGAACTGCCACGTCCCAACACCAACAAAATGCCATGGTATTTGCATGATGCAAATGATTACCTGAAAAGTTTCATAAAATTTGTTGTTCAATCAAAAAGAGTGAATGCTCAAATGTTATGTCATTATCATTCACATCATACTATACCATGGCATTGTGTTGGGGTGAATGGTCCTTATATTTTTCTGAAATCTATGTATCTCTGGAGTATATTTTTACATGATAGCAAGTTGGATTTGGCAGCTTTGTGAGTCCCTTATGTCTTAGTACATCTCCCATTGAAATCCAAAATGAAATACTGATGCAACACACTGTTTGTACAATACATTGTACAATATCTCAACAAACTGAAGACCTTTCCCCAAGCCTAAAACAGAAAATCACTGTAAGGGGTAGATGACCTCAATACATAATAATTGTTACAAGGTTAAAGGTCAAGATTGTGTGGTGTGCACAGAAGATTGTGTGCTGTCCACAGAATATTGTTCAACCATATTGTTATAATGTGCTATTTCTGCTATTTCTCCTGAGGTCCTTGCTCCTTGAGATACATTTATTCCTCTTCAGTGTGCCATGTTGAGGAACTCAGTTAGAGGTCACAAGTTAAAGGTCAAGGTCAATTGCTGTTCATACTGAGTTCTGGCAGAAGCATGGTGATGGTGAAGAAAGTTGAGGTAAAGAAAGATTCTTGATTTAGTTCCATTGACACTATGCCTGAAATTGCTGAAAAAGTGATCCAGTGGCTTATCATTTATAGACTATTCATGGAAATGTTATGTGAGTAAGCTGATTATCATAATATCATCATAGTATAATATAAGCATTTGCAGTACTAAGCTTAAGCTCCAGTGTAAAGGGAATATATTGCATAAATCAAAACAATAAAGTATACTTTTTAAGTCTTTTTTATATTTCACTCTTACAGTACCTTATCACTTTTTAACCTATTAAACCATCATGGTAATTACTATATGTTAACTTTACTAGGAATTGTACATCCTTTTTAACTTGTACAAAAAATACAGTAATGCTTTAAAATAATATATGTTAATAAGGTATTAATAATGCATTATCAACAGTTAATAATGCATTACTAACTGTTAGTTAACAGTATGCTTTAATAGCATTAGCTAACCATTAACATTAAGCTTGTAAGTGTTAAAAAGCAGTTTGTATGTCACTTACAATCATATTAGTCAATTGTTAACATGCCATTTGTTACTGTTAACTTGCTTGTAAGTTCTGTAAATGCTTAATAAACCAATTCTCATCTATTAGTAAACAAGAAAATAATGATTATCTTTACTAATAGATGAGAATTGGGTCACCACTTCTGATCACATCTAAAGATTATGCTTTTAGTAAATATGTAATTTAGACTATTATTAGTTTGGTTGTTACCTGTAATTATACTTTTAATGGCTGTGGTGAATGGCTGTGATGTTCCAGCCATACACCTGGGTCACCTATACATATTGTGCATTGCACAACAAAGTAACTTTTTGATGGTTGGTTTGGTTTTTACTTTAAAGATGAAAATGTACCAGCCACACACCTGGTTTACCTATAACCTTGTTTATTTATTTATTTATTTATTAAAAGTGATGTGACATTAATTCCTTGATTCACAGTTCTGAAGGACTACTTTCCCCTGGAGGACTACTAGCAACACCTAGAGAAATCAGCAAGGAGTTTTTGAATTTAGATGGGAAGTGTGTAGTAGAGATATCGCCAAGAAGACAGAGTGGGGCTGTTGTTAGGATTCTGCAACTCAGGATGGTGGATAGTGTCTCAGTGACCTTGGTCCAGAGAGAGTGAACAGGCTGACATTGCCAGATGGTGTGAAGATAGTTGTCTGTGCTCCCTAAGGTGCATTGTGGGCAAACCTCAGTGTCCCATTTTGAACATCTTGCTTTGAGTTCTGTGAATAACTTTATTGTATAAGCTGCAGGTTTGAGTTAGTGGTCATGGTAAGTGCTTTTTCATATTTGTTCCCATAAATCAGCGTTGGCAGACAGCTCCAAATCATTTTCCAACTAAGTTGTAGGGAGTGTTGTATCATGGCTCATGTGTATATAATTTGGAGATAATTTTTTTATGATTATTGATTTGGATTAGGTCTTCAATTAATGGAGATGGTTGTAGTGTGTAATTGCTTAAGCAGATTTTATAATTTTATGATTCTTTAATTCTTGATTTCAGTTGTTGATATTGAAGAGATTGGTCTCTCCACACACTATATGTCCGCATCAGTGCATTAAAAGACATGAATTGGTTGTTCTGAAATAAATGTGGAGGTGTGTGATTCCCTTTTAGTCCCATGTGGAAAAGGGAAGGGGTTCGTTTTGTCGTGTGAAAGTTGGATTATGCCAGTGCAGGGTGAACCTATTCAGTGCTAGCAATGACTTAGTGATTCAGTTGGCCTTCCACCAGGCTGTGTTGAGTGTTGAGTTTACAGATTTTACAGATTTTCAAGCCAGGGGTAGCTGTGTTTGTGAATGTGCATTTAACCAAATGCTGTTATTGATTTTCGAGAAAGTATTGATGAAAAATTGGTGCCTCAAGGCGACCTTGTGATTTTCTATTTTGTAAAGTTGAAGTAGTTGTAAAGTAAGTTGGAGTTTTTCTATTGTTCCAATAGAATTGTGTTGTTGATTGGGTGATCTGAACCAGTTATCTGTAGGTGTAGTTGGGATCATAGAGAAAAGGTAGCTGATCTGTGGTAGAGTTTTCATTCTTCTGATGAGTGTAAGTAGGAGTTTAGTCCAGCGTTTATAGTCATCTTCAATTTCCTGAGGAGGGGAGTGTAATTAAGGTTAGAAAGCTCTGACAGGTGGAAATGTTAACACCTAGATATTTAATAATGCCCGTGTGGAGAGGGAGGGGAGAATCCTGAGTTGCAGAGTCTCAAGCATTTTCAGGAAGAGGTAAATTGATAGATTTGTTTCCGTTTATGGTGTAGTGAGAGACTGCTTAGAAATTCTTAATGATATTAAAGGTTTCTTTAAGTGATTTGGATTGATTGGATTTGTCATATTGCTACTGCGAGGGGTTTGATGAAAATGGCAAAGAGGTGATGTGTATGTTGCATCAATATTTTCTGCGTTTAGTGAAATTATGTTTATTTGTTGGGTTTGTTGTGATATGTTGATAAGGTTAAATAGTGGTTATCGGTGGCACATCTGTTTTGTATGATAGGTTATGACAGGTTTGCCCATAAACAATGTACAGTATTGTGCATTGTACAGCAAACTATGGAGGAGGGTGCAATGTGTCAACTCATGTTACATCACACCTAGAAGGTACATGAACATATACAAGAAAATACTTTTTGGTGGTTAAAATTGTATAAGGCATCAGTCATACACCAGGTTCAACTAATTCCAGTACCAGACTGGGCACAGGTTATGGTGTAACAAAGTATGGAGGAAGGTGATATATATTATAATTCATGTTCAATCAAATCTGACTTTCCTGGTGATAACTGTGTAAATTATTTTGGAAATCCTTCAAAATGTCCTGGAGATATCACACAAATAGCAGGAAATACCTGCAAAATCCCAATTTTCCCATTCATTTCAGTAGGAGATCTAGTTAAGAGGCTGTAAAATCACAAAGCTGCCAAATCCAACTTGTTATCATGTAAAAATATGCTCCAGAGATACTTAGCTTTCAGAAAAATATAGTGGCAACACCCCCACCCGCCAACTGATAATGATGATCTCCTTTAGCTCATGGACTACTACATCAAATAACTTTGTGGGTGACCGAATCAGTTGTGATTCGTTGAAGCATTAAAATAGGCAAACACTTCTCCAGAGTCTCCAGTACTAGGCAGCAAACATGTCTTACTAATGGAAATGTGCAGATATACTGTAAATTGTTTTGTATAAAAGCATCTCCAAAATGAATATATAGATTTTATGTTCTCTTGGTTGTGAGCAAGTTCCACATGCATTTTAAAATGGTGTATGCTACCAAAAAAGTTGTTACTGCAGTCTTTGTGGACTGTGTGAATCAAAGTCGACACGTCGAGATCAGAGTCGAAATGACATTTCAACTTTATTCTCAACATTTCGAGTTTCATCTCGTCATGGCAAAAATATAGTTTCTCTTCATGTGTGGCCCTAATAATCCATCATAGTGAATGACGCAAACAGAGCAGAGCAAAATGTTCTTTGGAAATGTTTCTCAAGAATTAATACAGAATTCCTAGAATATGTATGGTAGTTCACAAGATGAAACACTTTAACACCTTTGTGCACCTCCCTCTCTTCTAAAGGAGTGATTCTACAGCCTTGAGAGCACCAAGTTATTGTCAGCATAAGCAGTGACTCACAGAGGATTGGCCTGACTGACGTGATAGACCGAGGGTCTGTTGTACTTAATTTTTCTAGACTTTTCTAAAGAAGGAAGGCTATGCTTGAGCAACAGTGTTCACAACTGTAGGACACAAGGACAAAAGCATTTGGCAGAGGACATCACACGTCACTGGTTTTACATGATCGAACCTGGAAGAGGTGATATGTAAATAAGACATGCTTTCATTTCAGCACTGCAGTGCCTTCAAGGTTGATCTTGCTGTTTTTCCAGTCTTTGCTGTTTGAATCTGCTCTAACAAGCTCTACTGAATGTCCATGACCCAGATTGGCATCAGTGATTGTCATTTTGATCTCAGACAGCACAATAAGATCCACCCACATATAGTCATTCAATATTTTTTTTCTGTGCTGTTCTCCAAAGAATGTTGCCTGTAGGATAGCTTTCTTTTTCTCTTTGAGATGTACTGTAGCTCCTCAGCGAAATACAGAGCAGCAGACATCCAAGATGCGTCCATTCCCCAAAAACTCTCAAAAACACTGGCAGCAGGATGAGCCTGCTCTTGAAACGCAGAGTTCAGTTGGAGTTCACAGGGGGTACTTTGGAAGCTATTTTCTGACCACAGATGTACAAAGAGTAATCAAGAGCTCCACCTAGTGTACATTGCCTAAAGAAACATTCGCTTCAAATAAGGGGTATAATGATGAGAGATGACTACAGTGAGGTCAGATATCACAAATGCAAAGTGCTTGCCTTCCAATATTCATCCTATACACTGGTTCTTTATGGCAAGCCATATGAGTATTTCTCCAGCTAGGAAAATGAGATTACTCTCATGAGCTCTGATGTGGAGTCAGCATGCATAAAAGAGCCTGCTAAGCTTTAAGGTAATGCAGTGTAAATATCGCCCAAGGTTTTTGGGATTATCTGCTTGTTTTATTTGGATCAAAGCCATTTGCTGCAAAGACAACATTACTTCATAGATAATAATTAAGCATTAGAGTGACATAATATTTTAAAGAAGACGAAAGCATGTTCATCCAGACATCTGTAATCATTATCTAAGGATGTTTCAGTCCCTAGTGCACAAATATCATCAAGTATTCAGTCTATTAATTTGTCAGTCTGTATTTTTCTCTCCCTTCTGATTATTCTGAGACTGTGCGAGACACACATACAAAGAACTACTTTTTCAGTGTGAAGGAGACACATGTGTCCCAGCTCCTCAGCAGAATGTGCTAATTTATGATCCAGGCCTCGCTTCGTCATTCACAATAAAATCTATAATCATGACTAAATTATGATTGGCAGTTTGCAATTAGACATTTAACTTGTTGTATTGACAGGTCAGTCTGGTTGCCCTTTCCCAGACAGAAAAGACAGAAACTAAAGTTTATTTTATTTATTTATTTTTTCCACTCCAATTTAATTAAATTTAATGTTCTGAGAGACCTGTATTATAAGGTGAACCAACATTTGTCAAGGCTCAGAAAGAGTTGATAATAAAAAGTTATCACAGTTTAGTTTCAACAGAGAGTTTCCAGTAGGGACATAACAATATACTCAACCCACGAAGTGATGTGATTCACAATACTAAGGTCACAATATGATACGATATGTATATATATCAAATTTGATATATTTTTTAATGCAGAAAAAAGATTGTTGAAAATAATTAAACATTAATTTGCTTTTATATTAAAGCTGCCACTAAAATAGTAGCATAGCTATTTTCTAATGAAAAAACATTGCGATTAATTTTTTGTCTTAACCGGTATTAATCCTCACACAGTCGTATCGAGATTCTGCTGGTTGACAATACATCATTACATCCCTAGGCATCATACTTTTTGGCAACACCAAAAGTTCACTCAAAACACTCCTGCCATATTTTGTCACCCCTTTTTTGGAGGGGAGACATTATTACCGCTCATCTAACTAACAGTGTGAACTGTGGATCATCCATCGTTTAGTAAAAAAAAAAATCCAGGTCCCACTTGTCAACAGTGTCACTCACCTCAATATGAATTCTGAGTTATGCAATTACTACAGAGTGTATAATAAGAGTGTAAAACTTTCAGGCAGGTGTTCCACATGGGGATATGCTCTTATCATAAACTTTTTAAATGCTGTCACTTTTGCCCCTGGCACAAATTGGCGGCACACCTGGGACCTTTTTTTCCATTTGTTAGAGTGTTTTGCCTGCAGAGAGAAAAGACAGTGGAAAATGTTGTCCTGAAGTCCTCTTTACAAAAAATAGGAAATACATGACCCACTTGTTTGTGACTTTGTACACCTTTTTTGGCTGAGGATGATGCGTAACGACTGGGCCCTTTTGGCCCCATACTGAGATTCCTGGATGCATGAGGAGCTCTTGGCCCCTGGCCTGGACGTGAGTGAGAAGGCTTGGCTGTTATTAAGCTCCATGTTGCTGGATCCCTGGGAAGAAAATTGATTTGGACTGAAGGAGGGGGTGCTCCCTAGTGCCTGCCACCCAGCATGGGGCTGCCTGCTTCAGTAACTCCTCTCTTTGGCCGGAGGAATGTAGAAAGGGAGAGAAGGAAGAGGAAAGACAAGGAAGAAAAGAAAAGAAAGAAAGAGTCAGAAAGAATGAGAGAAAAATAGATTTTTTAAAGTGCCCATTTGTTCATTTATTTTAAATGTGTTCACACATATTTCAAGGGCAAAACAGTGATGCAGAGGGGGAAAGATTCGGTTGCCATCACTTGCTATTAGAGATAAAATGTCAACAATCTCGTCAGCACTACTGATTATTATTCATCTGCAGTATCTGGGGAGGCGAAACAGTAAGAGGCTAGTTTATACTGTGCTTGTGTGCAATTTGACTTTACTCCAGTTTACTCCATATCTTTTCGGCTGAGGTTACATAGTATCAGTCACAGGAGGATGCCTCTGATTTTGCTCTGCTGTCTGCTCAAAGAGCTGTTTTCAAGTCAGAGCACATTCGCAACTTGATGATGAAAATCTTCACCCCTAGACCTGTAAGTGCATGAAAAGTACACACATCTTTCGTAAGACTGCACCACTACCAATGGAACATTGTCCTTGATCCAAGAAAATTGTACGATTCTTCTGAGCATTATGTATGTATTCATTTATTGAGTTCATGCAGTTTTACTGAAGAGCTCCTTGTCTGAATACATATGACCTCTGCAAGTAAGTGAAATAAGTTCTTTGTATCCGTCATGATACTATTAAAGCTAAGAGAATGGATGCCTAGTCTCATGGCTTTAAGCCTGCAATAAACTCTCTGAGTAAAGCTCCTCTGCACTGAGACAGCATTTTTTGAAAGGGTTACTATCTAGCATTGTGTCGATCTTAATGGGCTACTTATACAATTTGGCTCAAAAGACTCGATCAAAAAGTCAATTACTGCCGCCAAGTCCAAATGATGAATAGGCCCTGGACAATACCTCTGGCTCTATCTACCTAGGCTACCTGTGACACAAATCCAGCTTAGCAAGCCAAAGGCCTCTGATGAGACTGTAAGTGTTCAGAAGGTTAATGGCGTATGAAATGCTTATGGACTTACGTTTACTCATGAAATGCTTTTCCATCAGGGGGTAATATGCCCCTCTGTAGAATATTTTATTCCCAGACATAAGGCTTTAATAGGCCATTAAACTCCTTCAGTGCCATCGTGATCAACCAGTGGAGCAGAAAGGGTGTCCAGGTAAATTCGAGTCTGGCCTAGTGAAAGCAGAAATAATTGAGTTTTTACAGTCCACCATGATTATTGATCCCCTCTCTGTGTGTCGTAGTGCACAAATGATGTCCGCCTTTGCTTAGAGTGACTAATGAGAACACCTCATTAGAGTTGCATGCTGGTGATGGGGTAGAGAGAGAGAGAGAGAGAGAGAGAGAGATAAAGACAAAGAGTCAAATGAATCCCACTTGCCCTGTTTCAGCTCAAGAATGCAAACAATCCAGACAGGCAATGCCTATGGGATGAGAACTGGAATAGCGTTGTATCATAATTCTCAATAATCACTTTCTATGTAGGTTATTTGTGACTCTAAGCAGAAAGTCATACACTAGAGACACTCAGAACTTTTTCTGATGAGATGGCACCTGCTGTAAGGATACAAGATCATTTTTATACAGAATGTTTCAACCAGAATAGTTCAATTAAAAGTACACATAATGCAGACAACAGTGAAAAGGGAAGCCTGGCCGAATAAATTTAATTACTGGATTTGAAGTATGTTGCAAATATAACTAAAGGCTTAAAAGGCGTGAATACTGCAATGACATAACTTTTCTGTAAACCATGCACAGATGCTCGTCTTGCTGAAAGCCACAAGGTTTTTATATGACTTCACCTTCTAATGTGTTGACATATATCCAGGAAATGTACAAAAATACTTTGTGAATACACAGCCAACAAAGCTTAAAATAGAATGGGCTTTGGGGCTCTGGGAAACTACATATTCTCCATTCATGGGATTCCATGGCCATGCAGGAATGTACATCTTACATTTAGGACTTGTGGCTTTGGGCTTTCTTGGTTTTTGTATTTCTATAGGATATTTAAGTAGGGTTCAATGCTCAGGAGATGAGAAACAGCTTTAGAGAATGCTGAGAGGGCATGTTTGAAGTACTGTCCTCTCAAGTGACAGAGCGAAGCTCTGGGGGAAATGTGCAGCAATATGTCCAATGCAATCATGGGGCCTCTACAGGTTATTCTCAGAGTGCGGTACATCAAAGCTTAATCTTTTCTCAGCCCTGCTAAATCAGATGTCTATAGAACACTAATAATGTGGAGATTGTGTCTGTCAGTCAGAACGTACATCCCTAGGGATGGGAAAAATACCTAAGCCTTAAAAATACACTACTTCATGCACTGTAGGTCTCAAATGAGGGCAAAACCGATCTAGTTGTTGATGATAAGGAGGGCCTTAGCAGCTACCCACAACTTAACACCATATATTTACGGAAAAACGGATGGTATGTGACCATGTAGTCATCCGGTCTAGTACATCCCATTCAGTGGAGACTATTGCTCACATATTAGTAGTTTAGAAAGGGATGTATCATTACGTTTCCTGCTGAGAAAAAACAAACAAACAAACTTTTGTGAAAAGATGCAGAGACAACATACAAAGAATTCAGATGCAAACCCCTCTAAGTCCACCTTCAGAAATATGCAAAAATAAGTTGTTTTTATAATAATCAAAAATGTAATCTCTGTAATTTGAATGATATCATCAAGTAAAAACACAGAAAGCCAAACAATCCAATTGGAGTTGGACTGATAACATATGACAGTTGGCCCAAATTCATCACTTAGAGGGTTTTGCATCTCTGCGCAGTGTTGCTGTTTTTGTTGGGTATCATGGAAAAACCTTAGGTTACCTTGCAACATTGAACTGTATGTTTAACAGCCACTGCACTCACTAAAGGAATCACTCCACTACCACAGAGCAGCTCTCCAAATGTCCTCACTCCCATAGACATCTATGGCATGACTGAACACTCTTCCTTCGCAGATGTCAGTCATCTTAATCCCTTCAGTTTTGAAAAATGCAAAAAGTGCAGGCTGGTCTTAAGTCAACATGGGAGGCAATCCTAGCAAAGCTCAGCCTGACATTCCAAAGACTTGTCCTCAGAAACTGATAGGACATAGTATAAGAATGGTTTCTTCACATGCCATATTCTCTGCTCCTGGTTCCCCTTGTGCCCAAATGGAGGAAAGAGTAAATAATTGGGTCAGTCTGTCCATCCATCTGTGTATGTTGCTCACTCACTTACGCTCTGTTGACCAGTGAGGGTTTGCAGTCACTGAGTTGTTCTTGTGTTTGCCGTATGTGTGGTGCTGCCTGATTATCCACTCCATATGGACTTTTCTTTTGGTCGATTCCCAAACTGTTTAGGGATTAGCTTCTTACCAGCAACATTCATGAGTGCTGTCCAAAGTGATGGTGCTGACCTGGTTGATGTCAATGTAAACACTAATATATTGTAATGAAATATTGAATGTGTCACAACTGTGATGCTGTGATTTTCAGAATAAAATGCACTGTTATCCAGTGCGTGATGGCCACAGTGACCATTGCAGTATCTATGCTGTCCATCTAACCTACTGTATGTCATGGGTGCTGGTGTTATAATCCTGCCTAGACGTTGGAGTGAGGAGACACTTTTGGATGAGGTAGTGGCTATCTCCAAGAAGTACACTCCTGGCCAAAAAATCCTCACTATTCATCATCACACATAATTACATGCTCAGTACAGACAACATGCATCCATCATAATGTACATTTCCATTAATGCAGATAATGTGTAATGATTTGATGATGAATGATTCTGGTCAAGTGTAGACCGTTCTATCTTCCAAGGGAGTTCACCTCCACCATAATAACAGCTGCATACCTCCCTCCGGATGCGAATGCCAAACTTGCTATGGACACACTCCAGGCAGCCATTGGCAAACAACAATCCGCACACCCGGAGGCAGCATTTATTGTGGCGGGAGACTTTAACCACTCCAACCTGAAGACAGTGCTACCTAAATTTCACCAGCATGTCTCCTGCAGCACCAGGAAAACTGCTCAGAGAATTACAGGGACTCCACTTCCTGCCATTGAGGATGTCCATAGGAAAAGATGTCTGCGGCGGGCACGCAGCATTCTGAAGGACACCTCTCATCCTGCCAACAAACTGTTTCAACTCCTCCCCTCCAGAAGGCGCTACAGGAGCCTACAGACTAAAACCACCAGGTTCAGGAACAGCTTCTTCCCCACAGCCGTCACACTACTGAAGTCTGTCCCCCACTGAACCTCACACTTTGCTGCTATAGCTATGCTGCTATAGCCCTTGGATTGCACATCTGTACATCTGTATATACTTAATACATCTGTACATAACTATCTCTATAGCACATCTGTATATACTTAATACATCTGTACATAACTATCTCTATAGCACATCTGTATATTGCCCTTATATTGAATCTATATAGCACATCTGTATATTACCCTTACTATCTCTTCACCTTACATGTATATTGCTCTTCTGCCTATTTATTATTACTACTCTTATCTGTATATAATTTGCTCTTTAACTGTACATACTGCATACTGTATATACTGCACTTGCTGCTCTTTGCACTTCTGATTAGATGCCAAACTGCATTTCGTTACCTGTATTTATACATGTGTAATGACAATAAAGTTGAATCTAATCTAATCTAATGATCTGACGTGACGTTCACTGGCAGTGTGCCATCACTGATAAGGGTGATCCAGACTGACCTTATGAAGGTACAAAATCTCTTTAGTATTAAATCACTTACACTTTATCGCTACAAACTTTTTAGCAAATGCAAGGTAAAGCATAAATGCTGTTTTGTGTTAAGAAGGCTTCTGGTCTCTGTTTGCCTGGACTATGTGTTTGCATAAGCCGTTTAAGCTCTGCTTTCTGGTTGTCTAACCATTTGTCTTTGTTTTGGATTTTTATCTGCCCATCTGTACTTCTGGGCTCTGATTCTCTGCATAACAAACCAACCTCAGACTGAGTTATTTGATCACTGAACATCGCCTGGTGTTTAGGCTTTCCTGAAAACAACTCAACTTTACTCAACTCTTTACATTTACTTGTCTCAGCTTATGGATCTAATATTCACAGTTCACCCTCATGGCCTCACAGAATAATTCAACTGAGTGCAGCCCGAAAGACAGAAAATATGAGAGCTTATGTTGAGAAGCATTTGCAGAGTTTTGCACTCATTTCACTGAGACCTGCTGTTAGTTTGAAACTAAACTATTTTAGCAGTCACAGTTTTTCCAAGCCTTCCAAGCTCCAGTTCAAGTTATTCCATTTGTCACACACATAGTTATAGACAGTCGGCCTACACCTCACGGAATAAGTAAAGTTGTTAAGAAAGAAAAAGTATATAGTAACAAATATACTGGATTAAATATTTAGATTATTAATAATTAGACCTGCAATAGAAGTGCTAGAATTATTGAGTGCTCAACAGTAACAGACATTATTTTTATGTCCTGAGTGACAGTGTCAGGGATGTCATGTATTAAGAAATCTAATGGCTTGACGAAAGAGCTCTTACTGCCGGACTAACTAAAATGAAAATCTTTTCAGTTCTAGAAGTTAAATTCCAATTACAGCAGTATACTGAAAAGCACACGCCCAGGACTAACTGGACTGTAAGATGCATTTAGGCCTGGTTACTATAAAGTGTCAGTGTGTAATCACTCACCACAGCTATATGCATGACCTGTGCATTTCTCATTCATTTCCGACAAGAATGGATGAGTTATCAACATAAGCAATTTCTTTGTCGATGTGTGTCCAAACTAACATGATTTTCCATGACAGGGGTTTATTAATAGCGTATCATAATTGTTGCGTGTTGTGAAGGTCGGACACATTGGCACAACACCGCCATCTCCTGGATCGCCAAAAAAACGTATTGAGTTTTCTGTATCGGTTTATTTTTCAATTAGGCTACTTTTCCGCACAACTATTTTTTCTGTTGTTGCTGGCTGAATGGGCTACATAGTGTGTTTACACTGGCGTTCAGCTAATCAGCTAAAAGCAGTTCGAGGTCTTGGTTAACTGTCGTTACCTGATCTGACGTGTGTCACCGCCACCTACTGATGACTATTAACGTTAATATGTAGATGCTGGCCCTACAGTGACTGAAACCACCTTTCCTTTGTGCAATGATGTCAAAGCTCTGAGTCTGACGGATTATAAAACAAACAGTGCTTTGCTTTACCAAATTAGGCTACGTTCAGTTCGTTGTATTACAATTCTTGGAACAGGCTTTGCCATGAGGGACCGTTTAGCCGAGCTAAATTTGGTAAGTTACTTTTGTCGGCTTATCAAGCTAGGCTAAATGAAAAGAAAGTTAGGACTATTCAGTCAGCAAACCAAGTCGGATGAGAGGAACGTAACTTTGAAACGGAGGTTTGCCTGAGGAGTTAATGTTTTTTGCTTATTATTAGGGAGCCTAGTCTAAATGATTGTAATTGAGATGTTTCTACTTTACCTCGCCAGGTGCTCAGTCAATTTGATATTGCCGTTCGTTTATCAACATCTAACGTCAGGCCTAGTAAATTATTCTGTTTCTATTATGAAAATGTTTACCTTTGTGCATTTCAAGAGGCCTGAATAATATGGCTATTTAATTATTAATTCGCTTTTTTAGGTTAGTAATCATTTCCTGTTTTAACGTTAGCCATGGCATGGCATGGGCTTGGTTTATGTAAAACTATGAATGTATTAAGCTCATAATCACCCCTGCAGTATCGTCAGCAAGTCCTCCTAAATCAGTGGTGTGTGTGTGTGTGCGCGTCTTTGTTTCCTCACAGAACAATAATTTGCCAAATGATGTCATGATCACAGAAGAGAACGCAACATTTATGGATGAGTTTTTTAAGAGGGTATGAAACTGTAGGCTATGTAAGCTGCTTTGTGTTGAAGGAGTAAAAAGGGTGTGCCAACTCCTACTGAAAGTAATAAGCGTGTATATAAGGAATATATTATAATATATAAGGATATATATAATAGTAATTGGCGTTAATATTTAACCACTTGTGTTGTCAGGTGAGAGAGGTCCAGATGCTTATTGATAAAATCTCCTGTCTGGTTGAAGAGTTGAAGAGGACACACAACAAAATCCTGTCTGCTGCTAATCCAGAACAAAGTGAGTCCTTTTTAATGTACCAGTAGGCTATCTGCTATTGTGGTTCTTAGAAATGTATGGTTACCTCTAAAATCATTTTTTGCTAAAGAATACCAAATTCACAAATATTTACCATTAATATGTCATGAACAGCTGATTCACACCCAAAGTGTTTGAATTATTTGGCTCCTACAAACTTTGATTTGGTCTGGGCAGTTAGGCACTGAGTGATTCTTCTAGACGGCTTTTGTGATTGACTGTTGTTCCCACAGCGGACCTTTGTGATCTTTTATTATACCCTGTCTGCCCTTACAGAGACTAAACAGGAGCTGGAAGAGCTTAATAATGAGATCAGGAGGCATGCCAGTTCAGTTCAGATTCAGCTCAAAAGTAAGTGACACTGCCAGGGACAAACCTCGGCTGTTCCACCACAATGGTCTGTGGGTTTCTGATGTAATTGCTCCTGTCTCCTAGCCTCAAGGCACACAATACACTTTTTATGACTTAGTGTTTGTTGTAAATATATTACCTGTGGGGTTTCTGTTCTGTTGTTGTTTGTTTCATCTCAATTACCCCCTGTCTGGCTCTGTCCTGACAGTTAATTGCACTTCCTTCTTTTCAGTGACTTACCCATTTCATCATTACAATGAATTTGACTTGCAAAGCAGGCTGAAGGGAAAGGACGTCCCCTGTAAAGACCTGTCACAGACACTCATTGCCAGTCAGACACATAATGTTCCTCAGATGACTTTTACTATAGGCATTCTAAGCAGCTTCTTCATTATTCCTTCACGGGGTATTTGCACATTTCAGGGAATCATGGATCCGGACTTCATGTTTTAGAAGTGTAAATATAAGTTGATATGACATACAGCTTGTCACTGTTCAGCTAGAAACAAATCAGTGTCCTTATTTTTATCAAAAAAAAAAAAGAAATGTTGACATGCTGTGACCGAATAAACCTCACAATGCTAAATGGAAGCATGTATCTCCATGCTTCCCTTTTCATTTTCATTGATCACTGATCGATCAGAGCTTGTCTGATCTGGCCTGATTGTGTGCAGACATCCAGACATGCCTGCCCGAGGATGAAAATGCCAATACTGCCTCTGTGTGCCATCGCATCCAGAAGACCCAGGTGAGATCTTAAGACTGTAGATGAATGACCCATTGCAAAAAACAAAAAAAGACATTTTGGCTGCAACAGTACACAAATTTACGTTCCCACATCCATATTCTTCAAAGCCATTATTCAGACTTTGCTTTGCGATAATTGGACAAATTACATTATGTCATGTGAGGCTGAAGGTCATCAAATGTCCTACATTTCCCACAGTCACTTTTAATCCCTGTTCTCTTTGTCTTTCTGTCTTTGTGTCTGCAGCACTCAATGTTGTCGCGTAGGTTTGTTGAAGTCATGACCGCGTACAGCGAGGCCCAGGTGTCTTTCCGGGATAAGAGCAAAGGTCGTATCCAGAGACAGCTGGAGATCAGTGAGTAGCATATTGACCTTTAGCGCACTAAAAAAGTAGCCTCTAGTTGTTTTCGAATGGAAATGAAATGGCAGCATATTGCAATGTTAAGTGAGTGGTGGTGAGCCACAGCTGGGAGAGGCTGGGTTGGGGACATTGAGCGTGCCCCGTGGGCTTTGTCATGTGCTAACCACACCTGGGAGCAGATGGTATGCAACGGGAGACACTAGCATCACGGCACTATGGAGACGGCACACACAAGCGGCTAGCAACCGGGGGAACGAGCACCTGTTTGTTTTCTGGTCATGTGATCTGTGCTATTCACTTTCCCCGCTCTGGTGAAGGCTCCTGTGTCTGTGCCTTTGAGCAGGATTTAACCTTTCCTGTAGATCTGAGATCAGATTTCTCCACCTCAAATATTGACTTGTACATTCAATAGAGGATACAAGGACTCTCTCTTTTTTGTGTTATTCAATAAATCAGAATTACATTATAGTTTGAAGGCCTGGGTGCATTTGTTGGGCTTTGAAATGTGTGATGAAAAGTTCGTTCTGGGTATTTTAAGTTCAATGATTACCATCATTTATGCAAAATGTTTGAATTTGAAAAGAGCTTTTAAATAGACACCTAGAGGCACATGGCTTATTTTATCGCTTCTTCAACCTAATGCCTTGCTACTCTTAAATTCTCATAATTATACATGTCCCTCTTCCCCACCTCATTTGCCTCTGTGTTCTTATGCTGGGGCAGTGAAGATCTGGTGCAGGCTTTTGCTCTATGGGAAGCAGTGTTTCCACTTACCCAAATCTCTAAATGAGCCATTACAGCTGATTTTCATTTTCATCCCTGTCATCTTGGCAGCATAATGTTTGGAGAGGCAGTTACTAGCACACATGTTGATATGACCCGCAGTGCATACGAGTCTATGATACAGCATATAACTTTGTCTATGTAGCTGAAAGCATATGGACACTTTTCCTTATTAATGAGCCTAGGCATTCCAGTCATATCTACAAGTGCATAAAATAAAATCAAGTCCATGGCTATGCAATCTCCACACATTGCTCTTAAAAGCAGAATGGGCCCTACTGATGTCAGTGGGTATTGTTTACCTCTCTTCCTTCCTGCACCTCAGCTCATCCAAGCTATACAGTGTGTGAGACAGACAACAACAGCAAAAACATCACAAGTGCGCACACACAGCATAATCCCTAATACATCTGTACAGCTGAACCTTGTGTGAAAAGTTGTGTTTGACAAAAAAAACTGCATCAACTTGACATTGTATGACATTGCAGCAAGCAACATACACCTCATGTCAGCGGAGATGTTGTTTTGATAGCAACTCCTGTGGATAATCAGGTGTCAACACACTGTCATCCATCATGTAGCTGTTGTTCACAGTATTTATTTGAATCTTCAGCTGGACGGTCGACCACAGATGAGGACCTGGAGGCCATGCTGCAGAGCGGAAACCCTGCAGTCTTCACATCAGATGTGAGCGCCAGCTAAACAGCACAGTTGTGTTGCTGACATTAAGCTGGGGGACACCAGCTTGATTTTTATAATGCAGCTCCCCTTCATAGAATCTTTATTGTAATTTAGACATTGACCTTCCATTCCTTTTTGTATGCTCAGGATTGGTTAAGGCAGGGATTAGGAACTAGTTTCTAGTGTATAATCCACTATAGGGGGATTGAAGACCACTAACTAACAAACTGTAGTTACTGATAGTTCTCCCTCACTGCTTTAACCTTGCTTTTGTTCAGTGGACTTGATTAGGTGAAGGCAAGGTTAAAGATGTTTTATCATGGAAAGATACCACTTCATTTTCAAACCTGGACCCTCTTATGATCCAACAAAGCTCATTTCCACTCTCACGCAGCTCCTGCAAGATTCACAGATCACACGGCAGGCCGTGAATGAAATCGAGTCAAGGCATCAGGACATCCTAAGGCTAGAAGCTAGCATTAAAGAACTGCATGAGATGTTTGTGGATATTGCTTTGCTGGTGGAGACCCAGGTGAGAAAACATTTAAGCCTTCGTTATTTCAAGTGGTTTTTTTTTTTTTTTTGTACTTGTCTTTGTTTTGCTTCAACTACTTCTAACCACTAGGGGGAGATGATCAACAACATAGAGACAAATGTAAGCAATGCAGTGGAGTATGTGCATGCTGGGAAGATTGAGACCAAGAAAGCCGTCCGGTACCAGAAACAAGCTCGCAGGGTAAGACTCTTCCCCGGTCTCCCCAGCCTCTTCAAAAGTAGCTTGGAAGAGCTGTAGCCACCAGTTCCTGGTGCGGACACTAATATGAATATGAGCACCGAAAGTGCTCATAGCTCAAGGGCTTTGTGTTTCAGAAGTTACAAGAAACAAAAATGCAGTGAACTTGCTGTAAGCTTGTGTTATTAAAATGAGATGTATAAATGTTAATGAAAATTGTATTTGTATGTGTATGCTTATGATTTGCATTTTAAACCTTTGTAAGAATTGTACAATGAGAGTAATAAACTAATAAATGTGATAAGCTGTAAATATCACTCAAAGGTATAAGTGTATAGTGTGGTGTGAGGTGGTTGGCTTTACGTTGTGTCTTTAATGAATCCCTAATCCAGTTTGACTCTCTGCTTCTTGTTTTGACAGAAATATATCATAATTGCCATAGTTGTGCTGATCCTGCTTGGTGTTATTGCACTTATCGTTGGTCTTTCTGTTGGACTGCGTAAATCCTAATTTCAAGTCATTCAACTCATTTTCGTTAACTTCAGAAGACTCATCAGAGAAGACTCTGGAAGCCCTCAAGCCCTTAAATTGTAGTAGTCTTTTAAGTTATAGACTTTACCGTCAGTGCACAATAGGGAGCCTCAAACTGCTCAAAATGACATGACATCAGTAACAATAGACATTAATGCTTTCACCTTTCTGCAACTATTCAAATGCTCCTGATAGGTTGTGTTAGTCTTGCCTAGTACTTAGGCTGTAATGAGTTGACTTAGTCTTTATTCACTTTATTCACAGGTTAACCAGACGAGTGCAGTAATAAAACCGTTACCTCAGTATGACAACCGTGTGCAATTTTCAATTTCTGGTTTCTCTCTGCCTGCTGTAAAGCCATTTGACCATGCATCTTATCTGCAGGATATGCATAAGTTGAAATACTTGTACTTATTATATACTACTTGTATATATTGTAGACTGACCTGTTTCAGACTCTCAGGATTGTTTTGTTTAAGCTGTCTAATTTTGTTATCCTGTTTACATTTCTTTCTTGCACGTTTGTATTATCAGTTGGTGACTGGCTTTTAATGGCAACAGTCTGTAGGTGGTGTTTTATTCTTACCACATTCAGTTGTGCCAAACAAACTCCTAAACAACAGCAACTGTTCCATAGAAATACTGCTTAAATACACCACAGTGGTTCTGTGTTTCATATTATGTTGTCCACTGTACATGTATTACCATAGTAACAGTAAAGAACTTGTCGTGGGCTTGTTAGTGATCTTTGAAGTGTCCTTTTTTCTTACATAGCAGACCCATTCAGTGGGTAGCTCTAAAAAAGGCCCTGAAAGTGACAAATGTGGATGTTTTAAAAAATTAAATTTTTTTAATTTTTTTTTTTATTTAAGCAGCCTGGAGCTTTTGTTAAAATTGTGTTAATTTTGTTAAAATTGTTAAAAAAGTAATTGTAAAAGTAACAGTTGGACTGCTGTGGTCCTCACAAGATCTTTTAAAAATATGTTAATTTCATTAAAACATACCCAATAAAAATGTCATTATCCCAACCCAGTTGAACACAATTTGGTCATTTGTTTTATAATCAGTCCTTGCACTGTTGCTATGGCTACTATGTACTTGAGCGTCTGTCAGTGCATTGCTAGAGGAGACAGAATGCAAGTTAATAAGTCTAACAGCATCTCCATAAAAAAGCACATGCTTCACCTTTCTTCCTTCAGTCTGGCATCCTGGCAAATCAGGTGTCAGACTAGTTTGACTCCACCCACACAGGAAGTGGGTTCTATTTATAGTGTCCCATGCAGCCTGGGCATGGAGCGCAGGGCCAGCGAGAGACCTGCCGTCGCCTGCTAGCCCCTCTATTTATACCTGCCGGCACAGCACACCTGGGCACTGGCCCAATTTAGCATCAGCCACCTCTCCCTTTTTTTTACTAGACTGCCGGACTGAGAAAAAAATCGATTCAGTCATGCAAATTTGCAGGCAGACTCATCCATCACATCTAAGTAGCTTCTCTCTCTTTTCTGTGCGTTTTGTGATTACATTTATTTGCAAAGGTGTAAGAACAGTATGGACTTGGCAACACTTGAACTGTGTTGTGTTTTCTTTTCAGTATCCTGCACAGCCTAGTTCAGATGGCTCAGGCAGTCAGATCAATCAGGTCTTCCCAGAACTCCCCAGTACTAATGCCTGTAGTAGTAATCAATATGTTTCCTGATTCCGGTTATGCTCGCCTGTTATAATCAATAAGTGCTCTTAGCTTGTTATGAAGCAGGCCTGTGCCACTAGTGTAACCTCATGCAGATTTATTCAAATATATCTGATTGAGATGAATTGTGAAAACACTGGTAAGTTACGTCATCAGTGGTAGATATGACACAGCATGGTGTGACTTAACATTTCTTCAGTGGGTGTTTTTGGCAAGGGCTTGTTTATGTCTGGCATTTTCTCCCACTCTTTCTCTCTGTCCATCTTTCCTTTCGCCCCACTCTGCCATATGGCCGCACAGCGAGTGGCACCTGATGGAAGAGCGGTAGGAGAAAGAGAGAGAGGGAGAGAGAAAGGGAGAGATCAAGAGCAACTTGCATACTCACTGTTTCCACTGTGTTGTAGGCAAGAGAAAAAAAAAATCGCATGCACACACACACACACACACACACAGACACATGAGCTGCTGCAGCTTGTGCATAAACACAAGTCCGCAGTAGAACCATGGAGATGGAACTCTCTGCCGTGTCTCTGGAGGAACGACACACTCGCTCACACTCTCATCTGGCTTCAGACTGGGACAAAGGGAAAGGCATGCACATAGTTGATCTCTCCCTCGCCTCCCGCTGCACATAACACTTCCCTCCCTTCTCAGCGTTTACCAGCAAGACATAAGAGGCCAAATAAGCCCTAGGATACCTACAGTCCTTTGCAGAGAGCGAGAGGAGAGCAAAGTGTGCAGAAGAATCTGGAACAAAGGTAAAGACCAGAATTTAACATTAAATGTGCATACTAAAGTAACAGAGTAAGAGCATGGAGGTGTGTATAGTAGTATGTTGTCACAGTAAAATTCCTTTGCTCTTATGTAGTGTTCTGGTATGCAAATGTATATTGCTAGTAGTAGTGGTAGTGGTATAGTAGTAGTAGTGGTAGTGGTATAGTAGTAGTAGTGGTAGTGGTATGTTGTGATGATAAACATAGCCTCCAGCAGACTAGAGAGCTGACACTGACAGAAAAAATACTTTTGTTATTGAAATCACAAATGTCAATATAATACTGTAAGGTTTGGATGCCAGAAACATTGTGTATTAGCATAACATGAGTGTCAAAAGAATTGCTGAAAGTGTAGACGTCATTAGGTACAGTGAAGGCGTCATTAGAGACACGCAAATGATGAACAGCTCAGACCACACATCCACACATCACTTTTCATTAGTCTGTTTTGTTTACATGCAGTTTGTTTTGCATTAGTGGATACTTTGATGTGCAGGGAAATACCACTGACCAGCTTTTTTTCACACTGAATTGTCATTCTGAAATGCGAAATCAGAAAATACTTAGTGATGATGACACATGTAGTGACATTGCCTATCACAAATCAAAAAACAAATCTGCACTTGATTGTTTTGTACAGTATGTGCATGTATCATGGTTTTTCAGTGGGCTACATTCAAGTGCTGCAGGGCTCTCTCTCTCTCTCTCTGTCTCTCTCTCTCTCTCTCTCTCTTCCACTCTCTTTCACTCTCTCAGTTCTCTGTCTCTGCTGTGGGCTGTGTAGCTGTCACTCATAGGCAGATGCTGCTCACTGCTGGGTCTTGGTCAGATGACATCGCTGTTGACTGGCACTGTTCCGGGAGCAGAGGTTCACTTTGGACAGGTGCGATCTGAGGTGGGTGAGCAGTCCTGAGCACTCACAGGGTTTTTATTCTGGGCTGAATTCAGTTAGGCAGTTAGTGCTTTGTAGGTTTTGTACTCTTGAGAGATTTGGACTTTGAAGATTTTGTGGACTTGAGCCATTTGTAGTCTCTATCTGAATAATCTGCTCGGGGTTGAGCCTTTGCTTCATCTAGAGCAAGAGATTTTTTTGTTGTTTAAAAATGTTCTAGCTGCTGTCATCATCATATCATCCGCTTTTATGATAGAGGCAGGCTAGAATTGCTAAATAAGATCTAAAGCCATTTTATTTACTTGTCAGCTTGCCAAAAATTTGAACGTGCTCTTTTCCAAAACAAACTGCAATGGCTGCAGTATAACTCTAGCTCTTGATACAAAGCAGTTATGCTGTAGTCGACATACACTATATAAACTATTGACCACTGATTAATCTATTTGCTCCCATTTTTATCAATTGATGTTATGTTGGTTCATTGATTTGTATCTTTATGTCCAGCAGAGCTGCACCAACAGTCTCCCCGGGGCCTGTTGTCACCTAAGCACTTGTTTAGTGGATGTTGTCTCTGATAATGCAGTGTGATTGTGAGAGGATTGTGGAATGGGATTTTGTTTGCTCTGCATTTGAATCAGCACAAAGAAGCTGATCCAACAGCCCTTCCTGTCTTTGTAGTACTCTGGCAATTTAATCCGCTGCTCGCTCTTATGTAAGGGAGTAGCGCACATATTGATAATCCTAGGTCATAGTTGGCTGCTCCTGCTTACAAAGTACCAGTCTTGCAAACCTCTGGCAACACACGCCAGAACTCTGCTGCCAGGCTGCCCATGCCCACGGCCAGATATCTCCCATGGCACCATGGAGATTTGTATCTCTGAGCTCTGAAAGGTTGGTGCAGATGAAGGGTTAGGGATACTTGCTGGGTTGTGCGCTGAACTGCTTTGAAAACTGTTTTATTTGTTGTTTTTGGTTTGTTTGTTTGTGTGTGTGTGTGTGTGTGTGTGTGTGTGTGTGTATACAGGTTGTGATGAGGGGCCGGGGTCACAGGTCCGTGGATGTTGAGGAGCTGCTCCGGCAGTCTGAGTTGCTGTGGATACAGAGACAGCTGTCAATCATCTCAGCAAGGAACGCTCGGCACACACGGACTAAAGACAGGGTAAATGCTTGCTTCCATCACATCATTGTTCATCATGACATTCATTCATAGAGCTAGTTTGGAATATGAGTGCTAATGGAAATGCTGTCATGTGGTTATTTTGTTCCAAGAGTACCTAACTGGGCCAGGGAGAGGATTAAGCTTCGAAAAGCATAAAAACACAGTTTGCAGTTTGGTACATTCATTTTGTTTCAGTATGCAGAGAAACTGGTAATGAAGCCTGATATAAAATACTTTAATGCACAACATTTTTGAAGTTTTGTAGATTTTATAGGGAATTAGATTTGGTATCATTGTCAAATTCATTTTGTTAGTTTATGTGAAGGAAGGTAAATAAATATGGTGTTCTCACGAGCTATTGAAGAAATGCATGATGTTCTGTGTAAACAGGAACAGGAACAGGACCTCAGCAAAAATAAAGTAACATGACACTGACAACTGTGTCATCAAAGTACACCACCTTTAGCGTGTTAGCGGCCTTTAATCAGTGTCATCTGTGCTGTCAGCAGTGTTTAGTAGCATTAGATGGAGGAGTTTATGACGGTCTTTTAGGTAGCTAAGCTCGGTGCCTGACCAAAACATACTAATGCTGCTTGAATTTTAAATGAAAAAAGAGAAATTATTTACAGTCATTGCCTACTGCCATTGTAATACACACACATGTAGTTTTTAAGGTGTACAGAAGATGGCATCCTAGTACTCTTTTACAATCCTGTTGGTAGCATGTTTCTTGGTCCACCAATCACAGCTCAAAAACCAAACATGACTCATATGCAAATCAGGAGGGGGTGTGGCAAAATGGCATGGTCAAATGACAGCATGCCCTCCAAAACATATTTGCATTTTAAAGGGTGGGGCTGCAGCCCTTTGTCCAATCAGATTCTGACTGTGTGCTGACTGATGTTTGGAAGCACACGGTTCCTTAAACATAGCCGTGTATTTGTGGAAGAGAACGAGTGAAGAGGGCGGGGAGGCGAGGAAAATATGGCAAGAGAGAAGGAGGGAGGGAGGGAGGGAAGGATGTAAGGACCAACCATGGTTGCTAAGCAACAGAGCAAAGGAGAGGAGACTAACATGTTCTCTGCTGAGTGTATTTTCCCCTTTTATTTATTTATTTCATAAAGGTCCTTTTCCCCCTCCCTCTCTGAAAGGCAGAACACACACACACATACACACACACGCACACACATACACACACACACACACACACACACACACACACAGGCAGCTCTGGCAGCTGATGGCCAGCCCTGCACCTGCAGCCAGTCTTGTCACAGTAATCCAGCGTAATTCCTCTTCCTCATGTTCTGTTTTGTTGTCCTGTGATTTTGCCTGCAATGCAGCTGCAGGCAGAGATAGCCAGAGTCCAGTCCCACAGACCAGCCTCTCTGAGATGGTGTCCTTTTAAAAGGGGATGGAGTGCATGCGTGCGTGTGTGTGTGTGTGTGTGTGTGTGCACGCAAGAGTCTAGGGTCTGACAAGCACTGGGGCAGAGGAGGATAAGGTTGAGAGGGTAATCAGTGTGGATGACAAAGGATTATTATGGGATGGACTGGAGGTCAGGATTGGAGGGGTAGAAGAGCAGATGATTTGGATGAAAGAGGGCAGCTGAGAGGACAGCAGCTCAGGGTTGGCAAGAGGAGGTTGAAGGTTGGGTGGGAGTTCAGAGGAGTCTAATGGTAGTTTATACCAGGCTGGTTTTATCTTCAGGAATAATTGGACTGTGATGTGTGAGGTGTGGAGACGAGACCTCTTTCTTTCTCTCTCTGTCTCTCTCCTGTGTTGAAGCTCAGGAGGGCTTACAGGCAACTTTAAATGAGAAGGAGGAATTATGGAAAAAATTATCATGCATAAAAAAATTATATTTCAGTGATATGAAAGCCAATGCACTCCAGCACGTTCTGTGAGTATGTGTGTGTGTGTGTGTGTGTGTGTGTGTGTTTGTGTGTGTGTCTGTGTTTCAGATTGGGTTGGAGTGGAAAGAGAGAGAGAGAGAAGGAGAGACAGAGGGGGGGTGTCAGAATGAGCATGCATGAGCACATCAGCGTATGAGAGGAAGAGACAGTGTGAGTGTGAGCATGCGCACGTGCGTGGATGGAGAGAGATAAAGTGAGCAAGAGAGAAGGATAGGGAAAGAGAGAGAGAGAGAGAGAGAGACAGAGTGACAGAGAGAGAGAGAGGGGAGCAGAGAGGGGCTTACTCGGTAGTGGTGCACTAGTGCTCTCCCTGCAAGGCGAGAGAGGGAGGAGAGAGAGAGAGAGAGAGAGAGTGAGAGTGAGAGAGAGGGAAGAAGAGAGAGGGAGAGAGGGAGGGAGAGAGCCCACTCTTCTGCTCCGGCAGTCTGCTACTGAGGGCTGAGTAGAGCATTTTTAGTGCCGGCTCAGAAAACACTCTCTCTCACATTCGCACAGGCGTACACACACATACACGCTCACGCACACACACACTCATACGCGTGCACACATACACACCCACACAGACACACACACACGCGCACGCACACAACAGACGTGTCGTCACTGCCAGGCTATTTGCCACTCCTGCCAGCCGGTGAGAGTCGTCCTGGGAAACGGTCGTCCAGGGATACGAACGAAACAGCTTGTGAGGTATGGCACCCTCTCACCCACCTGTACTGTTTGTTTAAGCCGCATGTGCGCATATGCTAGGTGGGGAACACACACAAACACACACACACGCAGACACACACAAATTTATGCATAGGATCTGCAGAGTGTGTGCATGCAAGATGCATGGATGTGTAGCTCTGATTGTGAAGGAGGATGCTGCCTGTACGATGTCTTTGTGTGGGCGTGATGCTGTTCTCAGGTCAGTGAGAGCATCGCTGCCCTTTCTTGGCTCACTGCAAAGAGCCGCCGCTAGCTAACTCAGGAGGCTACAGTGAGAGCGTGATCCAGGGAAAGGCTTACATACTGAGCAAGGATAGGCTTGGATAGACAGATCAGGAAGAGAGACAGAGAGAGAGAGAGGGAAAAGAGGGAAGAAAAGGGAATGAGTGTGTGTGTGTGTGTGTGTGTGTGTGTGTGTGTGCATGTGCATGTGTGTCTGCGTGGGTGTTCCATGATTGATTGGCTGAATGAGCCGGCTGGATGGCTGGCGCTGCAGATCGCGCCGTCGCATGGAGCCACTGCTCAGTGCTTTTGGGTTTGTGTTAGCAGGGAGAACATGCAAGGAGCTCGGCCATGGCCCCAATGCCCCGAGGAGAGAAGTAGTGCTTTAAAGAGACAGCCAAAATGGGGGGGGGGCAAGATGAGGCAAATGAAGTACTGAGGGAGAGAGAGAGGTGAAGAGGGAAGTAGAGAGGGAGAGAGGGTGGGGAGGTTGAGAGAGAGGGGGAGAGAGATAGAGAGGGGACTGGAGAGAGAGAAAGAGAGAGAGAGAGGGACTGTGAGAGGAGAGGAAAAAAAGAGAGAAAGAGCGACTGGGCTGAGAGAGAGACAGAGAGAAAGAGAGTGCTTGAGAGAATAGCATACTTCAGGTGTGTGAGGGCTCCACAGGCTATGGCTCTGTGCTCTAAGTCAAGGTCATGCCCAGTGTCTGTGGTGATGGCCTAGGCACAGGTGTGTTGCACATTCACACGTTGGCCTGTGCCAGATGACCACACAGCCTGTGGGCTGAGGGGTCAATGAGTGTGTGCCATAGATGGACTCAATAAAGCTTATTATAGCCTACATGCTTCATGCCACAGCAGACGGAAAAGGCTAATATTCTCTGTCTGCATTCTCTCTGAAAAAAAGTCACACGTGGTCGAGTGTCTGTTGATGTGGTCCATGTTTAATGTGTGGTTGGAGAGTGTTGCTAGTGGTTTGTGTTGTGGGTGAGCCTAAGCTGGGGTCAGTCAGACATTAGTCTGTCAGAGGGCCAGACTGGAGCAGGTTCCTTTTGGCCGGCTCTCAGCTAGTGATGCTAGGTTCACAGGGTTCCTGGTTGTCTGGCTGAGGATTGGTCTGTCTATGTGTTTGTGTGCGTGTCTGTGTGTGTGTCGGTGTGTATATGCCGGTGTGTTTGCCAGCTGGCCTGCTGACAAGCCCCACAATTAGAAGTATTAGAGGTTGGAGGAGAGGCATGTGTATCAGGATTATGTAATCATCTCATGGAGATCCTCTACTAAGACCCTCATGCACACACATGCATACACACGCACACACACACACACACACACACACACACACACACATAGATATACCCATACTCCTTCTGTCTCTCTGTTTCTCTCTCTCACACACACATATACACACACACATTCGCACACACACTTGCATACAAACAATGGATCGGAGCATCAGATACTATAAGACACTGGCTTTTCACTCACTCACAGGAGATGAAACAGTTGCCTGACTGTTGGCAGCTCAGCTTCTCTCTGTGAGTCTGAAGGGACCGCAAAGCAAGAGGTGCAACATCAGACACACACACACACACACACACAGACCAGACACACACACACACACACACACTGCAGATAGAGACAGCACTGACAGCAAAAAACAGATGACTCAAATATTGTCTAAAAATAGCTGTACACAAACATTACTGTGGCTATCGGTACTTTAGAGGTGTGCAAAACTTCCAAGTGGGCGTAGTCGTGCTTGGAATCGGGCAGTTGCCTGCAGTGCCACCAGCTGGGGAGGGTGGCGATTAAAATCTCACCCAGGGGCCATCCCCCTTTCCAGGGCCTTTTCAAGCCGAGAGCCAGCCCAGGGCACACTTGTGTTTACTAGCTGTTAGTACCGAAGGGTGTGATCAGAGGCAAGCAATACGCATCCATTAGAGTAGTGTTTTGCCTGGGCGCATACCGATATCACATTCTCAGCCCTGTGCACATAAGGCTGAGGGATCTGGTTTCACAGATCCTGTACAGTATTGAGTGGGATTCCCTTCTTTTCCCAGAAGTGAGCGTTCCGCTCTTAGCGTTCGGCCTTAAAAGCTTTGAGGAGAGGCGGTGGTGGTGGTGATGGTGGTGTGTGTGTGTGTGTGTGTGTGCGTGCGTGTGTGTGTGTGTGCCTCAGAACATTTTTGAACTGAGCTACATTTAAGACCACATTTAATGAAGAAAAAAAGATCTGAGAGACATGGGGAGCAAGAAAAGAGGAAGAGGAGGAGCGAAGCCAAATGCTTTCTGGTTTGACAGGAGAGATTGAAAGCACGCAGGGCTCTGAGGATCACAGGCTGATTTTGGCTTCATCAAGGAAGAAGGAGGGGATGTTGCAGCTTCAGAATGGCTGGCACATACCGCAGCGCTTGGCATTTTCCCTGGCAGTCCGGTCACTGGCAGCGGCCCCACCTGACTACAGAAGGCTCCGGCCCTTGTGGCATGGACCGTGCTGTACCTTCCCTGTCGTGTCCTTCCATCTCCGCCTGTTTGTCTTTTTTTTCCATTCCTTTTCTCTTTTTTTGTACTCATCCCGCAATCATTCGGAGTCCCCATCTCCACGGACAGGCCTTTTAAACAGAAACAGTCCGGCTTGTTTCATCGCTCTGTTCTGTCCCCCCTGGGGAGCCGGGGCAGTTTAAGAGGGACCGCGGGAGACATGTCCAGTGGAGAGTGGCTAATGTCGGCAGGCAGTGACTGTTCCCCTGACTCAGCCGCCCGAGCCCTCCTCTCCAGCCTCGCTAGGATGAGCTCAACACCAGCAGCCCCCTCTGTCTCTCTCTCTCTCTCTCTCTCTCTCTCTCTCTCTCGCTGTCATTCTCTCTCTCTCTCTCTCCTTCTTTCTTTCGAGGGCTGTACACCATGCCTGTCTCCCACGGTCTCTCATTCCTCCCTCCATGCACCAGCCTTGGCCACCACACAGCCAATCAGGCAAATGGCAGATTCCTCTCCCTGTCATCTGGAGAGCTTCCTGTTTTGTGTGTGGTGTCAAGGGCAGACGGTCCAACTGGGAGTGTCTGCTACTCCTGTGAGTCTTGGCGGCGACAGGGAACCCATCCAATCAGTGGCATCTGAGGAACTGGCCGCCTACTCACTGGCTGTTCTCCTGCCCACGTTGGTTGTGGTAATAAATCATCAGAGAATGTTCCACCCTATAATATAGGTTCATATTTAGTTATGCCTCATGCATGTTGACATATTTGCTTTGATGGAAAACATGGGTTACAAGTTACTTGTCTTCTTAGGTGTTAATATATCAATCATTTTATTATGCATACAGCCTTGTGTGTCGTAAAGCAGAGTTTAGGGAGAGTAAGTCTGGGGATGCTGGGTAGGGTGTTTAATGACATCATTAGTGAATCAGCCAGCGAGTTCTTCGATCAATAGCCATTAAATATTTTGTAAATCAATCTGAAGTGTTGTGAGAACCAGATAACTTAAGACACTCCTCGCTGCAATTAGACTTAATGGCTCCGTTTGTTAATCAGCCAACTACCGCGGTGGTCAGTGGGCCAGGATGAAGGCTTCACTTGACCAGTGTGCAGATTTAGAATGCCAGCGGAATCAATAGAGGTTTGGAGGTGCTGGTGAATTAATTGAAATCTACCTTCTCTGATAGCGTGGGGTCTGGCGAACACCCGCCCCTTCAGCGGGTGATCACATGAAACTGTGACAGGCGACTAAATGTACATGTGTCACCGGGACCCTTTGAAGTGCTCTCCGAGCGGCCAGGGGCCCCGCCATAAAACGGCGGCGCGGGGATCATTTTAAAGCATCCTGGCAGCGCTTGACACTGCCGCAGATAAGCCATGAATAAATCATTAGTGATGGACATGGGCAAGAGAAAAGGGGGCTGGTTTTCGCCAGCAAAACATTCCTAGTGCAGAGGGAGTTTCATCACTGCAAGCATCTAGCCCTGAGGGCCTCTCTCTCTCTCTCTCTCTCTCTCTCTCTCTCTCTCCCTTTCTGTCTGACTACTGCAGTGCTGGCTTCTCAGGAGAACAGCAGCTAGGGTCTGGCACTCTATTCTTGTTCCCTTCACTTCTAATATGTATCTTTGTGTAGTTCTGTGTGGGCCTCCTCAGCCAGACCTGAAAGGCCCACTCCAGCCAGCAATACTTCAGCGTTTTCCCCTGAAAACTGTACTTGCTGTGATGTGCCCTTTGTTCATGCAGATGTAGCAACCATGGAGTCATCATAATAATGGTCATGGATGCCAGTTAGGATGCATCAGGGCTAACATAATATATCTCTTGGTGATAATGTCACAAATCCTGGAGTTAAGGTAACAGATTTTACAATCCCAGGTTTGGTCTTTCAGAATTCAGCCATAACCACTTGATGGCTTAGAATAAGACTTGATTGCCTGACTTTGAAATTTCACAGTTTGCAAAACACTGACAGTACAAAGCATTAACATTTGGTCAATCCCAAAGTCGAATCTTCTCTCCTCTCCTCTTCTCTCTCTCTCTCTCATCTCTTCTCTCTTCTGTTCTCTCTTGCTGAAATCTCTCCCGCTGACCCCTGGCGCAGCTGAGACAGGAAGTGGCCTCACAGCACGCCGTCACCCTCTCCCCTCAGAATGTGAATCTCTGCCAGCTGCTGGAGGACAGGAACCGAGCCCTCAAGCGTGAGCTGGCCACCCTCAAGCAGGAGAAGCAGCACTACAGGTCCCTGGTAAGTCCCAGGCCATCCTGGCATTCCTCTGTCCTCCTCTCCCCCCCCCCTCCCTCTCTGCTGCAGTGCACACAGTGGATCATGTTGCCCTAATCCACTTGCCGACGAAGAAATGTTCAATTAACAGAAACGGAGTTTGCGGATGCGGTAAAATGAACTGACAAGCGAGGAGGACAAGGACCTCCAGGGCTACTCCCGAGTCCCGAGACATTATGATGCTCAAGCAATTGTACTGGCAGAAGGTCTGTGTGTGTGTGTGTGTGTGTGTGTGCATGTGTGTGCATGCATGTGCGTGTGCGTGTGCGTGTTGTGTGTGTGTGTGAGTGTTTGTGTGTGTGGTGTGTGTGTGTGTTAGGGGTAGAGGTTGGCATGTCAAGTCCTCATTTTTTGAGTCTCTAGCAGTGCTGTTTAGTGTAGATGAGAGCCAGAGATGGGAGATGCAAGACATCAGCAAAGCTCCACTACGCTAATGCAATCTGACTAGTCATCTGCATTAACAGGGCGGAACCTAAGCCATGCGTGGATCTCAGGAGTGGCACGCACATGTCCCCCTGGCATACATCTCGGAAGATTATGAGCTAAAAGTTTTCTCTTCTACCCATCTAGCTAATGCTTTCTCGTGTATAATTATATATTTTTGGTGAAAGCAGATCTAATCTATCTGTTCCACAAATTCCGGAAATGTCTTCTGTATTAACTCTGAATGGTGAAAAAACAATGTGTCGATATGTAAATCTCTCATTTATAATGCAGGAGCAAACTTGCATTATTAATACGGAGTCAGAGGATGTATAAGTGCTTGCCTGTGTATGCTGTACGTTGGCTAGAGAGTGGGTATAATGGCATGGCTGTCGACTGTGAGGGTTTTCTTGCCTGTGCTAGAGTGTGTTAGTGTAGCATTGCCATTGAGTTTGCATTTGGTGGTGAGCTTTTCCTTCCTTGTATTTCTGATTCATCTCTGCCAAGAAGGAAAAAAAAAATTATTAAAACAGTCTATTGCAGGAGTCCATTCTGTAACCATAGTAATGTACTTTGGGTTGATTTTTTATGTGTGTGTGTGTGTGTGTATGAGAGGAAAGATGTGGGGTCTTCAGTGTGTTTGACATACTGCCGATTCAAGCGTGGTGCTTAGCCCTCGGTTCTTTGGCTGGTTGCCAGGCGACCTTTGTGACGGACGGCTCCGGCGCTGCACCTGTGGTGAGGGATGACCTTCGGTGTTCCTCTAGGAAGACACTCAGTCCCCAAGCGCCATGAGCAAATGAGGAGGCAGGGCTGCTTACATACACACACACACATACATACATACATACATACACGCACACACACACACACACAGACACCCCTCCTGCCATGTAGTCTCCATGGCAACACCTCTGTTTTCTGTCTGCTATTGCTGTGGCCAGCCCCTCCTCCGCCTCCCCTTAATAGTTATTGCACAAGCTGACTACCTTGAGAGCAATGACTGCACCAGCTAATTAATAAAGCGCCTGGTAACGGTGTTGAGTTAAACGCCCACCGTCTACGCTTGGGCCTCATCTGCAGCATTATTAAGCACAGCGTCATGTGTGGCAGGACAGGAGGAAGCCCAAACGGATAAGGAAGAGGATATAGATGTGGATGGGGATGTGGCCACTGGTGACATGAATGGCAGCAACAGTTGTGGTGCTGGTGGTGATGTCTCATTCACGGGTGGCTAGGGGTGTTTATGTGTGTGCGTGTGTGTTTGTATGCGTGTGTGTGTGTGTGTGTGGGGGGGGGGGGGTTATGGCTCAGTGGGGCCGGCTTCATTTCGGTATGGCGGCTGGCTAGGCCACGCTGGAGGCTGCAACTGCCGGTGCTGCCGGGCTGTAATAGAATTAGACTCAGACAGGCGCTCTCGCTCTGCTCCTCTGACTCCATTATCCAGCCTTATCCTTCCTGCACCCAGCGAGGCTACACACACACACACACACACACACACACAGACATACACATACACACACATACACACACATACATACACACACACACACACACATACACACACACGCATACACACATGCACATACACACATACACACACACACACACACACACACACACACACACACACACACACACACACACACACACAAACATACACACATACACACATTCTGCATTGACTGGCAGCAAGCCTTTTTAAAGCCACAGGGTCAGGCTGGGTCTGTGGTCAGGAAGGCGTTTCAGGAACCAGAGGCAGCTTGTGCTTCAGGAATCCATGTCAGCTCTCAGAACAATCTGTCTGACTAACAGTAATAATCCAATCTGAGATGAGGTTATGCCAACATAATAGGCATAATGCATCTCAACCACAAAAAATTATGTCATCATAATCTATAGTGGCCTACATGTGGCCTAAGGACATCTGGTAGTTTATGATATTATTATGAATATTGAGTACTGGTGTATGAATATCATGCTGTATATCAAGTTTTTTTTTGCTTTGTTTTTGGGCTTTAATTGGCAATATAGTAGAGAGAGAGAGAGAGAGAGAGAGAGGGAGGGAGAGAGGGAGAGAGAGAGATGGGGAAGGGCTGGGAAATGACCTCAGGCCAGAATCGAAACAGGATCCTAAGGTATGGATGCTTTTGCCAACTGCATGACTGCATCCCCTATATGCGCAGTAGGTTTGAAGCTTTTAAATGTGTACTTAATGAAGTGTCACTGCACAGGGGCCACTGAATCTTTTAGTTGTATGTTTGTCCTCCGAAACCGTAATCTTTGTTGAGAGCTAGTTGTGTTTTCCTCATGAATCGCCAGTCTCCACTTTCTGCCTATTACTGAGAATGACAGTGTGTGTGTGTGTGTGTGTGTGTGTAAATTTCATTTAGCTGTGAAATGACCCGAAACCAAATTTAATTATATCAGACCAAGCAGCAAAGAGGTGGGAAATCAACACAAGGGACTTAGTAGTCTGTGTGTGTGTGTGTGTTTATGTATAGGCTGTGTGTGTGTGTGTGTTTGTGTGTTTTGTGAGGCTATGACTCTTTTTGTTTGCATACTCCTATTGTTAGTGTGTGTGTGTGTGTGTGTGTGTGTGTGTGTGTGTGTGTTTTGTGGCATACTATTCTTAGTCTGACAGTCATTGGTCTGATTAATTTGAAATCCAAATCCATGAAGCCACTGCTTTGGAGAAAAATGTCCGTAAGGCCATCCGTGTAAGGCTGGGCTGCTCTCTGATGGACAGTCAGAACATTTCACGTCTTTGTCAAACAGTCTCCAGAGGACACAGCATGAGTGGCCCGCCCTGCCTTTCCAACAGATGCTGACCTGTTGTTTTCCTGTCTGTCCATTAAGTGGGCAAGACACATCAGTGTCACGCGTGAACAGATTGATCCCCAGTGTGAACTCAGCCCTGCGGGGATCAATAAGGAATTAGTCTCTGCACAGCTGACCATGATGAGACCCCTCCCAGAAGCGTACGAACGAAGCAGGGCTTTGTGTGTCGACTTTTATTGAGACAGGAAATGACACAGTTTGAATTTTACATGAGAACCTTTAAGCTTTGAACAAATCAACAGTGCCTCTGTGTCTCTTCAGGTAGTGTTTTTTTTTTTACTGTGCTCTCTTGGTTTGGATTTATTTAATGATGTCATGGTCATTCCTTAGATTCCAGTGAGTTTTCCAGTGAGTTTTAGGGATGACAATGAATTTACTGTGGCATTTAACATTAGCTCATATACACCTAGTCATTGGTAAATTTGAGTATTATTAGTCCATTAATAGTAGTCTATAATAACTCAGTCATGAGTAGGTTTGAGTATTAGTAGTCCATATACTGTAATATCAGTGTTTAAAAACTGAGTAAGTTTGAGGTGGTGGGAAGGAGTTCCTCGATGGCTTTTCACAGGTTGACTTGCCTCAACCATAATGAGGGATCCTCTCAATCATCACATGGTTAAGGGCTTCCTGCTGTGTGGTACAGGGGCTAGTCCACGTGTCAGATCAAAGACAGGAATAAATATTCCACAGATAAAAAGAACTGTGCACATACACCTCGGGATAAGGCACAGAGAAAACCCACATCGTAAAAGTGGGTCAAATGGTTGTTGTTCTCCAATTTGTTCATTTTTTTTATATTAAACAGCACAGGGCAGAGATTGGGGCAAAACCCAATATTTAAATGGTCTGAGACAAGAACCATTTAGGAAATCAGGCAATGTGTTTTTCTTCTCTATCTTTTCCTCCACATCCCTGCTATATGTACTCTTTCCCCGCTCACATCTATTCTACCATTCCACCAATCATCACTTCACATTCCTCATTGGCAGGCTTGAGCTCTTCCTTGAATCCCTCTAGTAAAATGCAACAGGCTCTCAGTTATTGAGGGTAAACAGCTGTTTACTTAGCTAGACATACCCTAGCAGTAGCAAAAAGCTTTGCTTAGCAGGTACGTCTAGCCATGCACCATAGGCCTCAATAGGTCTTCTACCAAGGCTTACAACTATCCTGAGGTGAAATATTATGCTCAAAAGTAAATCTAATTGAATGTGTTCACTTTTGGTGTGCTTTTGAGTTGGATAATTTATTTGAATGACACGTTGTGCCCTGGGGTCGTACATATCGTAAAATGTGATTGTCATTTCCACGGCAATCCCGATAATTAGGTGACTAGTTAACCTTTCAGTAAAATCTATCTCTTTAGTGAGTTAGGGAAAGGCCCTTGCACTGTGGGCTTGCTGTGGCAGGGAAGTCTTTCTGCTTCATAGTAAAATATTGCCTTTGCCTTATTGGATAATTATACCCTGGAGTTGAAAACCTACGCTTCTTAGTCACTCTGCATAATTCTTTAGCCTCCCATGCAGTGCACTGCAAGCCTTGACTCCCCCCCCCCCCCACACACACACCCCTCACCCCAAACCCCACCCCTGCCACCCCCACGCGCACACACACACACACACACACACACACACACACACAGAACACACAAGGCATAGATGCTCCCGTTTACCCCATAGCAGCACGGTCAACAGAGTTGCTTAAATCTAGTCAACACACAGCATTACATTTGTTTTGCACAGATAGTGTTGTGGCTAAAGGAATGCCTACAGGAGGAGCAAGGCAGGCATATGCAGTGTTGCAGGAGGAGTACATTTTGTATTCCCAAAGAAAGTGTCCCTCTGTCTCTTCTCTCTCTCTCTCTCTCTCTCTCTCTCTCTCCTGGCGTGACGGTGAAAGCTTCAGGACTGCAGCTCTGGTGCCTAATTTATGTTTTATGCTGGGTGAGGAGTGCACTGGGTCAGGTGCTGCCTGCCCCCCTCGTTCCCCTGATGGGATGCCTGACTCGCATACGTGCGCTTGGTGACACAGGGAAGTGATGTGTGTGTGTGTAAGTGTGTGTGTGTGTGTGTGTATGCGTGTGTGTGTGAGAGTGAGTGTGTGTGTTTCTATGGCAATGTGCTGAGAGGGTATGTTTGCTGTGCTATGATTCTCTGGCAAGAGGGGACAGGCACAGAGAGATGGGGGGGGGGGGTGGCAGAGAGGGTGCATGTGTGTGGCAAATTTTCTGATTTAATGCCATGTCTCCTGTGGAGCGAGAGAGGGACAGAGAGAGCTGGAGAGTGAGAGAGAGAGAGAGCACCATTAATCAACCTCTTTGCCTAATTAGTCGCTTTCCTCTTTCCAGCACCGGCCTCACATCTGCAAATAGGGTGGGCTGGGGGGAGGAGGGTAATGGAGGGGAGGGGTCAGGATTAAAAGAGACCCCACCCCTCCAGAATGCTCTCTCTCTCTCTTTCTCTCTCTGTGTCTCTCTCTCTCTCATTTGGTCCTCTTGGGCATCAGTATGTGGATGAGGGCTGAGCTGTAGCATGTGGTTGGGGGGAGCTCTTCTATGCGTCGCGGATTCTTCATCGTGCAGCACACTTACTAGACCGAGTGAGAGGGAGAGGCAGAAAAAGAGCAAAGGAGAGAGCCAGAGAGAGAGAGAGAGAGAGAGAGAGGGAGAATAAGCGAGCGAGTGAGTGAGCAAGCAAAGGGAGTGAGAGATACGCAGGCCCAGTGAATGACGCTGCCATAGCCACTTGACATTTACACACCCAGGGGAGCTGAGAGGAAGGAGGAGAGGAGCGACAGAGCAGAGAGGAGAGGAGAGCAGAGCAGAGGAGGAATACTCCCATCCTCAATCAGCATGCAGTGGAGCTAAGCACCCAAGCCGGTAACGTTGCTGCTCGCTGGCTGTTTCTCCTGCAGTGTCTCGTGCTGTTTATCTGTTTGTCTGTCTGGTATTATCTGGAGCTGTGCAGTGCTCCTGCTGCCTCTGTGCCTCTCGCTATTGGTTTGTGTTGCTGTTCTGCACAGAAATATATCTAAAGGACTCTCTCCTCTCTCTATCTATCTATCTATCTATTTCTCTCTCTGTTCCTGTCTCTGTTCCTGCATTTTTTTCTGTAGGCAGGGTGCTACTTGGTTTGGATGTGTGTTAGGCTCCCACCAATGACCTGGCATTTGTTGCTTTTGTATTGATCACTCACTTCTGCAACACTCACAAGTCATCTGTTGGTCATTGTTTTGAAAGGACCGGGCGTGAGAGATAGCCAGCTTGTCATCTCATTTGAGACAGCGAGGGAGAGTCTCCGTGTGTTCTGTGTTCTAGTTCTGGTGCTCAGCTCTGGTGATTGCTGTGTGGTTCTGTCTGCGAGAGTGTGGGTGAGGTTCTTGGTGATTGTAACCTGAGTAGCAGCAGCAGCAACAGCAGAAGCAGGAGCATCGGCGGCAGCGTGCCTCAGCTGGAGCGTTGCCATGGATCTGGAGGGATAGCCCACTCCTGGCTGAGTGACATGCTGACACTCGCTCTCCAGAGAGGGATCAATACCCCATCTTCCTTCCCCACCTCCACCACCACCTGCTGGCCCCTCTCTCCTCTGTCTCTACATCCATCCCTCCTCAGCCTGGACTCTTGTGTCAAACACCTCCTCTCTCTCTCTCTCTCTCCTCTCTCTCTCTCTCTCTCTCTCTCTCTCCCTTCCTCTCTCTCCCTTTCTCTCTCTCTCTCTGCTTTCTGTCTCCTAGCTCCTGGGCAGACTTCCCACTTCAACCTGGGTGTGAACAGGCACTCTCTAACTCTATCACATTCTCTCAGAAAAAAACCCAAAAAACTACAAATCCCAAGAATCTGTTCTTGGTGTGATCGCTGGCGAGTAGTACTATTCGACTTGAATGTTTTCCTCACTCCACTGCTAACTTGCATGGGATGTTCTGTCAGTGGTGTGGCTCTCTTCCAGTAGCTGACTCACCTCGGGAGAGCTCAGACAGGAACGTGTCTCACTGTTGTGCCGTCAGGCATGCTATTTTTGATAGCGCCAAGTGTGCCATGAAACAGAGTGTGTTAGCAGTTTGTAAACAGCAGAATCTGGCGCCGCATGTCTTGTTTGGGCTAACACTCCAGTTTGCTTGCAGTGGGAACAGTATCAGTAGAACCAACATTGACTCTTTATGCACTTTTAGATGCTAGAATGTTTTCATAACTATGATCAATTGCTGTCTGGTGCTTTTGTGTTATACATCTGCCATGTATGAACCTTGCACCAGTAATGTTAGGGTGTGGTTAACGTAACCACTAATAGAAATGTAATTACAGTTCCATATAGAGGAAGGCTTTCTTTGAGGCTTTAGTTGAATCCTTTTGGTGACAGACAGGATGATCCTTTTTACAGAAGCTGAAAAATGGGGCAAACAGTTGGCTATGAGATAGCACTTTCCTTGTGTGGCTACACCTGTGTGCTACATGCTGAGACTGCTCCACAAGTGTCATGGCTGATACATATATCTTTCTGGGCCAGGTTCAGCTGGGGCTTGCTGTTAATGCATGCTGTATCATAAACTGTTCTGTATGATGCACTAATATGCACTATTTTCTGTGAGACTATTTTACATACGTTATACTGCATAAATAATAGGGTTGTGTTCTGGGACGGTAGGTCAGTCACTTGTCCTCAGACCTCAGCTATTTTAAGATTTCAGTTTTTCTGTGAGGTACATTTTTCACTGATAATGTTGCCCATATATCGCCCAGTTCTTTAGGTATGACATCGGTGTAAAATATTCTCATTTCTGTATAGGCTGACAGGCCTGCATTATTAGAATGTGTCTGCTGCCTTCAAATTATTTCAATAGGCTCACAATGTATTGCACAGCATCTCTGACTATTCTGTTCCTCAGGATGGTGTTCTAATGAGGACATGTGGTGATATCTGGCTCACTCCTCTACTGACGTATGTTTGTTGCAGCAGGCTGGTAGTGTGGGGGTCTTTTCTGATGTAGGGCATTAGTGCTACACTAATCCTTTGGCAGCATAATACCTATTGTCCTTCTGCCTGATATAGAAGAGGCCAATCTCTATCACATCCTATATGTTATGCAAGAGAGACAGATGCAGGGAAAGATACAGTTGTGTACAATTTCGTGCCTCCTACTTTGCCTGTGGATGTGAAAAAGTACCGATAGCAAAACATGGTACATGGCAAAAACCTAGTCGGGGGCATCCCCCCCCCCCCATCACAACCATTATTTTCTCCCTGTCTTTCCCTCTCTCTTAGCCTGTCTCTTTCCATCCATCGCTATCTCCTGTCTTTCCCTCTCTCTTTCTCTCACCCTGTCTCTTTCCATCCCTCGCTACCTTCCTGTCTCCTTCTCCCTGTGCTTTGGTTGTTCTGCTAGAGTAGAGAAGGGGATTGGGGTGTAGTGGGCTCAAGGGGAAGGGAAGGGTGGGGAGATGAGGGGAGGCAAAGCAAGGCAAGGCAAGGCAAGGCAAGGCAAGGCAGCAAAGCGAGGCGAGGCGAGGCGAGGCGAGGCGAGGCGAACACAGCGGAGACCGGCTTAAATCAATCACTGCATTGACAACTGCAGCACTGCCTTATCGGCAGCACACACCACCATACATATTTTATATGAGTCAGAGAAGCTCGGAGGAGTCCCAGTGTCTCCTAAACAACCTGTCATGTCTCTGTATGTCTGTGTATTCGTTGTGTGTGTGTGTATGTGTGTGTGTGTGTGTGTGTGTGTGTGGCTTAATTGTGAGAGAGATGCAGACATAGAGGGAGAAGCAGAGTGAAATTCAGGAGACAAAAGGAGGCTATAAAGGAGGGGCTGGGTTTGAAGTTGAATCCCACTCTGCAGCAAAGCGTTTTGACAATGCAGTCTCTCTCTCTTTCTCTCACTCTGTCTTTCTTTCTTTCTCTCCCTCCCTTTCCTCTAACTCCCTCTCTCCCTGTCCCCATCACACATTCCTCACTTTCCTCTCTTTTTGTTTATCATCTCTTTTGCACTCTCTCTCTCCTCCTCTTCATCTCTCTCCCTTCTTCTTCTTCAACCCCCCCCCCCTCCTTTTCTCACTCTGTTTCTCTCTCTCTCTCTCTCTCTCTCTGGCTGTCAGTGTTTCAGGGTGTGGGGTTTCAGTCAGCAGCTGCAGCAGAAGTGAGACCCCCAGGGAGCAGTTCCATTCCTCTCTCCTTCTCTCCTCTCCTCTCCTCTCGCCTCTTCTCTGGTCTCCTCCTCTCCTTACCATTTTCTCTCATCTTTTTCTCACCTACCCAACCTTCTCCACCACTCCCACCTTTACAAATTCCCCCTCCTTCATTCAGTGTTGTTTCCTTTTCTTCCTCATCTTTCAGATAGATAGATAGATAGATAGACACTTCTGTTACACTCTTCCTCAGTCCCTCAGCCACTCTCCCCCTTAAACTTACTAACTTCTATGCAACTGGATTCTGCTATGAGGTGTGAGATTTTATGAGAGTGTTTGTGTGTGTGTGTGTGTGTGTGGTGTGTGTGTGTGTGAAAGGGTGAGAGGAGGGGCTTTGGGAGCTATTCCCTATGCTTAGTCCCAGAATGCACTGCGCCATTTCTCCTGAGATCAGCAGTGAAATGGTCTATGAACTGACAGCCATGGCTGATTTCAATGCACCTGAGGAGATGAAAGCAAATCTCACTCCACGCCCATCTCTCTCTCTCTCTCTCTCTTTTTCTCTTGCTCTCGCTTCCTCCCCTTCTCCCTACTTCTAGTTTGATTACAGTCATACATATATGCATGCTTGAAAAAAGATAACATATACCATCAGAATGTTAAGCGACACTTGCCAGGTGACTGCAGAGTAACACGCGCATGTATGGATTACATATGCCCCAAAGACATCATTGATTTAAGGCTGCGCTGGTTGATCTTTGTCTGAAAAGCCGCCGTATTCAGTATTCATAACCACATGCTTGAAATTAGATTTTAATACATCTGTTAAGATTGTGGAAGCAGAGCCAGATATGAAGAATGTCTGTGTGGATGGTAGGCTTATAGTGATGCTCTGCAAGTGCCACATATTATTGTGTAGCCTGCTTGATATGTACATTGAAGTGTGTGAGTGTGTGTGTGTGTGTGTGTGTGTGTGTGCGTGCGTGCGTGTGTATGCACACACACGTAACACTTTGAAACCTGTGGGACCTGTGGCATGCTTTGGAAAGCATACATGAGCCTCTCTTTTACTGCTCTCTTTCTACCTAGAAGGGTGTTTCTATAGCAACTAGGTGAGTCTCCTCCCCCTGCATGTCTCCATATAGTGCATGCGGGGCTGCATCCATCTGCCCCTGTCTCATAAACTCCCTCTGGCACAGGGACATGAGACACAGGGAAACTCTCAGGGTCACTGCTTCTTCATACTACCGCTTCTGAAATATTACAGAGAGTGACTTTAATGTGGAAGCACGTGGACTAAACTAAATTGATGCAGTGTATTTCCTTCCACATAACTAGACTTCTTGGGCTTTTTTCTGGGCTTCACACATGTGCTGAGAAGAGAACAATCAACAGTGAGGCTTTAATTATTAATGAATTTCGCAGGCATTAATGAATCGTGCACAGCGTTTTTGTAACTGATGTATTGAAGCTTAATGGTGTTGTTAGGTTGAAGGTGATGGTCAGACATACATGAGAAGTGTAGTAGAAGAGAGGTGTGAAAAGAATCAGATTGCAGGAGCACTTTGCCAGCTGTGTTGGCTTGGGGTTGCAGATCTCTGTTCTCCTTCCACTTTGGTGAACCTCAGCCCACCTTTACCTCATCCTCTCTGTCCCCTGGGCCCCAACAATACGCTTTAAAACTCTCCTTATGCACACACACACACACACACACACACACACACACACACACAGACACACACACTTAAAGGCAAACAAACGTATACACAGTCACACTTATACACATGTCCACACAGCAGAGCATGTTCACACATGAACATACACACACATCCGCACTATGAAGAAATGCACACATACAACACAAGTCCCACTCATCCATACTGTAAGTTTTTAGTGCCTTGACAGCTCCTCAGTGTTTGACCTAAGAAGAGATTTGGCAAAAAAGTTGAAAGTAGTAAATGTCTGTGCTATTGACATCATTCAATAGCTGTGGCCATTTCTACTCTCACCACTTGAAGATGCACAGCTCATCCTCTGTATTCTGGGGTTGCATTCCATTCAATCGGGTGTGTTAACATCTAGCATATGCTTTGGGATATTTTGACCAAAATACATGGACTCCACACTAGAGAGTCTCACAGCATTAGTCAGTGTCAGAGTGTGCAGGCGCTACTGAGTATGAGGAACTGATTTAGAAATTTGAGCATTAGTCAGCAGAACTCTGTAACTAGTCGGAGAGAGAGAGAGGAATAGCTGGAGCGAGGGATTATGTGAGCGATGACCTAGTGTGAAGGATGATGTTCTAAAGTGAGTCATAATGTTCTACAGTGAAAGATGACCTCGAGTGAAGGATGATGTTCTAAAGTGAGTCATGATGTTCTTGAGTGAGGAATGACCTAAAATGATGGATAAAGTTCTAAAGTGAGTCATGATGTTCTTGAGTGAGGGATGACCTAAAATGATGGATGATGTTCTAAAGTGAGTCGTAATGTTTTACAGAGAGGGATGACCTAGAGTGAAGGATGATGTTCTAAAGTGAGTCATGATGTTCTTGAGTGAGGGATGACCTAGAGTGAAGGATGATGTTCTAAAGTGAGTCGTGATGTTCTACAGGGAGGGATGACCTTGAGTGAAAGATGATGTTCTAGAGTGAGTCAAGATGTTCTACAGTGAGGGATGACATAGAGTAAAGGATGATGTTCTAAAGTGAGTCATGATGTACTTGAGTGAGGGATGATATTCTGTTCTCTTCTCTTCTCTGTTTGTCCCTTCAGGAGACAGAGGTCAGAGAAAGAGGGGCCAAGTGCCGGACACTAGAGAAGGAAGTGAAGAATAAATGCCTTACATGTCAGACTTTGGTAAGTTTGGGAAGACAACAGCATTTATCCGTCATTTTTAAGACTGAGCCATGAGACTGCAACTCAGCATTCAAACTACCCATGTATAACTAAAGAACCATTAACTCAAACTTTATGGTGAGGATCATGATTAAGAAAATTTAAGACAAAGGACACATCTCATAAACAGAGTGATGAGTAAATATGAATTGCGAATGACTTGTTTCATTAGCAACAAGCACACATTAATCTTATGGTTTAGGTGTATTTTTGAATGTTTTTAATTGACTCACAAGGATTAAAAACTGCACCTAGGTTCACCAACATGCACTAAATAAGGAAGCATCATCTCTGTCCAGAAGAAGTGACATCACATTAATTCTACTTAATGGTAGTGCTTTACGGGGTCAAGTCAGTTTCTGCGAATAATGTCAAAGAGAAACTCTTTCATCCCTGGGCAGAGCTCTTGAAATCTTATACAAAAACTTGAGAGTAGCTGCTGTAGGCTAGGCCTACTTTGCCATCCCACGTCTGTGCGCAGCAGAGTTGCAATCAACCTTCAGATGAAGACGAACAGCTGTCACTGAACCGATCTTGCACATATTGAACTTGTGCGTAGTGACTTGTATACTTTACGCTATTTTAGAAGAGAAAAGAGAAAAGAGAGACCAAAGACTCCATTTACCGCAAGTTAGGCAGCAGTTTGCAGTGTCAAAGCCAGAGCGAGGCAGGCGCTGGTGGGATATGTGGCACATTCGTCTGCGTGATTAATTTGCGTAAAAAAAAAAACATTAATCACATGTGTTAATTTTCTTAACATTGACAGTACTATTTTTTTTTCAAAGTGTATTTTGGGTTGGAAGATAAACACAATCTCACATCCTCAATCACACTGTCACAGAATTTTTCTCAGCTGTTGTGACTGGTAAGAATTATTTGAAAAAAGAAAGTTTGAGAAGGATTTCTGTCTACCTAGCAGACAGAATTTGTTATGCTGACATGTGTGGAATTTGTCACTATTCCTATGACTTCCACACTCTCCATGGATTACTCCAGTGCTTTGATTATACATCTATGCCTACACTATTTTATATGGCAGCCAAACAATTGTGAAATTGAAAGATACCTTGCCTCATACCTCATTTTTTTGACTGAATAAATAATAAGCAGTAGATTACAGTGCATATCCTCCAGTACTGCTGATGGACTTGTCATAACAAACCATATCTGTAAAGAGTTGAAAATGGACCTCTGTTGCTATAATTTCCAACCACTCAGATATCATCTGTCTTGGTATACTGTGTCTTTTTTTCCCTTTGGAGGACCATTGCTTGCAGGCTCCTAGGTGTGCCTGTGTAATTGGGGATCACATACTGTATGTCCCCACAGTCCCTGGGAGGCCCTCCCTGCCATGTGCCTCCTCCCTGGGGCTTGTGTGTGTGTAAAGGGGAGCCACATCTCCTGGAAATGTTTATATCCTCTGACTGCAACACCAGCTTCCCTTTGCCTGCTCATGCATTGGAGAGATCTGTGGGATTCTCATCCCTGCTTAGTGAACAGGGCCGTTTAGTGCTCAACCACAGTTGGGTTAAAAAAAGCCTGTGCGCGAGGGGGTGGTGTCATTGTCCTTTCCGGTTTAGAATTTGGGTGGAATTAAGAGGAATTGTGTGGAGTTGTGTAAGACATTGTGTGGAATTAAGAGAAGTCAGGAATTGGTGAAGATGGAAGGGAAGAGTTGAATTGTTAAAAGCACTAGACCAGCGGACTCAGAAAGAGCATACAATTTATAATACACTAAAGTGATAGTCCGGAGCACTTCCAACCATAGCGCAGTTGTTCAGACTCCCTGATTACTTTTGATAGGAAAAAGAATGAGAGAGTTTGGTATAGTAAACCGCCCAGTAGTAGCCCATTTTGATCTATTTTTGATTCGTTGTTGAGTCTCATAAAAGTACAAAAAGTGACTTGAGTGCAAGTGTAGAAGTCACTGCCAATAAAAAAAAAATGCATCTGGCAAACTTTCCTATTTTCTGTCTTGTTGTGCAGTCTGTCTAGCATTATGCAGTAGAAATAATAATGAAAAAAAAAGAGAAGTCCCCCAACTGGGAGTCCTCTCCATCTGGTGCTGCGCACAAACTCAGTCATGCGCTGTAGTCAGTAAGGCACATTTGAAAGGAGGGAAGGAAGCCCTAATCCTCCTCAGGAAGAGCCAGTGCCACTCCAGCCTTGCCACTCAGCTCTCCCTGCCCAGCCCGCGGCCATGTGAGATGTCTCTGGGTGCGATCGAACACAGGCAACTGGCATTGCAGGAGTGGCGTTCTGCTGAAACGATGTCCAAGGTTAAATGATGGAGAGAGACTTTGAATACTCTCACTTTGCACAGTCGCCACAGTGGTCGCTCGACGGGCCTTCCTAGGAAGGCAGTCCCTGGGTAGTGTCATGATAATGTGTGAGCCTGTGGCTTTGCAAAATGGCCATCAGGAAAGTCAATACCTCGGGGTTTTCTTCCTCCTCCTGGTTTCTGCTGTATGGTTTACGGCGTCCACAGAACAGCAGGGGAAATGAGTTCCAGTCTATTAGTCTCTCATTGATTTCAGCAGTATCATAATGGGAATGATGGCTGCTGGACGGCACCGGCGGCTGTGCTGGACTGCAGCAGGCTCTCCCACACCGAGTTTAAACATGACGCATGTGTGTGAGTGTGGAGCTGGGGCAGATATACAATCTGGGCACGCTTTATTGTTTCACACTCTGCATTATGCCACTGGGCAAGCTTTCACATTTTGTTGCAACTTACAGACCGCTTGGACAAATAGAAGGTAAAAAATATTAACATTTGACAGTATTAACAGTAGACTGGCATCTCTTTCACCTGTATTCAGTTAGTAGACTTTCTATTAGGACTCAGGACACATTAATTGATCCTTTTATCACTTATTCATTAAAAAAAAAAAAATTCTGTTTCTCATGAATTGATCTTTTCAATATACTGAATACAGCACACATTAGTGACACACAACCTTCCCCACTCCCAATTGTATGCCAGTTCAGCCACAGTTATGCAACTTCTGCAAAGTTTTAGGAGGAAGTGACATATTGGAGGCGCTTGGAGTGACAGGCAGAAGTGTCCCCTAACAGTGGTTGCTGCGACAGGAACAGAAGGTCATGACTGTGGGGCGAAATGCGATGGAGGGTCGGGGGGTCTGACGTACGGGCCATCACTAATTCGATCAAAGGCACCAGGAAGACATCATGGCTGCCTCCTCGCAACTCATCTAAACAAAGCACACTCAGCATGGCACCTCATTAGCACGCAACCTCACAGGACTGTGTTCAAAGGAAGTGTGTGTGTGTATGTGTGTGTGTGTGTGTGTGTCTGAGAGAAAGAGAATTCACCACTGCTCATAACTAAACACACAGTGCCCCCCATTATTAAAATATGCCTGTATTCTTTTTTCCCTTTGCAGTGTCAGTTTAGTGCTCTATCTATGATTCTGCTGAGGTTGTGTAATTATGCTTTGTTACATAAGCAGCCCTGCCAGGCTGATATTAGCTGTATTTACCCATTCTAAGGCAGATACCGAGCTCTTGAGATCTCTGCTGGTGAGGAGGCTCTGTGCTGCTCCAAGAGAATCTCCCAGCACTCAGTGGAGCTCCGGCAGTGACTAAGCACCACAACACTGGGATCCTTGGGATATGGGAGAGATGGGAGACATGGTTAGCAGGTGGAGTTTGGAAAACACACATTATTTTCTGCACACACACATACACACAGTATATTCTGTGTGTTGGAAAAACAGTTTGGTGGTGTGGAGGAACAATCCGGAAGGTCTCAAAAGGTCCCAACTGTATTAATCAGTCTCTCAGTAATGACTGTGCAGTACTGGGGGCTCACATGGACATCGTTAGTGGACGCCCATAAGCAAGGGCACGCTACAAACATAGCATCACCAATGGGTCTATGTGCTTGTCTGACTTAATCACAGCTCCGTATTGAGTGTCCATCGTGACAGGAAGGGGACCTAATCCAAAAGCTGCCAAGCCTGCATATTGTGACATTCATATTGTGACAGTGCTCTGACAGGTTTGGTTCTTTTTTTCCTCTTTCGTCTCTCCCCTCTCTCTCCCTCTCCTTTGCACAGCATAGCTTTCTGCAGGCAAAGGAGGGGACATGCTGTCATAGCAACCACCTGCTGTGAGAGAGTGAGAGAGAGAGAGAGAGAGAGAGAGAGAGGGAACAGGGAAGGAAGGTGTGGGTGCATTTAGCCCAGGATCAGAGGCTAAGCTCCTGTTTGTTTAGTGCTTGTGAGTGGAACGTCTCTAGAGAGATGCTGGCCTGGCGCTGAGATGTCGGATGACGATGCGGGCACTGATGTTGATGCTGTCACTGACGTCTCTGCTCAGAGTGGACTCAGTGACCCCTGGCACCAAGTGCCCTGGGCTGCTGTGTGCTCATGGCCGGTGTGTTCAGACTGCAACCAGGAGACCTGGGACTCCTGTGAGTTCTGATACAGAATAGTTGGGTAGTAGTAGTACTGACAGAGATTTTGCAAGATGTGTTTGCTGTAATTTTTTTGTTGGTGGTTTTGCTTCCAAAGGTGTTACCGGTAGTCTTTTTTTTAAATATCTCTCTTTTTGTCGTTTCTTTTAATCTTGCCCTTTTTGGTTTACAGTAGCTTGCGTAAGAACATCTTTGCTTGAACAGACACAAAAACACCAAACACAATTGCTGACACACACACACACACACACACACACACACACACACACACACACACACACACACACACACAAACACACACTTACTCATGGGGTTGTTGCATTTGTGGCTGTGTGCAGTGGCATGAGAGGGACTGCGCCTTTCCAAGCGTGGTCCTGAGCGGAGTGTGGAGTGGGGCCGAGTCCCCAGAGCATGAGCAGATGCTGGCCCACGGGCCAAGCTTGGAGGAGGGGGAGCAGGCAGCCATGTCAGCCCAAATTAGTCCCTCTCCTCGCTGACGTCTCCCTGTCTGTTCCTGTCTTGCGCATTATCGCTCACACTCTATCTCTCACTCCCTCTCTCATCCTCTCCTTTGTCTCTCTGTCTCCTTCTCTTCATTTTCTTCACTCACTCAGATTTGATTTCCTGTTAGGAAAAAAAAAAAAAAAAAAAAAAACACGTGTACATTCTCAGAAACCACAGTGGCCTCTGCATGTGTACACAGAAGGCAATCATCTGATAGTGTTTCAAGCTTTCAATCAGCCAGCAAGAGGATTTAAACTCAACAACTGACATGTTTCGATTGCGATGAAGTTGGAAAAAATAGGTGTGAGGAACCCTTACTCTCCTCCTCATCAGAGCCATCATTTGTGCATCTCCACCCATCCCTTTCATCTCCCAGCTGCACTGAGTTATTGCCCTTATGGAGTCTGTGGTTGACTATGCAGAACCATGCCACTCAAATGCAATATCCTACATTAAACACATAAATAGGGCATAACTGTCGAGGGAGATTTCTGCACAGCTAGCATAGAGTGAATATTCATCAGATGGGTATGATTCTTGATGAAGCATTTAGGGCCTCCATTGAATGCCTCGTTGCCTGATTGATTCTTTCAGAAGACTGAGGAAGCGACCACTTTTCAGGTGGTCTGAAAATTGTGCGTGTGTGTGTGCACGTGTGGTTTTCTGTGTGTGTGTGTTTGTGTGTGAGTATGTGTGTGTGTTTGTGTGTGAGTGTGTGTGTGTGTGTGTTTGTGTGTGATGCACATGGCAAGTCTGCGTCTGGGTGAACATACAATATACATAGCTGTCTGTCTGGTATGAGACAGATGGCAAAAGATCCTAATAGACCAGGTGCCTAGAGGGGTCCCTGATGCACAGCACAGAACAGTCATGGGTTTGAACACTTCTGACAGACGCAGAGTAGGCTGACAACTAGATCAGAGAGAGCATGTGTGTGTGTGCGTGTGTATGTGTGTGTGTGTGTTGGGGGGGAGGGGGGGGCAGACATGTTGGTCAGAAAAGAGATGCTGTGCTGTGCCTTGCCTGTTGTACAGTTTGGCAGTGACTCTACACATCTATCGCAGTATCTACAGTTTCTCCCACATACTTAATCAGCTAAGGAGCCAACAACGATGCTCGCAATCCCATTAAATGGGCAATGTAGCAACAAATTGAGTCCGTAGTCGAGGCTGTATGTTGTTTCTGCTGTCGTTTTTCTTTCGTGTTTTATCGCCTCTTGTCCTACTCTCCTGCTTTGGTGATGTTTACATTGACAGATTTTTAGTGATATGTGAAAATGCATTGCAAATCAGATACTGCACGTAAAGGAAATGACACTTCGGCTTTGCTGCCATGTCTGTCAGACTGATGATATGTGGAGTGTGTATATGTGTGTGTGTGTGTGTGTTTTGCTGTATGCTTTTCTGGGTTAAACCCCATGGTCTGAGCCCTCTATCTGTGGATGGCTCTGCTGTCCCTGTCCTAGCCTTATGGGTTTCACTGTAGTGGCGTACTGTGCCAGCGCAGTGTGTGGCCAGTGGAGTGTGAATGATGTTTGGTCCTGCGTGTTATGTAAAAGCATTTCTCATGCTGCCAGTCTTTATCTGACGGTTAAATGTGATGGTTAATTCACTGTGCTCACTCAAAAATACCCACATGCTGCATACTCTTGGACTATATACTGCGTGAGTTATGTTCCTCAGAGACTGAGTGCTTTATGTTGTAGGAGGATTATGTAAATGGTGTGAAACATACATCTTATTATTCCGTCTTTGTGTCTTACACCCCCCCGCCCCCTTTCTTCTCTTCTCTTCTTTATCTCCTCATCATCCTTCTCTTTTACCCTTTACCACCTGTCTTTCTCACTCTGTCTTTCCTTTCTCTTGGGTTTGTGTCTGTACTGTTCACCCGCTTGCTCTTTGAAATCTCCTCGATCACACCTCCTCCCTCTCTCTCCTCATTGGTATGCCTTCTGTGCTCTCTGCTCATCTCATCTCTTTAACTCGCTCCACTCCGCACTTTTTCTCTCTTATCTTCACTTTCCCTCCTTTAACTCTTACTTCCTTTTAATCATTCATGCTTGGTTTCCTCTTTCCTCTCATGTCATTTTCTTTCTTTCTTCCTTTCTCTTTCTTTCTTTTTTTCTCTCTCTATCCCCCTGTCTTTTCTTTCCATACAGAAGAGCGAGCTGCATGATGCCTTGCAGGAGAGGAATCGTCTCAATCTGCAGTTGCTTAGTCACAGCCTGAAGGCTGCGCAGTATGAACAGGTGAGTAGGCAACCCTGCTTACCAGCAGCCCTGACATCACCATAGCTGTGACATCACCACTGCTGTGACATCATCAGCAGACCACTGACATCTCATCATACCGTAGCCAATCAGCAGCCCCCGGGCACCCACTGCAGTTTGGTAATCATCCCTGTGATCTACACATATAGTAGTTCAACATCTAATAGTACCCCATTCTTGATATCAGTCCATCATGTGTGGTGTGGGTTCTGTAGAGTGGGAGCACCCCACAGATGCCCCTCTTCAGAACTTGTCAGTGGTGGCTTGGACAGGGAAGAGATGAATTAATGAAGTGGTTACATGCTGCGTAGGGGGTTGAAATTCCATTGACAACAGTGTAATCTCAACCCTCATCAACCCCCCCCTCCACACACACACCAAACAAATGAAACCAACCTATTGAACCAGCCACCTGTCACTTGTGACACACAGACTGCTGTGAGGGAGTGGCCCGCTGTAACTGAAGCTAATGATGGCGTTTTGGCCGGTGGCTGGTGCCAGGCATCCGGGGGCCCTGGCTTGGCAGAGGCGTGTCGTAATCCCCGCTTCTGCTCCCCGCGCCCAGGAACAAAAAGGCGCCATCTGTCTCTGGCGGAGGAGAGAGGAGCCGCCACATAAAAGGCACCCGCTTAATCAGGTGACCGACTGCGCTGTCGGCCTGCGGCTTCGGCGTGATCAAAGTCGCGATTCGCCCCTCTTGAGTAGCAGTGCAGGATGGGATGCTAATGAGTTCAAAGAGAGAGAGAGAAAAGAAGAGAGAGAGAGAGAGAGAGAGAAGGTAAATAACCCCGAGATACGACGCCTGTTCCCCAGTTTCTCTCTCTCTCTCTCGTTTTCTCTCCCCGACACCCACGCCATTCCTCATGTACCGCCGATCGATAGCCGAGATGCGAATCTGCCCCTCTGCCTTCCTCTGGGGACAGACAGGGAGTGGAGATACTTCCAGGATAGATGAGAGCGTGTGCGAGGTGACAAGGGAGAGAGACAGGGAGTGGTGTCTGCTTCTATTGATTTTAGTCACTGTCTTTGCGAGATTGGGAGCGAGATTTGCCATCTAGTTCACTTTTATGTCTTACTGTTTTTTATTTGCTTGTTTCCATTTAGAGTGGACTCTTTACTCAAAGCCAGAGGTGTATCGGCAGAACATGTACAGAATCCTATTATACTGAGCCAATGCTAAATGCTACAGTATGTTTTTAAAGTGGTAGTCAGTCTAAGTCTATAATATCAATCCAGACAGTTAATGCCAAATTCTTCAATCTAATCAGTGCATTTCTAAGTAAGGTATTTAATTTTTATTCAAAGCAAAAGTGATGTTACAAGTGCTTACATATTATTAAGCACTTAAATAACAAAACTCCTCATCTTGGCATTTTATGTGTGTTAGCTGTATTTGCACACACACTCACACACGCACACACACACACACATGTGCCAGGAACTCTCATAGACATCTGTGAAAACAGCTCTTAGGTATTCATTGTTTGAATTATAAGTAGTGACTCTTCGACTTTCTTTTGAATGAATAATGTGTTGAGCTCAGTAAGGGTTGATGGTTCTACACAACAAACAGAGACAAAGTGAGATGTCCATATGTTCACGTAGAGTCCATGACTCATCAGGATCCAGCTGGGAGAACTTCACAGTGCCGTCAGCACTTTCCACACTTTGGACACATCTTTGTTTGAAAGGCTAGATAATCAAGTTTTATTTTCCTCCCCCAGGAACAGTACTCTGTGAACTTCCTGCAACCTAACCATTGCATAATCGTCATTATTCATGCCATTTTTGAGAAGTGTAGGCAAATAATTCCAAGGAAGATGAATTGGTCTGCTTTCTTCTCACTTCTAATAAGGCTCCTCTTGTCTTGCTCTGTTTGTCTGTCGGCCTCTCTGTGTGAAGGTGAAGTCAGACTATGAGCAGCTGAGAGAGACCTTCGGGACTGTGACTCAGGAGAGAGACTTGGCACGCCAGGAGAAGAACCAGCTCCAAGGCCAACTTGAGAACCTTGAGCAGGTCCTGAAGGTAAGGGCTACCATCCACCCACACCTCTTCTGTCAACTAAATCTTAAAAACAAGCAATGCTATACTACCATTATCATTATTATTTCTTTGGTGCATTTGTAAATGACTTTGAGTGTATAATAGCTACCTCATCATAATCCCTAATCTTTTGTCCTCATCACACCACTTCTGATATGTCCTGAAAGGTCAACATGTGGTAGGCCTGGTCATACAAGAAATAGCAGTTCACATCATGAAAGATATAAACATATGTCCATTTTTATCTGTTTTCCTTTTATTGTATATTAATTTATTTTATTTTATTTTATTTAGCCAGTAATGACTCCAGTCTACTTTGATTTGAAAGTATTTGGCCAGTGTACATTACAAGATTTGATTGTTGTGCTCAAATGGATGTACTTTTCACTGAGAATCAGTAGAATTAATCCTTGGGTGGACAGAACCTAAAGGAACTTACAGATTCCATGAATAAGGAGACCAGCTTGCAAAATGGCCTCTCCTGTGTAAAACTAGGTTCAGGGGGACACAGTTCGAATCTTTGCTACTTGCATTTTATTAAAAATGGGTTACTTTCATGGCTATTGTATTCCTCTTATGAAAATATCATAACAAGGTCTCAGATCTCAAGGTCTCAATAGCAAGGTATGGTCCAGAACTGCACACTTAGACTTAGATGGAAGCAGCAGACTAAAGCTATACCCCTCCCTCATGATGAATGGCACGCATTATTATGGGAAAGTATGTAATGACAAAAAGTATGTGGATGCACAAGTTGTGAGTGTGTATGGATATAAAAGTCTCATTGATGAATGAAAAATGTCCTTGCTATGCAATTTAGCAATGCCCTGGTTTTATTGACTATTTGTCAGGGGCGTTTCATAAAGGAAAAATGGTATCGTAACAAGCAATCGACCCTGCACCTCTCTAAAAAAGAATGCAGCATGTATAAGTCGTCTGTTAGATATTGATTGTAAGATTAAAATGAAAAAAAAATATGGAGGGATAAAATATCAAGAGATTAATGTAGAAAGATGAACGCATGAGAGGTGAAGGCAGGATAAGGACAGACTGTTTCAAGAAAGACATCCCCTTACCTCAAATGCCCCATCAACTTTTGTCTGTTTTGTCAGACAATTATGGCTAAACTGTTTCCACCTCTGTTGCATAACCATTTTAATTCTCCCTCTTCATTGAAAAACAGTGTGGTGGGTTAAGGTTCAGACACTGAAATGCTACTTTAAGACTAGAGCAAAGTACTTGAGTGAGAAGTTAGAAGGCTGGCTGTGGGAGATTTCATTTATTTCAAATCAAAGTGTTTCTGGTGCAACCACTTCAGCATTGAATTAGCAGCCTGTAGATAGATCAACCTGCCACACTACTCCCCATCACTTGGGTGGGGAATTAGCTTGCCCGTGGCTTGTATTGGAGTCAATGCAAAAACAAACAAACAAACAAACAAAAACAAAACATGCAATTATCATAAAGTAAAAGCATTGCCAGCAAGAGAAACTATAGCAATATCAAGAGGACTGTATAGTACATCACTTACAACAACAGTGTTCACTTCATGCTTGAATTATCTTGTTTAATGTTTTACTGTCTTTTAACATACATTTCCACACCTGTTCTACTTGAAAGGTGCACCACTATGGTCTATTTGGGGAAACATGTAGTGATCTTTTACCACTTGGGAGCTAAGCTTCCTCTTCTTAGTCTTCAGTTGACAGCTCAGCATAAACCCAACTGTGATTATGTAGAGGACTTGCTTCGCTTCCCTCAGTCACACGGAGGGGAAAGAAATGGATGTCAGGCCTCCTAAGCGGCTTTCTATATCTATGTCTGTTCTTAACTCCTGCTCCCCAGTTTAACCCTGCTGTTGTAGCGCAAGCACAGTTGAATAAAGTGTCCCTGGAAGAGCACTAACTCTTAATAGCATGATGTAACTGATATGAAGATAGGTCAAATTTTCTCTCCCTCTAACTATGTCAGACATACACACACACCGCATGAATTGATCTGAGATCGTAATGTAATTGCAATGTAACACTCATGTGGTATATAAGCTGGGCTACCCTGAGAACAGACTTGAGGACTGCGTTCATTTTTTTTAATGAACACAGCTCTTGCATCTGGTGTAGCCAGTCCAGTGCCATTAGTGAGTGTGAGTGTGAGAGCTAAACATAGCACCATACACAGCACATACTTCAGTAATGCATCTGAGGTGTTGCTAAAGTACTGAAGTCCTACATGAGGAAAGCCGTGTTCCAGTATTGTGGGTTAAAGATGTACACACACACACACACACATTGTAAAGTGGTTTAAAATATTGATCGTCTTTCCATGAATGCGCTTCTTCATGTGCTGCTGACAGCAGAAATGTACATGAGAGAACTGTTACAGTAGAGCCTGCAGAGTTGGGAGTTAGCAGGTTTCCCCAGCTTCTCTTGTCTTATTTGGTGGGTATTACCATCTGTGTGAATCATAGACACTCTCCCAGTGTTTCATAAGCAGAGAATGCCACTATGTACTTAACTTCTCCTGAGGTTTCTGAGCTGACAGATGTGCAAATAATGGGAATGGCCTGAGAATGACTTTTTAATTCTCTAAGAAATATTCTCCCTTCAGATCTATTGTTATCTTATCTCATCTCTCTCTCTGTCTCTCTCTGTCTGTCTCTCTCTCTCTCCCTTTTAGCGTATGCGAGAAGCTGCAGACCGCACACAGCAGTTGAAGGTAGAGCATGAACAGGCCCTGGCTGTCCTCAGCACCAAGCAGCAGGAGATCCACCTTCTGCAGAAGGTTTGTGTCTTTCACATGAACATGACCACAGACATCACGCATTCACAAAATGTGTGCAAGACATCATGTCTGTCAGCCTATCCACAAAAGAGTATGCAATACATAACACCCCGTCATCATGCCTCTCAAGCCATTCATTTTACACCATCAATTTGTTCCATTCTGGTACCCTGTATCTACAACCCTTACAAGCCTCAGTCTCACCTTGTAAACAGCCATTGCTGTCTACAAGTCTTAATCCCTTCTTCCTGCTCTGTTCAGCTCATCTGATGTTGTCTTTGACTGACATCTTGGAGCTTCAATCCCTCACTTGGAGCTACTGTAAGCCTTTAGTTGGTTGAATGCTGAGTGGCGTGCTAAGAAACTTCAGAGGAGGATTTCTCTGTGATGCTGTGTGTTCAAAAAGACTTCCATTAAGGGAAAAAAGTGCACATTATTAAAACACGCCTTGAAAACAAAATCACATACTATAGCTTGAACCAAATAATTACATATGACAGATCAGAGAGGAGAGAACAAAATAAATTAAACACGTCCAAACCACCTGGGGTCTGCCATTGTCCTGACCTCATGTGCCAACTCTGTGTGCTGGCGAAGCAAAGTGACCTGCCAAAAGCTTTTAGGCTCACGCGTCCAGGTCCCATCGCTCTCAGCACGGTGTCCTGTGGTCACGCGAATGTGCCAATGAACTTGTCTGCTAGAGGAATCAAATACATCTGGCTCCCATGATACGACTGAACTGTTGTGAACAGCTCTGTGGCAGGTTGGAGTTGAGAAGCTTTTAGTTTTTTTTAGCTTTGCTTTGTACATTTCAATTCTCTTAAGGTTGCCCTAATACTTCTCCCAAGAAAGTTTTCTGTTTTTGCATTTCTTTTCAGGTCTTGCCCAAAAAGTCTGAGCGTGTGAGGTTAAAGAGACACTCTGATGGTGTTGTTTGATAGGACACATGTCATTTGATCTCCTGCAGACTCGTATGTTTGCGCTTTGCCACCATGTTCCCTGTTAAAAGATGAGCTGCCACTGACAAACACAACAATTTGAGCTGACAGCAAACATGGCAGAGTAGTCTATCAACAATGTGTGCTCCCTCCCTAGGGAGGGGGGAAGGTCCCCGCTGAGCTCTCACCTCTCAGATTCAACACAGGCATGACGGCTCTAGCGTCATTCTTCCCTCTCGCCTGTGTGTGTGTGTGTGTGTGTGTGTGTGTGTGTGTGTGTGTGCTTGCATTGCCTATCTGTCTTGTCTTATTGTGTTCTCATTGTGCGCAAATCTGTCTGGTTGGCTTAGTGAAGATAGACAGTCTTGTCTCCCCCATCCAATTGGCTTTGTTCTCTGCTTTGTTTGGTCTGTACATACTGTATATTCAATTAGGTGTCTAACAGATGTTATCATAGCCGAGTGCAACCCAGGTCCATCTAACAGATGTCTGTCTTAAATGGAACGAGAGTGGCTTTGTTTTGGGGGCTTATGAATGGTTGTTTTGACTGGGGTACCTTGACCTTCATCTCTGACACAAACGAGTTTATGTTGACTGATGATTGTTGACAGTTTGCTATGAACTGTCCTCACTGGCTCTTTCTCACTGGTGGAAATTTGTGTGGCAGGCTCAGGCCGAAGCTGAGAAGGAACACGAAGAAGTGGTCCATGTACTAGAGGTAAGAAAGGCCATTTAATGTCTCAAAGACCTCTTTCTCATACATGTCGGAAAACAGTCAGCTATTCCTGGAAGTTTGAGAAAAGAATGCTAGCAGAGTGCATAAGAGTGGTACACCCTTTTTAAGATGACATTACAGTGCAGTGCAGTGGTACTACAGACAAGGTCTCCACTGAGGGTTTTGAAGAGGACTTTTCAATTAGAAGTCTGTCTGATTGAAGTTGCTGGATGTATTTTTATGAGTCGTGACACTAGACACAGTGAGCACAGTTTTCAAGAAGCAAGCTAAGGCAAATGATCAAATGCTCATATGAAAGTAATAAGGTCTGCCAAGTTGAAAAGCACTTACTGAAAGAGGAAACATTTTCTGACAGTTTTGTAGAAGTGAGGAGGCTTAGATCTGCAGAGAGCTGTATCTGGAAGCCTTTAACACACACACACACACACACACACACACACACACAGATACATAAACATGCAGATACACAGTTATGGGGATAACAGAGGAAGATGTGTATTCTGATGCACACTTGGCATGCACCACTGGCACTGACTCAACAACAGTTTCAGCCCCGACAGAAAAAAGGAATCACAGTCCTTTTCACAGCTCGTCAGCTCTAAAGACTTGACAGATTTTCATTTTGTTGTGTTGTCAAAAACATTTTTTTTTTTGGTTGCCATTTATCCATATGTAAATTCTTGATCACCAGCTTCTCAGATGTTTCACTACTCTCTTGTTTGTTTCGTTTCTTTCAATCTTAATTTCTTTTCTGCTCAAACAGAACCATTGGGACAGAATGCAGGTATATGTTTTCTGAGAAGATACTCCATTCCAATATTGCCCAAACCCTTTAAGCTTTGTGTTGTGAACCCCATACCTTTGAAAACAAATTAGCGGTATTAAGCATAAACAAAACATATAAGCATGTAAGCAAAAATGTATTACTACCAGAATGCATTGCTGTTTAACGGGCTGTGTTGCTTATAAGTATTTACCAGACATTAAAATTATATAATTCTTGATTGCTGCATTATTGACTCATCTGGGACACGCACATGCATCCAGACATGATCAGCAATGTTATCTGTCCCATTTATCATTTGACATTCCACCGTTCCACCATTCTACCCAAACCCTTTAAATCCATGATGTCACTATGTGTTCAGCATTTTTAATTAATGAGAACTATAACCTTTCCTCTTGCAAACTATTATAGCCATATATAAAGCAGGCTATACCCAAACATTTCAATGATGCGAGCAAGCATGCAGTGTATGGCCTCAGACCCTGAGAATTGTGGGCCAAAAGAAACTTTTCCCTGTGGTGATGACTCAGCCCATGCTTACTATCTGGTAGGCAGCCGCTGGTGTTAAAGCTGTGTTGGTTTCCCTTAACTAATGGCCCATGAAATGATGGCTTCTATTGTCATCATGCTATTTCTAGATAAGGTCCTGATTATATACATACATATATTTAGTCAGTTCATAAGCTGAAAGAAGTCATGGTGTCCTTGTCAAAAAAGCATACTAATATTTTAGTAATAGTTTCCTATTTTATACTTTAATCATGGCATAGAGATTTAGATATGATGTACTTGCCCCAAGTGAGATTTTTAGATATTAAAAAAGCAATATATTCTATTTATGATTTATGTAACTGGAGTGGAGATCTTCATGACACGTCTTTGAGTCATGGAATATGTGAAAAGAATCTCTCTCTAAACACAAAAAATAACACAGTGTAAAGTGTGATGCTACATTCTCTTCTTCTTCTTTCTTCTTCCCTCTTCTTCATGTTATTTTTCCTGTATGTTTTCTCCTCATCTCCATTATCTGTGTCTCTTGTCTTTGTCCTCTCCTTTAAAAGGTCAAAGTTCACAGCCTGGAACAGAAATGCAGGTCTCAAAGTGAGCAGTTCACCCTTCTCTCCAAAGAGCTTCATAAATTCCATGTTGAGGAAGACACTGTTGACATCCTAGGCGCCGACCCCTCTCCTCTGTCCAAGGCTGCTCATCCCCTGGAGAAAGCCCTCTCCTTTGCTGTCAACGGCCGACCCTCTCAGCTTGGGAAAGGTGTGTGCAAAAACTGCAACCTAGCTTGTGAAGTTGACTATCTTGTTGAAATGAAGACACTACAATTAGTAGTTTCCTCAGCCTCTGATGATCCTCAAATGATGACATCTAACATTACATGATGCATGCATTTAGTATGGAATAATATAAAATGATGTTAACATTAACATTTATTTTACAAACACTCACCATGGACAGGAGCTATGAATAAATGCTAGACCATAATCCTTAGCATGGGTAGCCACTGTAAAAGTGTTTTCAGTTTTCAGTAATTTTAGTTAATGTCATGAATTTATTTTCCAGACGTTGCTTCCTGCAGTGCAAAAATAGAGAGCAAATGGCTGTTAGTCTGGAGTCTATCCTTCCTGTATGTGTGCATGTTGTTCAGTCTGAGTTAAGTAATTACAGGGAGCCTGTGAGTGGCGCAGATGGCCAGCTGATGTGCCGATGTTGCTGTGTGTGTGTGTGTGTGTCTCTCTCTCTCTCTCTGTCTGCTGGGTGGAAATGGCGGATTCCAGGCAATGAGAGACCTGCAGGGAGTCCGCTGAAAGCCGAGACCCCTCACCCCCTGCCCTGCACTGCCACCGCTGCCCGACACAAGCCCGAGTTACTGTCCGTCAAGCCCATCATCCTGACCAGGAGCAGGCCCACCAGCCCGCAGCGGGCAGGCCCCTCAGAGGTAGGCAAGCAGAGGATCATACACAAGAATGTACACTGTACATGTGTGTATGTTTACATATGTATTACGTACACTGTGCAGGTCAGTGAACTCAAGTGTAACTTTACCTGCACACATTGAATCAAAGAATCAGAGGTAAATTCGAGGTATATTCATCTTCCTATACATTAATGCAAATATATGCATACAGTAGTGAGCGTGTCATATAAAATATGCTACATATTACATATAAGCCACTCAATCCTAAATATAAGCATACACAAATCTTTTCTTCATCACTGCTCTGTCATGTTGCTCCTTCTGCAATGGGAGTTACCTCATCATCATGTGCTTTGCTATTTAGGTCATTATAATCATGTACCCATACACACACGCACACACACACATGCACACACACACACGTGCAGCATACACAGGCTGTCAGGCCCGGGGCCTTGGTGCAGCCCCTGAGAATTTGTTTTCCACTACTTACGTGATTGGCAGCCTGATAAACAGGAGATAACGATTATAACGCCATTGAGTGTACATGGACTCCTATATAAGTGTGGCACACAGAGTTGTGTGTTGCTCTGGTGCAGAAAATGCCCTGAACGTGGGGTTATCTACGCTTTTTTACACTGCGTGTACACTTGGCTGAATAAATCAGTGAGGGCCGTGTGGTTGGAATTCATCGGCTAAGATGCAGAATAACACAACATAGGGCTGAAAATAAAAAGTGTCAAAGGCAAAAGCCTTTAATATGATATTAGCGTGACGTGCTGAGATATGGAGACTCTTTCTAATCCAGTCCCCCAGGGGCCTTGAGACAGCACTGTGGGCCTAATTCCAAGCGTGAACTGTAATGCTTTATTACTGATCAATCCTCAGATGCACAGCCTAAATTAAGAGACGGCATACCTGTAGCTCTTAGAGTAAATGTCATTAGCTAATATTAGTGCTGAGTGCCTGTGGTCTGTTGCCACTGCTGCTTTTCCCACAGATGGAGGATGAGGTGAGTCCATCTCCCAGGTCCAAACCACGTTACACAGGACAGGTCCGTCTCTGCACTGCCCGCTATAGGTAAGCAAACCAGAGGATGGGTCTTATTTATTTGCTCTTATTTTATCACCATGTCAGTCTTTACATTCACAAGCTTTCATCTTTGTCTGAGTGTTACAGTTTGTTACCTCTTCTCATACTGACCAGCTACAACCCTTATGATGGACCTAATGAGCATCCAGAAGCAGAGCTCCCCCTGGTGGCTGGGAAGTATCTATATGTCTATGGGAACATGGATGATGATGGCTTCTATGAAGGTTTGCAAATATTTCAGATCTCACATGCTTTGACTTTTAAAAGTGATGTCTGTGCAAATTCACTCTATCACATTAATCACATTATTATTTTGATGCATGTAATTGGGGTAAAATCACTTCGATGTGATGATATTTGAGCAAGCGCTGTATTTCATTGTGGTACTTAGTAAGAATACATTATTTTGTGCAAACACAGATACCACAGATAAGATAACACAGCAGTCCTTTTCCTTTTATTTCACCGTTTTATTTCTTGAGTGAATTGAGTGAGTAATCAAATCATTTGGTCTGTGGTGATTTCCATGGCTAGTGTTTCATGAGCAATCAGTAGGATCGGCGTGCTGGCCTGCTGCATGGCAGACATGGAAGGGCATAGAGCTGACTTGAGCTGACTTTGAGCTCTGTGAGGTAGCACTGCTGAGTGATGCAGCTTGTGCTTGTCTAATCCAGCGTGACTCTGAGTAATCACCAGCATGTTCTTCTGCTGACGGTTCTGCACACGCACACACGTACACACACACACACACACACACACACACACACACACACACACACACACACACACACACACACGCGCGCGCACACACACACACACACACACACACACACACACACACACACACACACACACTCACATAGACACACAAGTACAAACGCAAACATGCACACACATGCATAAACCCACACACACACACACACAAACACACACACACACACACACACACACAACCACACAAAGTTGCCCATTTAGTCATTCTTTTTTCCCTCCATTTTTAGTTACTCCTGCAGCAGGCATCATTAGGAGCCACAGCACTAAATTGTTTCTATCCTCTGACGGCTATGATTAACATCAGCATCTGTGAGCCCATCTCTCTCTCTCTCTCTCTCTCTCCCTCTCTCTCTCTCTCTATCTCTCTTTCGTTTTCCTGGAATGTGTGCTATGAAGACACATGGACTTAATAATGCAGAAACATCAAAGAGGCAGCTAGTGTTACGAACACCCACTCACAGTGGCAAGGAACATCCATTGTTTGTCCAGAAAAGTGCTCTTCAGGGAATACTGAATTACTTGTTAACTTGTTAATGTCATGCTTTCAGGGCAGAAAAAACTTTGCTTTATTAGGGTTGTGTGGGAGAATACATCTGAAAACATATCTCTCCTTTGATCCGTGTGTGGTAGTGTTAGAGTTTTGTTTCTGTCTCTGGATAGAGGTCATGTCTTGTGTCTGTGTCTTCCCCCAGGAGAGCTGCTGGATGGGCAGCGCGGTCTTGTCCCCTCCAACTTTGTGGAGTTCATTCAGGACAAGGAGAAGCCCCCAGCCGAGGGAGGCGAGGACCTGGGCCCTCTGGAGCGCAGTTGTCTGGGTCTGGGCTCGGGTGACGGCGCCGGGGGCCTGGGGGGAGCCCTGGACAGCCTTGGCATGAGCGACCCGCTGGGGCCCTGCAGCAATGGCACAGGGGGCCCGCAGGAAGGGGACGAGCTGTCTGACAACGTGGTGCCTTACCCGCGGCGGATCACCCTCATCAAGCAGCTGGCACGCAGCGTGATCGTGGCCTGGGAGGCGCCGCTAGTGCCGCTGGGCTGGGGCTCGGGCGCGGCGGGCACCGGGGCGGGCGCAGGGGGGGCCATCAGCGGCTACAGCGTGCTGGTGGACGGCGAGGTGCGCTCCAGCGTGCCCTTCGGTGGCCGCACCAAGCTGCTCCTGGAGAAGCTGGATCTAGCGGGCGCCACCTACCGCGTGTCCGTGCAGAGCATGACGGAGCGGGGGCCCTCGGACGAACTGCGCTGCTCGCTGCTCGTGGGATGCGGCGTGACGGTAGCACCGTGCGGCCTGCGCGTCGACAACATCCTGCGCGACTCGGCCGAACTCTCGTGGCTGCCCAGCAACAGCAACTACGCTCACGCCATATTCCTGGACGGCGTGGAACATGCGGTGGTGAGGCCCTGCTGCTACCGCTACCGCTTCACTGGCCTCAAGGCCATGACCGTTTACAAGGTGCGGGTGGTGGCCAAACCCCACCAGATGCCCTGGCAACTCCCGCTTGAGCAGAGGGAGAAGAAGGAGGTTGGAGTTGAGTTCTGCACACAGGCGGCAGGTCAGCCATGTCAAGGTGCAGATATACAACTGTGCATGCACACACATTGCTTCATACACACACACACACACACACACAGAAAAATTCAGGCATCATCCTCAAGCTGCCTGAAGTCGTGATTTTTTTCATTTCACACTCTAGTGGTAATATTTGGTGAAACTCTTCAGAGTGTTCCTTCTGGATTAAAGACACAGCACACGATTATTGTTTGCTATACAATATTTAGAGCACTGCAATCTGTCTTTTTTATAATGTTATATTTTAGATACCTTCTGTCCAGCAAGCCATGCATTGCACAGAGACAACAGTCAGTCATTAGTGTCCATCTGTATTACGCAAAACACAGATCTTCAAATTAAATAAATGTCCCACTTTTATTTGCATGTATAAGACACTTTCTTGAAAGAGAAGCAAAAATGTATGAATCTGTATTAAATACTATCTCAGCTCAATATAGCATACAGTGCTTGGCAGCATCTTTTTGTCTTGGCACATTTATTTATTTATTTATTTATTTATTTATTTATTTATTTATTACATTTAGAGGTTTAGCATCAAATTCATAGACACAAGCTAATTCAGCTAACAGTATTCTTCTTCTTATTGCTATTTACAGCTTGTGTCACAATGCAGGATTAGGGATCTTTGTAAATGTGGCAAGCAATAAACCCTGATTAGTGTCATTCTACCGGGGAGAGGGTGGAAATATAATTGAATTTACAGGGATAAAAAGAAAGGCTGGTTGGTGTTCCTGTTCTCTAAGTAGAAGATGTACTTACTGTATGCTTGCCTGTGGAAAAAGGGTTTGTGTTTTAGTAGGTGTGAACATGATATATGAACCATGTGAAGATGAATTTGTCTGTATGTATTGATTTGTGAGTGTGTGTGCTCGCGGGTGAGTGCATGCATGGGACTGTGGGTTTCGGAGATTTGGGTCTGGTAAATGAGTAAATATCATATCATCAAATATCAAATATCATGTGAAGTTTCTTTGTCCTTTAAGTTGAGAAGCAGTCATATTGACACCTATTCTATACGATACTATTGAATTACAATATCTTTGGAACAAAATTCCTATATATTCATAAATACTAACTCTAGTAAGCCATTACCAGACCATTAGCTCTGAACAAATCATTACTTAATCACAATTTCAAACTATACAGTACAAATTGTCTGTCTTTGCTAATGTGATTTACACACAAGACATGATTTATACTGTCTTTGTAGGGATCCTTACAACATATTCCCTCATAAACAATACTGATTTGTATGTTAGTGCATGCTAAAATGATTTGTTGATAGCTGATAATGTTTTGTTAAAGGCATTAATGAAAATGTTACCTTTTTTGTCTGTTTGGTTTGTGTGAAGGGTTTCTGATATTGTATTCTCTCTTCTCTCAGGCCCCCCGCTGCCCCCTCAAGAGGTGCAGGTCCAGTGTGGTCCAGGTCCTGGAATCCTGCAGGTCAGCTGGAAACCCCCAACCCTCACGCCTCTGGGGACCTCCAATGGGGCTAATGTCATTGGCTATGCTGTATGCACCAAGGGCCAGAAGGTGAGTGCGCCTGCCCTGGTCTTTCTGATGTAAAGGCATTCATCTTTTGGAATTGTCTGGTGCATATGCACTGGTCTTGTGTGTGTGTGTGTGTATGTGTGTGTGTGTGTGTGTGTGTGTGTGTGTTGGGTTGGGTTGTTCTGGTGATGTAATAGCTGCCACTCCTAATACAGAAGCCATAAGCTCTGAATCTCACATTCAGTGCAATTTCCACTGCAGCTACGGTCTTGTAGTTATTGTCAGATCCTTTGGCGCTCTCTGCTGGATGACAGAGGCACTAAATCCCTGCACAGTTATAGCAGCAGAACTGTAGATAAGTTGCTCATATTTCCAGAGAGTAAGGTCCTCTTCTTACTCATAGCTGTATGGCATAGCAGTGTAATATTATTGTTTACTATATGCTGGGATATTGTTACTTTGTGCCATGCAATTGAAAGATCAAAGAAAATATGAAAAGATGAGAGACATCAATAATGTCAAATCAGTGATTCTTTAGATTCACCCAGTCGAGTATCCTGTGAACAAAGCCCACATCAATCAAGACATAGGGTCTGGCAACAAGGCCTTTGCAGCACATTTTATAGTATAAATCATCAAAAACTCAGGAACCAATCACAACTGCTTATCCGGCAGGGGGTAGGGTTTATTTGAGTCACAACCAATAAAAACATCTTTGTTACTGTCTATGGTTACACAATGAACATGTATTTTCCTTCAAATGGAAAAAAACAACTGCAAATAAAACCCCAGTTTACATTGAACATCTGTTTGCTGCACTTCCAATGAGATTGTTGTTTAGTTTTGTTGTGATTTTAATGCTTCAAACGTCACACTGGTTATGCCCCTGGAAATGAAAAAAAAGAAAAAAAAAATTTATAAATGTAATGTAAATGGGTTGTCACTCATTTCCAGACCCACCTAAAAATTGTTTGATGGGGGTCTGGTTCCCTGAAGCTACCAGTCAACAGAATACTTGTTTGAATTGCTAACTATTTTTATTTTCTTACGTGTGTTTATTTGCAATACAGGGCTCTGTTCACAGACAAAAATGATCAATGATTTAGAATGTCATGGGGCAACTGCCTTACAGAGCAGAGGAGATTAAATAAAGATTACTGGGATAGGTGACGGATTCTCATCTCTAACCTGATGCATAAGGATCAGCACATGCTGTAGTTACAGAATGGTGGCAAATGCACTCATTTTAATCATTTTTCAAATGAAATGAACACTACAAATAAGGGCCTTGGAATGGGACCTCATATTGTGTGTGTCTGCAGATAGCTGAAGTGATGTTTCCATTGGCCGATTTTGTGACCGTGGAGCTGAACCGCATTCAGTGTCTGGAGGCTCGTGAAGTCGTCGTCCGGACTCTTTCAGCACAAGGAGAGTCGCAAGACTCGCCCGTCGCAACCATTCCAAACAACCTGCTGGTGCCTCCACCCAGTGTCCCTCACCCTCAACCCCACCCCCACCCCCACGCCCCTCCACCCCACCTCCAGTCCCCGCTGCGCCCTCAGCCCCAGCCTCTCCCCCCGCACCCGCCCCCTCAGCAGCCGCAGCCTCCCCAGCTCCAACCACACCCTCCCCACCCAGTCCCCCAACCCACACCCAGCCACTTTCAGCCCCTACCGCAGCAGCCACCCCGTCACCTGCCTCCTCACCCTCCGCACCCGCACCCACAGCCTCCCCTGCACCTTCGCCCGCTGCCCCCTCACCCAGGCCCCCAGCCCCAGCCCCAGCCCCACATCCCCATGCCCCAGCCCCACATCCCGCAGCTGGCCCACCCGGCCCCGGGCCACCCGCAGAGACCATTAAGTGCCAGAGAGCTGGAAACCAAAGAGCCTGGGCCACCACCCGGGGGACCTCCCGGCGCCGGGCACCATGGGCCCCCGGGTGGCGCCCAGCAGCCGTGGGAACCCCTGCGCTCACCGTCGGGCGGCCCAATGCCCCCACGCGGGCCCACGCACGGACACATGCTGGAAGCACCGGCCCACCCCAACCGCCGCTCGCCCTCGCCACAGAGGATCCTGCCGCAGCCGCGCGGCACCCTCATCCCTGACACAGTGGCCAAGGCCATTGCCAGAGAGGCGGCCCAGAGAGTGGCTGCAGAGAGTGGAAGGGTGAGTGATGGACGACGCACCTATAGAGTGGGGCGGCACAGGTGGATAGGTCTAATATGGTGGGGTTGATCTGCCTTTTTGGTTTTGATTTTGCTTGGCTTTGGTTAGCTTTGGTTGGGTTTGATCTTTGGTGTGTTGCGATGTAGTTAGAGTATATGCTAGTGGGTGCTAGTGGGTAATGCTGGTGGGTGTTTACTGATGTCCAACTGATTTTGATTTCATAAATGTAACATGTATGATGTAGGAATTAGGAATTTGCCAGTTTCCAATATAATGGGAGACTTAATTTTCCTGATGCTAAATTTAAGGTTGAAGTCATTATTTTAAAGTTAAAGAACAAAGTTTTATTAACTCGCTTTATGTTTAGTCTGATTTGAGAGCAGTCATCTTTGTGGGGATCAAAAACATATTGAACCAGCATTTTCCTATATGTTTTTTGTGTTTAAATTCCAAGGATGATAAAACTGTCCTAAAACAAGCTAAAACAAGACCAAGCTTTATGTTAAATATTTTAGTGAATATAAGACGTTAAGAGGATTAAACAGTGTGAAAAGAAACAGAAGATTATTTTGTCATGCACTGCAAAAATGTAATGTTTGCACTGCGTTATGTTGGCTGATGACGCCATAACTCCTATATCACTGTCTTTGTTAGAGGAGCTTATTAACTTGTATTTTAAAAATAAGCCGACCCTGCTTTTTGGTAGCAGAAAGGACAACTATATATATATATATATATATATATATATATATATATATATAAATATACATGAAATATATAAAATAACATACAGAAAACCAAGGAGATCTGCTGGGATTTTGAGGTTCCATTAGCCACAAGTTGTTGTACCAGAGCAAACTGGACATTTTAATCCAATGACATAGGATTATCATTCAAATATAAATTGAAAAAATATGAAAAAAATCAGGGATTTTGGTTGTAGGGAATAATTTGAGAAAGCGGATAATATCATTGCACCTCAGGAGCAGACCCCATCATATCACAGGATTTAATGGAAAAAAGTTCATTCAAGGTGGAAGGATGTTGCATCACCAGGTAAAATTACAGATGCAGTGTCATCATGTTTCAGATGACATTCTGGACTGACAGTTCTCTCTCTCTGATTCATTCACTACCCCTCTCCTTTCTCTCCCTCCCTCTCTCTCTCTCTATCCCTCCCTCCCTCTCCCTCTCTCTCTTTCTCAGATGGAGAGGAGGAGCCAGCCTTTCCACCAGCAGGGCTCTGATGAAGAGGAGGATGAGGAAGGCTACGGCCAGGCCAGGCGCAGAGGAGCATCTGTGGATGATTTCCTGCGTGGCTCAGAGCTAGGCAGACAGGTTTGGCAGCTTCACAGCATTCTATTCAACACCATTTAACATCACTTTACTGCAAACAGGACCTATTCAGTGCTGTGCAATATCATTGGTCTGATGACCATGTCCTTATTCAAGACAGATCATTTCCATCTGTGATTTTGAGATGGATTCAAGATCATGTGTTTATCTTCTAGTCATTTTGTCATTGCAGTCATCACTTTTCTGTCCATCTTGTTAGCACTCATTAATCCCAAGTGTGTGTGTGTTTCAGCCTCATTACAGTCACAGCGAGGAGTACCACACCGAGAGCAGCCGTGGCTCTGATCTTTCTGACATCATGGAGGAGGATGAGGAGGAACTCTACTCTGAGATGCAACTGGAGGACGGCCGCAGGCGCAACTCTCACAACGCACTCAAGGTGCCTACAACATAAGCAAACACACACACACACACACACACTCATACATCACTCACTAATACTGTATATACACACACATACATGCACGCATCACTCACATACAGACCTAACAGCCTCATTTTCTCCTAAGCAATATGGACTGTACGTATTGATAGACGGGTCAGTACAAGGTTGAAGCCCCAAAATATTGATACAAAAGTTTTTTTTTTTTTATGGATTTAGGTACTACTGGACATACTAAACAACATGCAAAAAATCTAGTGAATTCTAAAGGGGTCATTTTCAAGATGGCACCCAAGATGGCTGCCAAAAGCTTAAAATTACAACTCATCTCAGAGGAGTAAACATGAGTTTAAATAAAGCCATAAAGGGGCTAATGATCACTTAAAGTGATAGAGGCCAGTAGTGTATAGCACCCTATAGATCCCCCAGAGTTACATGCTAATCCTGGTGATGTCCAGCGCCTATGCTAAGATAACGTCCAACTGGGCTTCGCACATATAGAGATGAGAAGGGGAATGTATCCTGTTAACTAACTCTGTGGTAGGCTGCAAGTCTGCTTATTCCCTAAAATGATGGTACGCACCTTTATTAATACAAAATAATTATGTAGAACAGATTTACCAGTCTGTGGTATTAATCATTTTTTGACATCTCTGGAGAAGACTTTTTGTGTGGATTGTCACACTTTTCATTTTGGGAGGTGTCACAGGCAATGAAAGCCTTCCTGTTGGGGACATGGGTGCTCCAAAAGAATCTGAGCATTTTGCACCAACGAGGGTGGTCTGTCTTCATGTGATACCTTACTGTTGCTGTCTCTCCTGGCAAGGAATTCCCTTCTGTACCTAATATGCGATGATCATCTTAAATCACTGCCTCTGATTCCCTCCTCTGAGGAACAGCACCTCATGATGTAGTCCTTTCAGACTTCACCAGCACAGACTGGCCCATGACACACAGGTCAGAAACGCTTGACACTAGAACCACCATTCTGGAACAACACTCTGTTTATCAGGCCTGTTAATCACTGAGCTCTACATCACCTTCCTGTCTTCTGCCAGTCTTTGTTTATCTGTGGCCAAAGCAATCTGGATGCTGTCTCTGCTCATGCGGAGATCTTCAAAACCACTCGCTTTTTTCCAAACTTGTGCTCATGTGCTTCCTCCTCAGTTCATCCCAGGATACAGCAAGGCCCAGGGCCACCTGTCCTGAGGCAGTATATAAAGTGCCACCTGGCCTGAAGATATAAATGCAGTGGGGTCCTTTGGTCTTCCACTTCCTCTCCCTGTGCAACATTATGGCCAGCACCTAGTGATCTCACCACCTGAACCTACTTTCCATTGTAATTGCTTGGCATGCAAACAAGTCTTCTGTAAAGTGAGCAGCAGGGATTCTCTGACCTCCATATTTGCAGAGTTCTGGCAGAGGAGGGGAAAAACTTGTTCTGATGCCCCTCCAAACTCCAAATGTCTTTCCATCCCAGTGTTCTGCCTTGTACTCCATCCCAGCAACTTCAGCAATCTTACTGCCTGGCTCTGGCTCGATTGGCCTCATCCTGCATTAGGCCCATTGATTCTGGTTCTCTCCAGCGTGTCCTGGTGATATAGCCCAGGTCCAGCCTCCTCCAGTTTGCTGTTCCCATGAAGTAGTATAGAGAAGTTATTGATATTCAAGTGATATTCCTGTTTTGGTGCACAGCCTGCTCAACACTTCTCTCTTGGTCAAAATGCTGATGTCAGCATGTGGGATGACCTCATCCTCACTGTCCCAGAGCAACATGAACAAAAACACTTGGGTCTCTGGGGTGCCAAACTAGCAGCCTCTCTGCAATGCTAAAGGAGGCTTGGAGGTGTATCATTCTGATCACGTACTCAGCCGTGGTAACAGCACTCCGTCACATTGCTTTCCACTTTGGGAAGCTGTGAGATTCACGCATAGTGGAATCAAGCCATAACATGTCTACCAACTAGTGTTTCTCCTTTCCCAAGGACCCCACACACTAGTACCATCTCCAGGGTCTCTCACTCAGGGATCAACCTATCTTGGTGGTCTTTTATTGGGCTCACACATTGGGCAAGCATCTGATGGCCTCACAGCAGCCATCCCATTTCTGAAACCATACAGTATGTAGTGAAGGGAGAGCACAGTCACCTTATGCAGCCTCAAATCCAGATATCTGGAAGGCAAACCTGTAGCTTGACCACAATGCCAATGAGTCAGGCTTATTGAGAGTGCATACTAAACCATGGTGACGATAGACTGCTCCGTCATAATATGATTCCTTTCCTTCCATTCTGGAAGATCAATATCAGTTAGTCTGAATTGAGCTAGCAAGCTACTGAGCTAACACCAATTTAATATTAGTATACAACAAATGATAGCCCAAATTATGTTCACCATTATCCTACATTCATCAGCACTGAAACATTTTCGATTTGTTGGACAAAATGGTGTGCAATAAGGGACATTCTGACTTGTCATGTTGCTAAGAGTCAAACCCCTAGAGAAAGGTCAATTGCCAGCAGTCTTAGGAAATGATGAACTCATAATCTGATGTTATATGTATGATTCCATAATGTCTAAGTCAGTTTAAGCACCAAAACCGCCTTTCTATGCTCAGAAATGCTGAGATGTAGCTGAAATTAGGTTCCTGTGGCTAGCTTTCCTGAAGTCAGTTTTTACTAGATTTTTAGATATAAAGTACATTCAAGGGTATCACAATCAGTTGAAAAATCTTTTGTATCAATTGTTTTGAGGTTAGGTGTTTAATTTCCTATGTTGATCCATCTATGAATACATCATGCCATATTTGTGTGGTGATGCATCTGCTCTGTACTGTACTGTGCAATGGTCATATCTATGTCTGACATGTCAGGTGTCTCCCTCATCTGGGCGGCAGGAGCGTGGTGACAATCGACGGCAGGCTCACGGCGGACCTCAACCCCAGCGCCGGCCCCTCATGGTCCCCTCAATTGGTCAGTGCCGTGACTGTGCTGGCTGCACTGGGATCGTGGGAAATCTTTAATTTTGTTTGTGTTCTGTGTGGTCAATTCTTTTGTGTGCTTCCTGTAGACTCTAAGCATTCTGCCCACTATCCCACCACATACTAGGAGCTCTACCATAGCCTCTCCATGGGCTTCTCAGTGTCTGTCAGCCGCGCTCTGTGTGGTTCTATCATGTCCATGTTTCCGTCCAGGCTCAGTAGCCTTTAATATAACACACATGCCTCTCTACAGATGTTACAAGATTTAGGCAAGATCCAGCAATTAATTCATCCAACAATCATATAAGTCAAAAATTTCAGCTTGAAATGAAAATTACATACATTGTGATTTACACCTCAGATGCAACCAATCACAAAATATCTGTAAAATATCTGTATCTTTGATTAGCTGTCAACAACTTCGCCTAATTAACCCTCTTTGAACAGGACTATATTTCAGCATTTTTCCCATGCACTGATATGCTGTCAGTGCAACATGAAGAGCAGGGCTAGAGAATGATAAGGACGGCTGCTGCTTCTCTTACACTTGTAGTTATGCGCTATGATGCTGTCTTGTGATGATTTTTTAATAGACTATGTGTCAGACTTTCTGAACCACACATTAAAGTTCTTCTCACAGCAAGTAAACAACCTCATAGAAGATAAGTATCTGATGACTGGAAAGAATGTGAGTGTGTAAAAGTAGTCAAATTTGAACGTCAGATATGTTAATGATTGACTGCATTTGAGGTAAGTAGCAGATTTGCCCAAATTCAATTAATTGTTTATCACTAAGTAACTAGTACCCCGTGAATGTTTTGATGAACAGTAAACCCAGCACACCTTTCTGTAGGCCTGTAGACTTGTTCCTTGATGCCCCTGTTCCACCTCCCCTACTTCTGTCTACTCTAGCCCCTCCTCCTGTCACCTGTGCATGGTAACAACCCACCCTCTGATTGGTGTTTCCATAGAGATAACCACAGAGAGTAACAGTGAAGGGAACCTCTCTCCGGTCATGGAGGATGTTTACTATGGCAGAGTAGCGCGCCACAGGACATGGTCCTCTCGCCGTGGGGGGCCACGGCCTGCCTACGGTACGTGTTTGAGCCCCTCTCTGCCCAGAGACAGAGAGAGAGAGAGAAAGAGAGAAAGAGAGATGGCTCTCGCCAGCGCACCCTCCGAACGAGCCTCTCGATCACCCTAATCGCATGAGCTGCTGGCCTGCCTGCCTGCACAGGAGAGACAGTGCCCATGAGTGTCTGACTGACCAACTGCATTCTAAAAGTGCTGGGGACACCATGCCCGCGTCAGCCGTGCCCGTGGGGAGATGCGATGCACCACGCGTGGCAGACCATGTATGCTGCTGAGACTGCTCCAAGAGAATGCCCTGACCCCCGACCCCTGACCCCAATCCCCCTCCTCCTCCCACTCCCCACTCACAACTCCTCTGCACTGACTGCCATGAGCTGCCTGTCCTTATATCCCCCCTCCCCTCGTCCTCTTCCCTGCCCACTCCTCTGTCCCCCCTTCCCCCTCTGTCAGACATGATCACACCCAGACTACTTTTACTTCTCCCATGCATGAGAACGTAGTAAAAGTCAAGGGTGATGCAGTGATGCCTTTAACCCCTCACAGGGGCAATGCTGTCTCCTTGCAATCTACTCACCGCAGACAACACAGATTCTAATACAGTACACAGGCAGTACACACACACACGTTTGCATAATCATTAGAAAAGATCTAAGGTAGAACGTGCCAGAATTCCCCATACATTACACAGAGCAAGACACACGTTTACATGAAGTTAAGACCAAACTTGGTTGGAAGACTGTAGACGACAAGACTAAGGTCAGGAAATGTAGATGTTGCAAGGGACACTCTATATGTTATAGCTTCTGTCAACATTTGAAGCTAGTTTTCTATCTGACCAAATAAGAGAAAACAAGCTTCCACTGATCTCTAAATAGAGTCAAAATAGAGTAAAAATCTGTGCCCACCAGCGCCAGGTAGAGAACTAGGATGTGGATGGATGGAGAAAATCAAATCAGTACTCAAATTTGTCTTTTTCCAAGGCTAGCCAGATTTTGAGATGTATTGGTGTTGGTAATGTATCCATCTTGGTTTTGTGCTCTAAACCCACCTTAACTGTGTAGGGTCAAGGAAGTCAATTTTTTTCATATGACAGAAGGATAGGACAGGTTAATCTCAAAACAAAACTCAAGCAAAGATGCTGTTGTAATTGATATAGAATATATGTACTAATTGTTTTAAAATTAATTACAGATTATTCTTTTTGACTCTTCTGACTGTTATCAAGTCTGCCAATAACTCTGGAGGCTACTGTGTGCGTAGGCTTATTTTTGGATAGTGGCTGATGGACTTTTGCCTGAATACATCACTTCCTTACTCAAGGTTCATTATTACTTGTATTAAGTAATTAGGTTGATAGGATAAGTTAATTAGTTAATTAGTAATGATAAATATAATTAATAAATTATAATTATAGCTGTAAGGCTGCACTCATCACAGAGTTCAGGGTTAAACCTTCAGACTAGACTCCTTGCCAGTGATTAGCTCCATGCATGACTCAGATCCACAGCACAGTGGTTGGGAGACTGTCTGTGAATGTCCTTGTTCTGTGCCATGTTCAGTTGCAATCTGTGTTGGTCATCGTGGGTGTCTGGCTTGCTCCCCATCCATCTGTGTGTGTGTGTGTGTGTGTGTGTGTGTGTGTGGTGTGTGTGTGTGTGTGTGTGTGTGTGTGTGTGTGTGTGTGTCTGTGTGTGCTGCTGTGTTTTTGTGGGTCACTCTCACTCACACAGCATTCTGCCTGAACTGCAGGAGTCCATTGGTTGTTTCCACTGGTGACCAGTAGGGGGTGCTGAATGGATTGATAACTGTAGTGCGAATGGGAAATGAGTTGTGATGGCTGCTCAATCAGCTCAGTCCATTGTGTTTCTGTCTGAGTGCTGCATGGTCATCTAAAATGACATCTGCATCATGTGATATCAGTCTCAGTGTCTGTGTTTCTGTTTGTGTTAAACATACTCAGTAAATTCGTAAATATTACCTACATAAGCTGGTAATACAGTGTATATTGTATTGGACTCTATTGTATACTGTATTATCCTAAACATGTTTCTTCAGGATAAAAAAGTCTTAACTACACAAATCATGAACACTTTATTGTTTCTGTCTGCACCCGTGTCTGACTCTCTCTCTTCCATAGATGGGTACAGAGACCGAGGCCGACGGTCACCTCCCTATTACGACGAGTCCGAGCCTGAGGACCAGTGTCGAATCTTTGTGGCACTCTTCGACTACGACCCGTTGTCCATGTCGCCAAATCCGGACGCAGCCGAGGAGGAGCTGCCATTCAAAGAGGGCCAGATCATCAGGGTGGGTGAAGCGTCTGGAGCAGACTTTTTTTTTTCTTTTTTTATCTCCTCTCATTTTCAAATGTTCTTATAAATGTTGTTACAGCTCCTATAAATGTTAATGATGGCCATTATCGTTGTTCGCGTGTGTGCTGCAGGGCTTTTGGCCTCCGTCTGCTGATTTGAAATTGGCCATTAAGGGACTAAAAGGTTCTGGAATTTTACAAAGTCATTAAAAACAGCTCTTGTGTCCTTCTCTGCTCTGTCTTCCGCCTTGTTGTCGCGCGTTCCCCTCTGTCTCTATAAATCAGGTGTATGGCGATAAGGACACGGATGGCTTTTATCGGGGTGAAATCCGTGATCGCTCCGGTTTGATTCCCTGCAACATGGTGTCAGAGATCCGTGCAGAAGATGAAGAAACGAGAGAACAGCTCCTCAAACAAGGCTTTCTGTCTCTGAACACTCCTGTGGACAAAATAGGTGACAATAACATGTCATATGTTTCTGCCCAAAAGTACACTTTAGCTCAAAGTTCATAGATGTTAAATTTGGTAACCCTCCTCTGTACTCACAGTGAGTTATACATATTTTAATGAGACTCCATCATAAGAGCTGATTGAATGTCGTGTATGCCTTGTGCCATGTTGATGAATCTTTGTAATCTTGGTATGTTATCTTCAGTCATCTTTAAACTCACTTGATTAAGGAAGCTCTACTGTTTCACTAGGCCCGTTATTATACAATGATATCCATTCATTTAGCATCACATACATCTACTACTGCTTGCTTTTATGTTCAATTAGATATCTTCATCATAAATCTTTTTGGTCCCCTCTTTTTTGTTAATTGCCTCCACTTTACATTATTAATTCCTTCATCTCTGTCTATAGAACAGAACAGAAGAGGAGGGAGGCATGCTGTGGCCACCAGGAGGATGGTGGCACTGTACGACTACGACCCCAGAGAGAGCTCACCAAACGTGGATGTGGAGGTGCCCATTCAGACCACATCTCTCTGCTTTCCAGACACTTCATGAGAGATACTGTTCAAAATCTCTTGCCAGTCATGCTGTACCATCAAGCACTGTTGTCAAGCATTGTGTCACTAGGGCTATTTGCATTTATATCATTTGGAAACATTATATGTTTTTTCTTACAGACAATTTTTTATACTGACAATTTGCTTTCAGTTGCAATCATGCAACCTTGTTGCGTTGATTTCATTAACACTTGAAGAATCCTGTGATTCTCAACATATCTAACTGCAACACATTGAAGGTGGCTAAGCATTCATACATACACACTCACACACACACACACACACACACACACACACATAGAGGGCTATATAATGTTACTGTCGCATCAGGTGTTATTTAATAATAAGATGTGTTATTTTTCCATGTACCCAGTTCAGCTCATGATAATGTGTTTAGCATACATGGTGCACAGCAATAATTGGGCAGCTCTGAGTTGGCAATGCCTCAAAGCCTATTAATGAACAGGCACAGGCACACACACACACACACACACACACTCACTCCCATCACGCCCTGCTGACAGGGCAGCAGTTTAAGTAGCTGAGTGTGTGTTTTTCCACGCAGGCCGAGCTGACGTTCTGCGCTGGCGACATCATCGCCGTGTTCGGGGAGATTGATGAAGATGGATTTTATTATGTAAGTAACTTTTTTTTTGTCTGTAAACTTTCTGCTGACCCCATCGCATTAGACGTCTGGTCGGCTGTCTCCAGATGGGCCAGCAAGTGCTGAACTCATGCTGAGAGCGCAGCCGCCAGACGTGACCAACAAACCTGCTTACAGGTTTCTTCTTCATTTAGCGCAAACAGGATAGAGTACAGAATCTATTCTGGGCAGAAAGAGGACTGTAATGGGATTGAGAACAGAGTCTACACTGAACACATGGAGTTTCACTGGCTCTCAGTTCTAAAGGAGTGTATGCTGGAGGGAATGCGTCACAGTGTTACAATACATATATGAAATCAAAAGAATGAAATTGTCCGTTGACCAGTGGAGATTTCAGAAGGCAGACACTGTGCCTTTTGTCAGGCATTGTGTGGTTCTCAACTATTGAATTTCTTGTTGCCTTAGTAGCAACAATGCTGGACCAAATGCAGAATGTGAAAGTCAAAATTGATTTTACCACCTCTGTCACAAAATATGACAATGGTGATTTTTAACCCACTTTTAAAGCAGTACCAGACAAACCTGCAATTTTATCGCTGCGGAGCTCCCCCTGTATGTGACAAAAAATAGCACCAACTTTGTACATTCTCACCAATCCATGTGGATTTCTTTGCAAATGAAAGAATGGAAACCAGTGATGATCATTTTCAAAGAGTTATGTTGGCTGCCAAGGTAATAAACGTAAATCAGTTTCATTCCGTTTCAGTTTTGTTTTCACCGGCTTGTGTGTTCATACTACAAATGCTTGTAACTGTGCCTAGCAATGGCAGGTGCTACCATTCATAAAGAGCCATTTAAATAAAGTTACAACAAAGCTTGTAAATTAAACTAAAAACAGTGTAAAATGTTGCCTGGTGTCCCTTTAAGACTTTGATCCAGGTGGCCACATGTGTTTCACCCTTCAGTCTACCTTTTAAGGGTGTCTCCCTGCTCTGCCCTTCTCCCTGCAGGGTGAGATCAATGGCCATCGGGGCCTGGTCCCCTCCAACTTTCTCGAAGAAGTGCCTGATGACGTGGAGGTCTACCTGACGGACACGCCCCCCCGCGGCGGGCCGCAGGCTGAGCCAGAGGCTGAAGCGGCACCCCCACCGGCACCTGCACAGGCTGAGGCCAAACGGGTACACCCCTCCTCCTCCTCCTCCTCCTCCCACCGCCGCTGTCAGCGCTAGGCCCTGTGTCCATCCATCCTCCGTTTGAGTTGCTCGTCTTTCGCCGTCCGTGCTGTTTCTTCCTCCTTTTCTTTTTCTTTTCTTTTTCCGTTTGTATATCTTGTGAGTGGTCTGTGGGTTAGTTCAGTGGTTGTTTTGTTTTGTTTTGTTTGTTTCTTTTGTTTTTGATTGGTTGTTTGCCTGATTGTTTGTCAGTTTGTTTGTTTGTTTGTTTGTTTGTGGCCGTGGTGATGGTGCTGGTGCTGGTGCTGGTGGTGACTTTTTTTGGGAGTCCAAGCCCTTTCTGATGTCTTTTGGAAAGGAAGAAGCAAAGCCTGTGATGAAATGCGAGAACACACAGACACAGACGGCCAACAGACTCACGGTGGGGGCCACACAAAGGGGGAGACATGCGTAGAGCCCTCGCAGAACTCAGAACTGTGGGGGAAACATAAAAAACAACAGAAGTAAACAAACAAAACAAATCGTCATACATACACTGACAGTTAAAAAAAAAGAAAAGAAAAGAAAGAAATGCCAATGTTTTGCACTGAAACACAAAATCTCCATGTGGATAGTGTGTGTGGTATACTCTCATAAGTGCTTTATGAACTTGTCCAAAGGGTTCCTGGTTGGAAATATTTGTTATCTATAAAGAAAACAAAAATTGAAGGTCCATGTAGGTTGCCATGATTCAGCAAAGCATGCCTTTTTTCAAAAAATAATCTTGATACCTTTTTCTATATTAAATATGATCGCATACATTGGCCTAACTGTTGTATTTCTTTGAATAGGCTTTGGTTCTTTTGTATATTGCACACTCATATATTACAAAAAAAAACCCTCTATTTTTCAGATCAAATTCTGAAAGCAAAGAGACACTCCACACTTGTCTCTTTACAAAGTTGATTGGTACAATCCAAGGCTGTAATGGTAAAAGTGAAGAAATAAATGACAAATGACAAAAATCAACATGTTTCCTGAGAAAGATGTGTTGGTGGTCATCTGTGCTTATGTGTGTATTTTTTTTTTTGGTCGTTTTCTCTTTTCTTTTCTCGTGACTTTTTCATGTGTGTGGAGTGTGTTTGATCCAAACAGTGTCATTGCATCATTGTGGATTTGATTTTTGTTTTTGGTTTCCCCTTTCCTTTCCTCACCTGCTTGGCGCACACTGGAGAGACACAGAGGAAGATTACTCATTTTTCATGTTTGGCAAAGCCTTTATCAGCTGTTTCGATGAGCAATTGGGGAAGTCGGTTATTGTATTTAAGTAGGCAGGGGAGACAGCTGTGCAAAATCCTATCGAGCTGCTGAGTAAACATCATGTTAATTGCAAATCATCAGGAATAGCTTACTGTGGTGTGAGCTAATATGATAAAAATAACCAAAGGGAAGTGTAAATGACTTACTGAAGACTTGATCATGACATCTTTAATGTAATGATGTCATTTAAACTATAAAACCTGGGTGTGGTAGTTGGCTCGCTCTCACAAACACCCCTTTCACAGTTGTCTCTTTCTGGCAGGTATTCATCTTTTTAAAGACTTTTTAAGAGCTCTCCTCAGTCCGTTTTTTTTTAATTCCCTCTGAAGCTTTGGATGTTTATAGAGCTTAGTTGGCCCTGAGGACATCATTGCTGTCAATGGGAGGCTTAAGTCAGAAAGCCTGGAGTTCTATTCCTAAGTTGACTTCAGCGTTTTATAATGCAGTCATCAGAATCTTACATATTAAGTGCTATACAGAACTGCCTTCCTACAGGCTTTCCATGCAAGGTTAAATGGTGTTCTGTGGCATGACTTTTACATAAACTTTATGTCTTTAAAAAGTTTTATGTACTGTTGCCTCAGTTGCACTGGCCTCGTGCAAAGCACTGTGTTTAGGATGGCAAGCAAATATGGCCATGCAATTCTTAAGCACCCAACACTCTAGCTGTCATTAAGATTTGTTTGTCTGGAATGTACAGCCATACGAGTATTTATATGAATGTAAAATAGCTTTGTGCATAGTTCAGCATAGCAAATTAAGATGCATTGTTTCTAGTTGAGTTACTGACAAATTAGTTGGGCAAATCAGTTTAATGATTGTGTTTGTAAAATAATGATGCCTGGATGCTTAACTAATTTAGATTAATATATTCTTGAACATTTTAGGCATCAGGCTATTGTGGTACTTGCATAAAGTAGTCACTGAGATCAGAAAATATGATTATGTTGTACAGATATAAAACATTGATACACCAGGCACATTAAACCTCCACATGACAGATCATGTCTGCGCTAGATTTTTCACATGGCTAAGTGCTAACAAATATGACACAGAGGTGTACATATTTGAAGAAGCAGCAATCAAAGATTGTTAAACTTGCCTCCGAAAACACAACACAGCACAACACAATGTGTCTATGGCTAAATGTACTGGTCATCTTACTAGTTTACAGGAGTTGGGAATGTATGTGTGATCATTCCTTTCCTTCAGTAAACCTCAGTAAACCTTGTCAGAAATTGTCATGTTAGCTCTAAGATCTGCAGGCAGTCCAGGTCATCTCTAGTAATCCAGCTTCAAAAATGTCTGTCTGATATATCTCAGTGAGTCATATTGTGAGCCTAGGGCAGTGCTGACACACACACACACACATACACACACAGTCAATCAGGGGAGTCTCCATCTGCTAGGCTCGATAGGCTTGCTGTTGTGTAACCTGCCTGTGACCGTCCCTCCCACCCCACCTCTGCCCTCCCCCCCAACGGATCTCTCAGCAGGTTCCCGTGGAAACGGCCCCCTCTCCCGGACGCCCTGCCTCCCCCATCGTGCACCCGCAGCTTGTCCCTGCTCCCGTCAGGCCCCTGAGCCCCATACGAGGGCCCCTGAGCCCTGTACGAGGGCCCGAGGACCTGGCCTCCAAAAAGAAAAAAGGACTGCTCTCGAAAGGGAAGAAGTTGCTGAAAAAGTTCTCTCCCGCAAAATAGATTCCCTTCATCCTCAAGCCAAGTCATATGTATTCTGCTACTGACCACGGAGGAAGAGCTAAGATAAGGCCACGCTGGCCAAGCATCGGCATTGGCATTAAAAAAGATCTTGCTGCCGCCTGGTGCCGACTGTGTGATTGAAACGGGTCAGTTCCTCAAAAGTTCATTGCTTTCAATCAGAATGTGTGTTGACAGGAGCGAGAGCAATGATAAGTCATGGACTCAGTCGTTTTGTTGATGCGGTAATTACTGGCAAGGCTCCAGCACTAGGATTTATGTGGAATATCCTCACAGTCGTGGTTCTAAACTGCAGGGATCCTCATGATATGTGTTAAGGGCAAATGTGCAACATATACAATGCACACACACGCGTACACACACACTCTCACACACGCACACACACACACACGTGCGCACAGTAGTGTTTTCATAGGGAGTGAAAGGCATGTACAGTACAAGATGTAATTGTGTATCAGGGTATGTGAAGATCCATGCAAACAAATCCATGCCAAGGGTCACCTGGATAGACCAGAAAACAATATAGTATATATCATCTGTTATCTATACTTCCTCATATATTTATCTAGATACCGTCAGTGCAATATACAGCATCCGTTCAAAATAATACATTCTACAGCAGGTGTATGAAACTTGACTTTATATGAGAGGAGGCGTTTTGTGCTATAGTGTTTAGACAGGGTGCTTCAGAGGTCTAGAGCTTGAATGAGTAATACATGCTCTGGCTTAGCTGAGCAGAAACTCTCTCACCATCTCAGTGGCCTTCATCGAAACAAAACAAACAAACAACAAAAAAACTATAATGACCAAGATGCTCTTCTGCTGTGACTGCTGTGCTCTCACTCTCTCCGCCTAGTGTGTTCTCCTCCTCCCATCAGTCTGTGCCAAGTACCTGCTCCGGATTGCATAATGTGTGGGACTGGCGACTTCTCAATGGGCCATGACCATGTTTGGTTGAATCCAGCCTCTTCTGTTTTACCTTTCTTATGCACAACTGAGTGATGAGTGACTGGTCTTTATTGAGGTTTGTGCGACGGTGTGAATGTGGTTCTCTACATTATATAGAGTGTGTGTGTGTGTGTGTGTGTGTGAGAGAGAGAGAGAGAGAGAGAGAGAGAGAGAGACAGACAGAGAGAGAGTGTGTGTGTATGCGTGTGTTTGTGTGTGGTCTTGTGCGTGTGACTCACTGTCTTTTGTGTGTTCATGTTTGTAAATCCATTCAACAAAGAGAAACAGATATAAAAACTGAACTAGAAAAAAAAATAATGTATCAAGTCACGTGATCATGTGCTGTGCTGCTAACCTACATAGTGTCACTTTTTTGGTTTCCTGTCGCCAGGTGATGGTTGGTCTTTCTCACTGAAGTAGGAGATATATTTAATCAAAGATGTCTAGGTGTGCAGTACCTTCTGATTTTACAGCTTTTACTTGTTTACATTGCTGCCCTTCTGGGCCAACAGAAGTGGCATTCCTGTGCAAATCCGTGAAAGGAAAAGATTGGTAAATACTTTGCGAACACAAAGGAACCCTGGACCTCAGCCTATTCAATCCATAATTTAGGCCATCATGGGTAATATGGCATAACATCTAGGTTGAAGTTATCTAGTGATAAAGTGATCTATTTTTCTGATGAATTAGAAACTATCCAAACACAATTTCATCAGTTGGCCATGTTTGTGTGATTTCTTCCCAATGAAAGTAACTGGGCTCAAGTGAGTGCAGCTGAAATCATTTTGATCTGTTCAAAATCTGACCTGTGTTTTGCCCCCATGTTCTTTAACCAATGTGGGTATTTTACTGAAAGAGACCTTCACAATAGGCAAGGGTGTATTGACCAATGTAATGATTCTTTTGATGTCATGCATATGAAGTTTTGTATGTGTTTGTATGTATATGAGACAGATGTTCCTGAATAAAAGGATGACTGCCAAAAAATGTTTGAAGCATTCAGCTGCCAGTATAGCTTGTACTATTATTTTTTGCCAAATCATTTTGTCATTCACTTATTTATGGCTAAGAGAGAAGGACAAACTTAATAATTACACTGAGATCTCACTTTATAGTCTATTTGTGGCTGGCAATGGTAACTTTACTGTTTGGGTGGCTGTTGGTCTTTTGTACTTTAACTCATTTGTAGATAATTTATTATTAATGTTTCTACTTGATTTTTCAGATTGCATTTTTAGTGCATCAGGATGTATTATTCAACAGTGCAAGCAGTATTCATGGTGTCCTCAAGAAAAAGTCTCAATCTGTTGCTCGCCCTGTGAATCTAAAGCATACCAGATGAAATCAGTGGAATGTGTCTATGAGTATCATATGCTGTGTGGCTGTGCATGTGTTAATCATACATTTTCTAATGAAAATAAATTTGATATTTTTCAAATTGTCCGTTTTGTTTCTGTGGCAAATCACACCCTACTCAGACTGCCATCGGGCCTACAGTTCATGAGAGGTTCTCTGTGGGGCATGAGTCAGTAAGTTGTAGTCCAGTTTGAGTTTAACTGAGGTGAACGGTGACGCCTGTGTGGTATCCTACTGAACCTAGCAGGGATGAATAGTTAGCAAATGAATAATTAGCCAGCTTGTTCCAGTGAGCTAATATTACATTCTTTTTTGACACAGATTTATTGAAGGGTTCACTCTCTCTCTATCCCCCATGATGTACAGCATTTAATCCATCACCCAAGGTGTCTCAGAAAAGAAAGAGAAGAAGATCAATTTAACATCAAAATAGTAGCTTTGTGGTTGAATGGCACAGTGATTCTCATTTAGATCTTCCCTCTGAGATTAGCTTCTGACTGTCAAAACCACGGCCCGTATTAGTCCTCATTGCAAGATTTTTCCCGAATGAAATGATGAAATGGGATGTCACATTAAGTTTATTTCTGGAGTCTATCTATATTCTATCATAATATGTGAGGTGGATTCACTTCATGTGAACCCACTGGTGAATAGCATATGAATGGCATGCTAAGTGGGAGCACCACAAATTGTAAGTAGATTCATGACAAGAAGAAATGCAAATGGCAGCATGAACAGATCCTACTGGGGGATTAGGACAGAGAGGGATGGAGGTGAGCCTGCAGCAGCACTAGATGTCTGTATCCAGTGTTAGACTGGTGGCGACAAAGGGAAGGAGAGAAGAGAGAGAGAGAGAGTGTGAGAGAGAGAGAGAGAGAGAGACAAAGAAGGTCTTTTGGCAGGAGTGATGAGATTACAGACAGATCACAGCACCCCATGCACCTCACTGTCTGAGCTGTCCTTACCTTCAACTGGGGCATCTCTCTCTCTCTCTCTCTCTCTCTCTCTCTCTCCCTCTCCTGGGGGGCCTGGGGCTGAGGCATGTTTAAAATTCTCTGCTTCTCCCCTGTGACTTCTTCAGGATAACCTACACCTTACTCCTCAGTGGGGGCTCAGCCAGTACAAACACGCACACATGCACACACATACACACACACACACACACACACACACACACACACACACACACATAAACACACACACATACACACACACACAAACACCTTCTTCCTCATGCTTTTGTTTTTCACACCACCTTGAATATTTTAGTAGGCGTGAGGGAGACCTCTCCAAAAAAGTATCTCAAGAACAGCAACAAAATCGAAAAGCAGGACAGAAAAGGTCCTAGTCAATGCAGCTTGTTTGGTTATGTTCTATTGCTTTAATGTCCTCACAAATTAGCTGGTATAAGAAAGGCAGAGGGCAGAGGGCAGGTTTGCTTTGATATGTTTTTTGTTTGTTTGTCAGGGTTATTTTAAATGATTCCATTTCTGAATTAAATGAGTCTGTCTCTTTATTATACAGAGACCTTTATTATAAGAGCTATTTTATTGACTGACATGTAAGCTAAGTATTTCCATCATAAACAAACTGATTTATACAACAGGCTTTTCATCAACGGCTTCCTGTGAGTCCATAAAACTTTTCAGATGTAATTGTTGTCTTTAGTGATATACTGACTCACCGTGGTCCCTTGCGAACAATTAAAATCAGGATGATAACATCTCACTTTTGTCCGACACTTTGATCTGTCACAGTCTTCTTCTTGTCACAACAAGAGGGATTGCAGGAAATGTTTCCATGGTGACAACCTGCAGGCAATGTTTGTGTTTAGCCAGAGTCACCACCCGTTCTCACAGCAGTTAGTCAAGGCCTAGCTTGATGGGCTTTTATCAGGAGCCACTGTTCTCAGCACAGCAAAAGCCAGTCCAATGAGGACAGATTTGGATCTTAGGGGTATAGATAAAAGTGTCAACATCCAAAAAAAATACCTCAATAATTTTGCAGAGGTAATTACAGATTTTTGTTAACCAAGTTACCAAAGAGGTATTTCTTCTGAGATTTAGACCTATTCAGCCTCTCTCTCTCGCGCGCTCTCTCTCGCTCCCTCTCGCTCCCTCTCTCTCTCTGTCTGGAGTAATATGCATCACCATCATAGATCAATGAATCACTTTTATCAGTAGCAGTAAGGGCTGGCAAAACTCCTATAGCAAATGAGAGGCAAACTTATTCAAAAAGAGATGGTGCGGAGGGGAGACAGGGTTCGGCATTGTGTTGCAAAAAGATAAATTGATTCCACAAGTCAAATACTGCAGGTTTATTATGTACTGGGATAATTGCTGCAGCCGTGAAGATCAGTCATTCAGTAATTGCAAGGGGCTGTAGGGTTTGTAGCATAAAATCCCCCCAGAAATCCAGTAACTGATTTAAAATCACATCAAAACATTATCAACGTAGCCTGTATGCCCTTTTAAAATATTTAACTGAAAATATAGCTTGTAAATGTGGCTGGGGAGAAAAGCAGGGCTGGGTAGGATTTTTGTGCAACATCAATGATAACTGACTTTAAATGTAGAGTTCACTAAAACTATGTGGTAGAAGCTACAGAAAAGTGAGCAGGGGGAAACGGTATGTCATAAGCCTTTGAACTATGTGATCAGTTTGAGAAAGTGAGTATGCTTATTTGCCACAGTTTGAATCTAGTGCATCCTTCCAGGACCCCAAGGAATGAGATAGAGACAGGCTAAGGCAAACACTGTTTGGAATATATGGATAAGGCCTTCTTCAGTAAGACATGGAGTCATCCAATGGCAGTGGTCAAGAGCAGAGATTACAATGAGCGAGCAGATCACCATATTTCTCAGTCCATAAATGAGATTAATGTCTTACATGGATATTGCTACATGGATATTGCTGCATGCCAATGCCAAATGACTCTTGTTCTGATTTTCCTAGCAATTGAAAGGAAAGAGACTGTAAGCTGACGTGACATGAGATGTCATAAAAGCCTGGGTCAACTTGTACATGGTGCTAAAAGCCTGGGTCAACTTGTACATGGTGCTAAGTCACTTGTAATGCTGAAATAAGACATCTGAACGACCATGTTTTATTTATTTTTTATTTATTTCATATGTTGAGTGTTCACTGCTGCCAAGCCCTCCATGTAGATTGACGGAGTGCTGATGGGCCTTGGTAGCCTCACTGACATGCTGCCAAGATTTGGATTTTGTCCCAGACAGGGTCCCTGCCATGCCAGAGGTTGGTAAATTGTAGCATGACAGTTTGTGGAACAAGTGCTTGTGTCAAATGCCAAACAATCACCCTTCATTTGCAAGCTCAGTCCTGAGCTCATTCTTATGTATTTCACATTTTAAAATCTTTTACAAGGAAATGTAATTAGATTGTTTACATAGACTTGAAACAGGGCACATTTTCAGGGGGAGATAACAGAATTGAGAGAACGAAATAGCAACCACGATGAGCTAGGAATTAGAATGTATGCTCTTTAATGCTTAATAGTTGCCCACAGTTTAGGGAAAAATAAAGATGAACTGAATTTCAAGGATATTTGAGGACTGCGTTTTGAAGTACAAAAACAATGTGTGCCTACTCATTTAATATGCATAGGCCTACTTAAAGAGCTGGTTCTAGGCCGTGGCGCCTGCACCAGGGCTGCCTGATTTATGCCGCCCATTAGCCGCCAGTGACACAGGTGTCCTTGCACAGGGAGACGTGTGGCACTTATCAAATGGCTTGACATTAACCAGTGTTTTGACATGCAGAGAGGAGACGAAAGGAGCTCATGGTGGGTGAATAAGATTAGCGACATGCTTTTCTGCCAGTTTAACGATGGCTGATGTGCAGCACCACAGGGTTTATATTATATCCATCAGAAATAATTGCAAGTCTTCAGAATCCTCGCTCATAATTCACGACTGAGTGCAGAGGAGATGCAGCATTGCAACAGGCAAGTTAATGACCTTGCCTATTAACACACTGGTCTGTAATGGCAAGTGTGCAAAATCAGATTCTCTACAAGATCTCAATTATTAACTTTCGAATGACATAAAAATAAGTTGCCAGTCTCTCTCTCTCTCTCTCTCTCTCTCTCTCTCTCTCTCTCTCTCTCTGCCACCAGGGAGCGCTCTCAAGCCACAGAGGCGTGGAATGTTTTGACGCAGACCTGGGTCGTTTCACGCACTTGTATTGGGAATCACCAGAAAAGCACATCTGTTCCCACAAACTCTGATTCTTGCTTCTGTCTCGTTAATATGCAGGGTGTAGTTCCAGTGGGCCTATATGTTATATTCAGTCAATCTTGAAGTAAGGATAGCCCCAAACAGTTTTTCAGAATTGAGAGAGAAATACATTAATAATGAATATTTAGAAAACTTTAAAATAAATACTAAATGGTTCTTAGCCACATGTGACCTGAATAATATTTCTCCCTAGTGCTTGAACTCTGAATCTACTCACTAAAGCCCCTGACCCTGGTGTATTTCATTTGTTGGGAAGCTGTGCCCTCTTGACGATTACGTATGAGACGCTCCTCTAATCGCCCGGACTTGGATAGGTTGTTAGTTCACTGGCACTGTCCCCTCAAGTCCACACGCCAAGGGGTCCGGGTTGCCACTGTCCAGTTCTGAGTGATATGCTACCGCACGTTTTTTGGACCTAGAGAAGGCATCATCGCAGCGCACGTGTGGATTTGAAATATCTTTCCAACTTCTTATAGGATATGGAGCCGTCATTTACAATGAATAAAACACTGGACACGTGGATCTGATGAGGCTGTTCTTTATCACTTTTTTACGGAAATATATTTCTTGTTTTTTGTTGTTGGCATCAACTACCGTTAAGATCATTCCAAACGTAAAGTTCATCCTAATTGCCGGGCCTCATATCAGAGCTGTTTGTAGAAAGTTCCGCGCTTCGTATTTACTGTCGTGGATGAGTGTCTTTCGCGCTTCAGCGCTGTCGAAGATGATCTAAGAGCTCCTCAATACATGGGTGTCCCGTGAGTCCATTTCCTTTTTGGATGCGGAAAGTTTTCAATATGGCCATGTTTTTGACTTCGAGTTTGTTGCTGACACTCACAGCGCGAGTGTTTTTTATTCAAGGTGAGAAGTTTGTTTGCTGTGGGGGTGCTTGCCTGTGCAGTGTTTGTTGCTTGCTAAAGGAAATATAGCCTAGGCCTTGTGCTTAAACTGAAAATGAAATCAACAATCAGAAGTTTACCAATAGTAATTTAGGAACATTGTTTTGGAAACCTAGAAATAATTACATATTTATAACTATGCAACTATATATAACTTAAATATAATTTTATATCTGAAAATAACTTGCAAGGAAACTTGACACACCATATATGACTCATAAGGAACATTTGTCGTCTGTTTTTTACTTACATGGAAATATAATTTAAGTTTGTTGAAGACATTTGTCCCAATAGAATGTGAAAAAATTGAAGCCACTATATTGAAACTGCTAAAGATCAAGAAAATCACATACAAAACATTGTTAGGAGTTCAATAAAAAAACACAATAACACAATAGAACACCCACAGTGTGGCATGCCTTGTACTAAGCACTAGCCCTGTGTGATCAGACAGCCATTTGTAAGCTATGTCACTGCCCCCCCTTAGGGCCTCTGGTCATTAACCTACATTTCAGCATCACTGTCACTCACTGAGTGAGGAGTCACGGATGGAGACAGATCTCTCTTTTCTTAGTTTTTCTTTTTTTTCCCCCCACGAATGCAAGTCAATATAGCACCTGTCAGAGCAGCCATCAAACTGATTAGCAAGAGAGCTGGACAGAAAGCATGCTGTTTGTTTAGAGATAGACCGGGTCATAGGAAATAAAGACAAGCCTTCTCTGCTTTGTCACTGATATAATATAGACTGGCTTCTGTAGTATGTGAGGTCCTCTAACCCATCAGATTTAGTCTTTTTTGTGTGAGGACATGAGGTGACCTCTAGCTGGTCACTTGCAAACTGGGGTGTGCATTATGAATGAATGATGTCAGTGTGTAGATGCAAGGCCTTTATGAGTGCGACTCACCTGTCTCTGCCTGGTAGCAGCCCCTCAGATACTCAGGAACTGGGAGGACGAGTCAAAGTTGAGGTGTCTGCTCTCAGGAACAGATCTCGAGGCTATAAACATGAGGACTCTCCGACATTACAAGTGATTGCTGTCCTGGTCAAAGTTGCAAGCATCTTAATTACAGCTTAATGAAGTGTGACATTGTGTTTTTCGCTTGTCATTCACTCTCTTGCTCTCTGACACTCTTGAGTGCTTCGATGAAGTTGAACTATGTCACCAGATCCCCTCCAGTGAGTGGGTGTGTTATGTAAACAAAATTGTAGGGGTGACATCACTCTCCCTGAATATGATGTTGCAGACTGCAGTTTAGGGCATCCATATTCAAACTAGAACATCTGTCTACATACACTTACTAATGTAACTGATGTATTTCCAGGAAACATTATTGAGTCTGTGTGTCCGTGTGGAATACAATTATTAATGGCTACTGGAGTATAACAAACATCAGGCATCATTGTTTACATGATATTGTCAGGATTAGACACTAGAGTTGTAGTTTCTTTTAATGGGCATTTCTGTTGTGAATAAATATTTATACAGATAATTGCAACAATAAATTAATGGAATATCCACAATGAAATATAAGCATGAATCTTATTTTACTTCATGCTATCGCTCACGGCAGTTGAAGATCGATGGTGCTTTGCAGTCACATTGCTTGGTTAACTCATGTTATGACATATTTTGATATCATTTGCATTTGAAAATAGCCGCCACAATTTCAGCTTACATCAAATCTTAGTTTGTCTTCCCCTTAGAATCTCCTGTTGTAATAGTCTTTTAAAATCTGTATCCATACTAATGCCATGACACACAGAGAGAGGACACAACACAGGAAAGTGTTGTATATAGATATCTCTTCCTTAGAACTGATTATTGAACTGTCACATGGAACACTCCTTGACAAACTACTTCAAAGACGTGATGCTTTTCGCACTGGCCTTCAATTTCCAATGTTGCACTTTAGCAATCAGGGAGGTGAAGGCAACGGATGTCAGACGGCCTGTCATAAGGGAAAGGTTAAGTGTGTCTCCTCCAGACGGCAAGATTTGACAAGTTGCTTGTCCAGACACGGCGGAACACCTGACAGCAATGTGTTTATCATTTCCTGTAATTTTTTTTTTCCTCTCAAATCATTTCCCCCCTGCCAGACCCTTCGCATTGTTGTTTGCTTGGCTGCATGCTAAAATCTCGACTCACAGGACAAAGGCCTCTTCCTTTGGCTGGTGGCAGATGGCACACAGCAAAAGAATTGCCTTCAGAGCTCATCTTACAAAGCAAATGAGCTCCAGCCTTACTGTTGATTGGTCTTGGCATCTGGAACCATTGCATGTCAGCATAGCAGTCATTTGATTTCCCTCATTTTTAGAAGGGTATTTTTTTTTCTTCAAAAATACTTTTTAATGCACATGGACCATTAGTTATGTTATGCTGTCCTTTTAAAACATCTCTTAAATCAGTTCAACATTTCACATATGAAAGCCTGGAAACGATGTCTCCAGTGAGAGAGACACCAAAAATCACTTCATTTTATTTTCCTGATATCTCAAAGATGCTGTCAGTGGGTAGCGTGTTCATTCCATTAGGGAACAGAGCTTGCTCTGTGTAATTTCACCACAAGGAGATCAGTGATAAAAGTTAGACAAAAAAAAGCACAAATGAAGCCCTTTAGTTGGGATAAATGACCTGTCACTTTTGTTTAATATCTCTAGTCCTATCTTACTCCTCTTATAAGCCCAGAGGTCTGTTAAATGCAGCTCAGGCATTCAGGTCACATACAGTGTGGCACTGCTTCTGTATGTCAAACTCCACTGTTGGGTTTTTGTCTTCCTTCTTCACAGCCGTGAAAGTGGAGGAGCTGTCAGATGACCCGAGGAGCTTCCTCCCGCTCCCCGTCTACCCATCGGTGAGCTACCAGATCCTAAACGCCGAGCCGCTCTTCCTGCGAGACACTGGCCGCGAGCTGATAGGCAATGCCAGTCAGCTGTCTCAGCGGCAGACCTTTATGCTCAGCAACATCAGCAGCGGGCAACAGCCACCGCCGTCCATCAATGCCAGTTGCGGGCAAATGTTTGTGGAGAGGGCCATCCCTCAGGAGATGCTCCAAAATGGCCCCAGGATCCGGGCTTTTATCCTGGCCCAGCAGGTCCGCTCCTCAGCCCCCATCATGAGGGTGCTGTTCCACGCTGCCCGGAGAGTTGGGGGTGACCCCCGGAACGGCGAGTCGGGTCCCAGGGCGGGGAAGAGTGGCTACATCTGTGTGATGACACACGCCTTCTGGGAGACGAGGGAAGTGCGGGGAGCCTGCTCCCTACCTGCCGAGGGAGGCTCCTGCCTGGCCCGCCTCAAACCTGAGCCAGCTTGGTTTGGCCTTGGGAGTGGCAGGTCCAGCTGGGAGAACCGGGGTGACGGCCAGGGAAACACAGTGGAGCTCTACTACCAGACCCGACCTAGTCCCAATGGTCAGTGCTCACCTCAAGACGGCCAGACCCGACGGGGGCAGGCGGGCCTTGCCACGGCCCTCAGGTATGGGCTGAGCGGGCCACGGATGAAGCGGATCGGCAGCCTCTCGCTTCTGCGTTCGCCCCCGGGGAACCCCACGTTCATGAGGTTGAAGCTGGGAGGCACGGTGGTGATCCAGACCTCCTCCAAGCCTGTCAAGACCACAGACACGGCCACCTTCTACGTGTTCCTGCCTAGTGCCTCCCCAGTGGAGCGCCTCATTCTCAGGTAATGAATCTGAACCGAATTTACTGATCGATATGTTATGTCTGTTTATCACACAAGGAAAGCGTGCATGTCGTTATACTGTATTTGAAGATATATTTGGAGCTGAGATACTGACATTACAGCAGAACTAAACGTAGCTATATAGAATGCAGTATAGGTAGCTTACTGTGTTTACGGTAGCTGTGCAGCTTTCGGTCACGGGGTCCTGCATTCACTAACATCTGTCGGGGTGGTGGGGAGGTATGTGTGTGTGTGTGTGAGTGTGTGTATGTGTGCGTGTGTGTGTGTGTGGGGGAGGGGGGGGGCGGTTGACAGACTGTGTGGGGATTTGCTGGCTTTGGCCAGGCTTTGTGATTGGTGTGTCAGCTCAGAGAGGTAGATCTGCATCCTCCCCATGCACGCGAGTCCCGTGATGCATATAAGAGAGAAAGAGAGAGAGAGAAAAAAAAAAACCTGCACTCAAAAAAATTAGGGAATTGGATTTAGGATTAAACTGTGTTCGCTGAAAACAGGATATACTAACAGCCCTTGTTCCTGGAAGGGGATTTTGCTCTCAGGACAAAAATAAAAACCATGACTTAGTTTTCTGTCTGGGCATTTAACTTACATATTTTACCTTCATGATAAGCCTATCAAGTCCTCGCAGAATGGGAAGATTCAGAAGGGCCTGATGTGTTTGAGAAGCTTATTGTCAGCTAAATGAATTTTGTGCTATCGCTAGTGTGTCTCTTTGTGCTATCGCTAGTGTGTCTCTTTGTGGCTCAGAGTATGTGGGAGTTAGAGTCTGCACAGCGATTACAGAAATGTTTCTAAGCCACTCTGCGGAATAATAGGGAAATGATTTGGCAGTGTTCATCTTGTAGCATTGCCTTATTTGTCTGAGTTTTCCGCCACATAAATATTGCATCGAGCTAATGGAGCAGGAAAAACAAATACAGGACCTAATAACTGCTTCAGTCCTTTGGGCAAAAAATATTAACTTATTGCACTGGAAGCTCTATCAGAGAAAAACACACAGTCCAACTGATGTTTCATTATTTTTTTTCAAAGTCTCGAGTTATCACCAGGGAGAGGAAAGCACTTAACAGTTTTAATGAGAGATTTTTGAAATAAAGTCTCAGTTCTTGTCACTGGTGAATGTTGTGGGGTTTT